>OY755187.1:258975-352664 GCA_963576735.1 Bedellia somnulentella | reverse complement strand
AGCGTCTATATTGGGCAAACTGTAGAAGTTTTCTAACAAGATACGGGGAGCACGTGGCAGCATTCAGAAACGACCATCCAGAAAGGTCTCACTTTGCGAAACATCTATTGGATACTGGACACGTTCTCCCCGATAATCATAATCTGGAGATTTTACATACTTGTAATAAGGATTAAGATTATGTCTTTTAGAGAAACTTGAAATCTCCAGATATGATAATGATAATTCCGTTGCACTGCTGAATGAACAGCTGGGCTACACCGTTTCCCCACTTTTGACAATTTTTTCCAATAATATAGTCACTCGTCATTGATGTTCTTTGGGTGGGGGAGTGGGGAGCCTGGCCTATAAATATAACCGCAAAATCGTATGACCGGCACTCGGTGGTCAGCTGCCGAACTGTCTACTAACTGCTCGTCAATGACTCGTGTTGAGTCGAAACGCGTCGCATGTTTGTGGTTGCCTGTGGTTTTCGCTTGCGGGTGTGTGTGTGGTGCATTGTCTGCTTTTCGATTTCTTGTAAGTGGAAGGGCGGGCGGTGCACAGTGCATGTTGCATGAAGACTGCAGGTATTATTTAGCGGAATTAAGCGAAGAAATTTATTAATATTAGTATTGTATGTTTTTTTTTAAAATAACCATTCACACAGAAAGGTCTCACATTCACATGGTATATCGAATATTAATGCCTTTATTTGCTCTATAATGTTGACAAGCATTTCTCTCGTTCTTCCGATTCTTCAATCTACCACTTTGATGCTATTAATAAGATATGAAAAGATAAGTAGTTTGCATTTCCCAATGGGAAATAATGGCGTGAGTTTATGTTTGAATGTATCCATCTCCTGTAACACCTCAGCAAGAGGAGTGGTGATATTTCTAACCGACGTTACACGGCAGTACAGAAATAATACGAAATGTTAGTTATTAGATGTTCCGCTGAGTCACGGAGCGCATCGGTAGAGTGGATGGTAATGTGACATAATACGGTAATGTGTTATTAAAATAATCACTCTATTATAATTTAACGTCATAGTTCACATTTTAAAACGTTTGCCTGAATAATGATTGTTTTTTGTTGTGTAGTGTATCTGGTGACTTACAAAGTCAAATCCCATAACTAACCGTTTGCGATAAAACTTTGCTTGTCCTTTGGGTGGTGACAAATATAACGAAATAAGTAAACTGAGATGGAAACGTTGAAACAGGCAGTTTTATCTTTTTTAATATATATTTTTAAATATATTTTAAACATACATACATACATATTCTCACGCCGTTAGTTCCCATTGGCCGTGCGTAGGCAGAGACTATCGATCGCCACTTTGTACGATCCTGGCAAACCTCTCTAGCTTCATTCACATCCATCAATCTTTTCATACATGCTCTTTTATTCTCCGTACTACGGACACCTGCATTTTTGAGTACATTTTCTATTTGATTCAAATGTGTCCTCCGAGGTCGTCCTCTACTAACATTACCTTCCACATTGGCTCTATAGATCTCTTTTACCAATATACTGTCATCCATCCTCTCTATATGCGCAAACCATCTCAACATTCCTTTTTCTATCTTTCTTACAATATCATCTTTTACACCACATCTTTCACGAATCACGTCATTCCGCACACGATCACATAACCCCACATTACAAACTTTTCTGAAGGACCTCATTTCTACTGCATTCACTCTGCTTTCATGACAGACACTTTAAACAGACACAGAGTTACACAGATACAGAGTCCGCGCTATTCCAAGCCGACACTACAAAACTGCACACAACATAACTTCAGATTAATGAAGTTAAAGAGACATAAAACCCGTATTTACGTCCGCAGCTAAAGTACGTATTCAGACAAATTCCGTGGCAGATAGATCACGCGATTTGTCGCCAAATTAGCGGAAATGACACAAACTTACGGACGGGTGGACAGAGTAACTGCTAGTTATTATTGCTGGACCAATAATTAGGTAATTTTATCAAGGTGAGCTATGAGCGGCTCGCTGCATGATAAGTGTGATATCGTATTTTTTTTTTAACTAGTTAAATCTGAATCGGGTTGCTTATGACGGGTTCGCTAGCATCGTGCAAAATTTTACTATGATGTATGTCCTTTGATATTTTTTATGGCGTTGAATTGAAACGGATTACTACGGATACTACTATAGTGACGGTTTTTTTTATAATTAATTGTTCCCTCTTTACATATTTAACAATCTTATGTGACTCCTTTTAGCAAATAGTAGAGAAATGAAAAGGAAAGGTTTTTCGCCGAAAGGTGGTGTGCGATGAAATCGTACACTACAGCATCGCAGAAACTTCGATACTGCGATGTAAGATGTTTACGGCGAGATTTGATGATTTGATGACGAATGTAACGTTTATAATTGGCCTATTGGCCAGGATGAAATAAGATGTGACTCTACTTGCGCTGTCACTGATTCTATTAAAAATAATTAAATATTTATTACATTTAAATAGTCGCTATATAGGCTACCCCTTTTAGGGAATTACAGCCGTGAGTATATGTATGTATGTATTTAAATAGTCATCTACTTCAACATTTTAAAGATAAAGATAAGATAAAAGATATTTATTTGTTACCAAACCCAATAACAACATATACAAACATTACAATTTAAAAAGAAAAGATGGCAACAAAAAGGCAAAGTACTGAGGTACTTTGCCTTTTTGTTGCCTCAGCTAGGTTCCCAACAGCTAGGTTATTAATTAATTTTAGATTATGATATTTAATTTTCTATTTATTTTGTTTCAGTAATGGTGTTACCGGAGGTAAAATGCCGTCCAACATGGCGGCCGGAAGTCAGCTCAAGTTACTATTGTGGAAGGATTATTTAATTAGGAAAAGAATATTGGTAAGTTTAAGTTACCAAATAAATCCATAAAAGGTTTATGAAACAAATATGTTATATTACAACATGTACACTATGTTTATTAGTATTTATGTAATGTAACACAGGCTTTATAGGTTAAGGGCGTCCCACGAAAAAGTGAGAACCTTGAAACGGCATTTGGGCTTCCCCCTGCCGTTTCCTCACCTTTAATAGAACTCGTAAAACAAGCCATCTATTAGCAACTATGATAACTATAGATTATAGCGATATAGATGTAGATATAGCGCCATCTACCAAAACAGTCTCGTACTACGTTGTACGATCGGCGCGGCGTATTGATATATGTGTTAATTATGTTTCGCTAAGTGAATATTGTTATAAAAATAAAACAAATACTTCAACATAATTTAATGTTTTTTGTCATGAATTCCTCATGTGGGGATTATTACTCATAAATAAAAGATGTTATTAAAGGAAAGAAAAATTTCGACACTGGCGGGGGCGTATACCCGAAGGTCGCGGGTTCGAAACCCGCCAGTGTCGAAATTTTTCTTTCCTTTAATAACATCTTTTATTTATGAGAAATACTTCAACAGTACAATAACTTTATTTCCACAAAACTTATTTCTTGATACCTTTGGAATATAGCAGGGGAACATGTCGAGAAGAATGTTGGTGTCGTGATGATACGTTTCACGTGACATAGTAAAAGGGGTTTATGTTATTCTTAACCGACACAACAAAGTGTACGTGGATGGCAGTAGAAATGAAGTAACGTGTAATCTATACTTATAATAAATCTGTAGAGAGGTCAATTCTGTACATGAATGATATTTTCAAAATAACTATCAGGTGATGGTTAGGGATCGATACTGATGCCAAAAATGCAATCAGTAAAATTTTTGTCTGTCTGTCTGTCTTTCTGTCTGTCTGTCTGTCTGTCTGTCTGTCTGTCTGTCTGTCTGTCGGTTTGTATGTTCCTTATGGAAACAAAAACTACTCGACGGATTTTAACGAAACTTGGTACAATTATTCTTCATACTCCTGCGCAGGTTTTTGTATACTTTCCAGCAGAGTAGTAAAGGGGAATTTTGGGAAAAATTTGGGAAAACGGGAGAAGTTACTCCATTTTTTAAGCTTCCTTTACGTGTGCAGACTTAATAGTTAAACTTACATAGAAATTATGTATGACGGAAATATTCTTCATAAAAATATCTAAAAAAAAATCTTCAACAGTTTATGTCTATCTTTTACGGTTGACTCACAATAACACGTGTAATTCCTGATAGCTTAGCAGTTCGGAACATTCTGATTATATTGGTTTACTCTTACGTTTGTAAACCTCTCACTCATCCCTAATTTAAGAAAGGTAACATTATTACCTTATCAATAAAAAAAAAATCATAGAAATCGATAGACAAACACCGAAATTATACATAAAATAAGCCATCGCGCCCGTGACCAAAACCAAATCTTTACTAATTTACATATAACATACTAGATGGTGCCAGTAGTTGCAGCCTCATCACGTAATGATTTCTTATTTAGATTGTTATAAATATTTCATAGCGTTTTATTCCGAAAATTGCTATTAAACGGAAATACGGTTCAGTTCATAAAAACGCATTCAAAATCAAGAAACTACGCTGTTCAGGGAGTGCTATAAATTTAATAAATTGAAAACATTGCGCTGAATTTCACAATGTTTGAGCAGTGACTGAAGAAAGAAACCTCAGATATTTAAAAAAACAACGCTACCCGTGCGAAGCTGGGACGATCCACTAGTTATATAATAATAATATCTCGACGTCAAAAATCCACACTTGAACAAAAAATCGACTCAAATTATAGAACAGGAGTAGGCATTTTTTTCATGAATACTTACTTACTACTGATTCAACATAAGTAAATTATAAAACCCAAATAATTTTCATAAAAATTATCATTTTATTGAGATGGTGCAGAAAGCAAAAGGCAATTCTTAAGGTTCTTTTCAATATTAAAAACTAAGTTATAACTAGGTATTTGTAGGCACAGATTCATGAATACCTGTTTGTAGTTTCTTGTTTGAAGGAGGCTATAAATGTGCGTCTTTTGTACTTGTTCATTTAATCCATCCCTACCACTACCACCCCGGTTCGCAAAACTATAATATTTTCCGATGGTATGGGGTTACGTTTCGGAGAAATATTAAATGATCACATACATCAGACAGTAACAAACTATTGTTATACTGGTGCTCCCTTTAATTATATTATTGATAAAGTTACTTTGGGTGAATATGACGAGTATACTACAATTGTTATATTATTCGGTAGTAGTATAGGATTAAATAAAAAAATATTGAAGAAAGGCATTAGCCAGCTTTTAGAGATACAAAAGAAATATAAATGTAAGTTTATATTTTGTACCTTACCATATATATATAATTATATGAGTAAGCATAATAATGATATTCATATGTTTTGTACCTTACCATATATATATAATTATATGAGTAAGCATAATAATGATATTCATATGTTGAATAATTTTATATTTAATATGACCAGCCGTCAAAGCGACGTTTTCTTTACTCTGGACGTGAATAAGTTCATACCTTATTCAAGACAACGATCGGGTACTATATACATACCCTTAAATAAAAAACGTACCATTGCTAAATTATTAGCATATCATATATCGAACCCTCCCTTATTTAATATAAGGGAAAACTTACTTACAATATGTGATGGTGGAAACCATAATTTAAACTTTTAAGTGAGACAATAGAAGAGCCTCCTGTCATCCTTAAGCCGTCACCTTCAATTAATATTAACATTGTAAACAAGGAAGGAGGTTCTTCTGGCAAAATATTTAAAAACCGTGCTTTACAAGGAGACCCACAATTTAAATTAGTATTTCAAAATACTCAGGGGTTTTCTTGTAAAGAATTAGAAATTGAATTGTTTTTAGAAAGATATCAAATTGATTGTTTCTGTGTCTCAGAACACTGGCTTAAGAATTGCGAGCTCATATTTGGTTTTCAAAATTACAACTTAGCTAGTAGCTACTGCCGCAATTCTAAAGCCTGTGGTGGCTCCGCTATATTTATAAAAAATAGTATTAAATGTAAAAATCGTGAGGATATTGTAAAACTGAGCGTTGAGCAAGTCGTGGAGATATCCTGCATAGAGTTACTAAACTACTTTATAGTAAGCGTATATCGAGCCCCCTATAGTCAAAATTATGAAAGATTTGAAAGTGTAATGGAAGATGTATTAACTAAAATTTTCAAGAGTAAAAAACAATTAATTATTTGTGGAGACTTCAATATAGATCTCTTAAAAGATAGTACTCAGAAAACACGGTTGATGAGTTTATTCCAATCGTTTAATTTAGAAAATTTATTCTTGGAACCTACTAGAACCAAAACATGTTTAGATAATGTATTTACAAATGCTGAATTCATAAGTAAATCTGTAATAAATAAACTAAAATCTGATCACAGTGGTCTTTTTGTAAACTTTCCACATAAGGCACCAGACCGAAAAATTATAGTTAAAAAAAGGAGTGTCACTGCTTTCAAAGTTGAAAAATATATAAACTTAATCAGTTATAAGCTGCCCACTTCTTCAATAAATAAAAATCCAAATAATAGTTATAATACTTTCTTTAAAGTACTGATAGACGAATTTAATAAAATATTTACTATTAAAGATGTAACTATATGTAATAAATTTAAATTTAGTGAGTGGGCAACACCAGGCATATATAAATCTAGAGAAATACTATTTGATTTATACGATCAAAAAGCGTTCTCACATAATGATGAATTTATAGAATATGTAAAAAAATACTCAAAAATGTTTAATAAAGTTTGTAAGGAGGCTAAAGCAAGATACTTGAGCCAACGTATTAAAACATCTGATAATAAAGTAAAAACCGTTTGGAACATTATCAACACTCAAACTGGCAAAAGCAAATCATGTGATCAGGACTTTTGTATTCGGTCTGATCGAGGTTTGACTACTTCAAATGATGTAATTGCTTGTATTTTTGAAAAATATTTTGCTGATATACCTTTTAAGACCACTGAACACTTAAATTCATCTGCTACGTTAGCTCAAGAGCTGTTGCAACAAAACGTTGCAATTTGTAAATCTATATTTAATTTTAAAGTTGTCAGTCCCGAAGATATCATTAAAGTGTTTAAATCACTGAAATTGAAAAATTCTGAGGATATCTGGGGTATGTCAGTAAAAGTATGCCATAATTTTATTGTAATAATAGCTCCTTATTTAGCGAAAATATTTAATGAATGTATAAGTAATGGTATCTTCCCAGATCTCATGAAACATAGTAAAATTGTACCTTTACTAAAATCTGGAGGTGATAAAAATAATCCTGAAGGTTATAGGCCTATATCTATACTACCAGTTATGAGTAAAATATTTGAAAAACTTATGCTTAATCAACTGCTCTTGCATTTTAGTTCCAACAATTTGTTTCACCCTAAACAATTTGGTTTCACGAAAGGCCGCTCTACCACTGACGCAGGCGTTGCCCTAATTAAACATATTTTTGGTTCGTGGGAACTTAAGAATGATGCAATCGGTTTGTTCTGCGATCTTACAAAAGCTTTTGATTGTGCAGATCATAATATTTTATTCATAAAATTGGGACATTATGGCATCGAAGGTGACGCACTTAAATTAATAAAGTCCTACTTCTCAGATCGAATACAAAAAGTGCAAATCGATAAAATAAAATCATCTGGAACTCATGTAAAAATGGGTGTTCCACAGGGATCTATATTAGGCCCATTTTTGTTTCTAGTATATATTAATGATTTGCCGTTCATGGTCGAGAAAAGGTCTGAAATAGTATTATTTGCTGATGATACTTCTTTAATTTTTGACGTTAAAAGGAATTCGGAAAATATTGACGATGTAAATAATGCAGTTTCCCAAATCCAAACATGGTTTGCTTCAAATAATCTTGTACTAAATGCCAAAAAAACCAAATGTATTAAATTTGCATTACCAAATGTTAAAAGTGTTGATAATGAAATTACATTAAATAATGAAAAATTACCATTTACGGATAGCGCAGTTTTCTTAGGGATACATCTGGACTCAAAGCTCCAATGGGGACCCCACATTAGCGCGCTAGCTGGCAGGCTAAGCAGTGCTGCCTATGCCGTTAGAAAGATAAGACATTTAACTGATGTACAGACCGCTCGTTTAGTTTACTATAGTTATTTTCATAGCATCATGTCTTATGGCATTTTACTCTGGGGCAGAGCTGCTGATGTTGGGTCAATATTCATTTTACAGAAAAGAGCAATAAGAGCTATTTATAATTTAGGTTCACGAGATTCCCTTAGAGAATTGTTTAAAACCATAAATATAATGACACTGCCATGTCAATATATTTATGAAAACATCATGTATGTGAGAAAAAATTTGAAAGCATTTTCCAAAAACTGTGACAGACATACTAGAAGTCTTAGAGATAATAATAAAATTTCAATTCAAAAGTACAGATTGTCAAAAATAAATACATCTTTTATGGGGTTATGTGTAAAATTTTATAATAAAATACCTGATGACATTTTGAATCTAACAGAAAAGAAATTCAAAGTAATTATAAAACGCAGTCTTCATTTAAAAGCTTATTACAGTTTAAATGATTATATGATAGATGAAACTGCTTGGTGTCACCAGGGCTCTATTCAGGATATTTCCAGACATACACCAATATTGTAATTTGACTAAGAAAAGATGTGTGTTGCTGAGTTTCTTACGGGTTCTTCTCGCAACAATACACCTTCCGAATCCGAAGTAGAGTCAGTAGAGTAAGATTTAACTTATACGTAAGTTTGTGACGTTCAAAAAATAGAGAACAATTCTTTTTATTTTGAAATAAATATTTTTTATCTTATCTTATCTTTAATTAATTAGAGGTTTGTTCAAAAGTTTTCTTGATTATCTAAATTCACATTTCCCCAAATTTTACGGCTGAAAATATACTTCAACTCATATAAAATAGTTTTTACGCCAAATTGTGCAAGATAGCTATATTAAATAACTTATCCACCGCGACTAAATAACTTAAATAATAAAAGAGACAGAAGTTCGGAATATGCCTGACTTAAAAGGGTTATTTATTGTTAAATTAACAGTCTGTTAATATCAGTGCTAATCTTTAATATATTCGAGCACATGCATCGTTCGTTTTACTGTGTTGAAAAAGCATGGCATGGTGATGGTGCTGTTAATCTTTAAATTAATATACTTTTACGTTTTTTTTAAATACAAAAGTAAAGGTGCGTTTAAGAGCACTATTATCACAGTTGATGAGCCTAGTTCAGGTGCATTAGATACAGTAGCCGTGTTCTCCAATGATTTCTCCCTGTCGGTATTGTGGGACGAAAATACACTTTCTTCCATCATCTCAGTTGAACTGAAATTAATTCATAATATATAAGTATAGGCTCAATTGGGTATGATAACTTTTTCACAATTTATTACAAAATACAAAGTTCAATGAAAGACTAAAAATTTATAAATATCAGCTCCTGGTCTATTTTACTTACTCTGTTAATTGAACTTGGCGAGATGATTGAGGTTCCTGATTTATTGCATATTTCTCATCCCCTTGTAAAGCAATACGTTTTTGGAGCCTAAATCAGAATTAATAGCACATGAATGAAATACAATGGATCAAAATAATTGATCGAAGAACGGTTCGAATACATATATTAAGATAATTATATATTTTTTCTTAAAAAGTAGAAATATGACTAAAGTGGAGAAGTGTAATACACATCATATAAATAAAAAAAAACACCCAGATTTGAAAGAAAAGTTAGAAGGTAAGATTATTCACGGAACATAGCTATAGGGTAAAACGTAACAAGCATATTTACAAAACAGAATAAATAGCAGCAGGTATTTTTAATAATGCATTCATCGTGATCCGAAGGAGAAAATAAAAGAATACTTATTTTACGAATAAAAAACAAACTAAAATACTGTCGCAAGGTTGAGGATCGAACTCTGTACCTTCGTCACTGAGCGTGAAACGTTTAAGGCTGCGTCCCCAGTAGGCAAACTGTTAGCCGCCGACAGAGTGAGCCGCAAATTTGCAGCGAACTGAAATTTGAGTTAGCTGCAGACTCAAATCAATTTTCGTGCGTCGCAAGCAAACTGTAAGAGTTTAGCCGACCGACTGAATTATCACTTTACTTTTGTTGTAATCAGTTTGCAGCAAACGGAGTCACTACGCCCGGCGAACAACCAATCGCCGCCGCCGACTGGAACCGGTTTTGGTGGGAGTCGGCCGCTCACTAAGGTAGTCGGCGCGCGTAACGCTGCAAACTGCGTACAGTGAGTGCAAAACTAGCAAACTGTGAACACTCCATTTGAAATATATGGAAGGGCGTACTAAACCGATACGCCGCTAACTTAGTCGGCGGCTAACAGTTTGCCTACTGGGGACGCAGCCTAACGCGTTACACCACTTCGATCTTAGAGCTAAGAGTCGAAATTGACGATTATATTAGGATTGCGAACGAACAATATAATATATGGCAAAACTTTTCGACTATGTTCCGTGCAATATATAAAATATGCCTAAAGTGTTTTATTGGTAGAAAAATTTGTACTTACAATTTTGCATTCATTTTATCTGAGCCCTCTGTTTAGCGAACCTTTTTTTAATATTTTTTCCCTTTTAGGGATTTATAGCCGTGAGTATGTATGTTGTTCAAATTTTTTTTGTTTAATTGGAAATTTTCGATGTTCTGCACATGTTTGTTTCCTTTATTTAATTTTCCGACGTTATTATAAGGTAAACAATATTTTTAATCTTACTAAAAAGATATGTAAAAACATCACATAAATTTAAAGCAAAAAGATAATAATTGTTTCAGCTGGATTTACAGAACATTAGGATAAAACGAGCGTATTCACAAAACAGAATTATGCACAGTATTTTTAATCATGCATTTATCATCATAACCGAAACAAAATAATTTTACGAGGAAAGAAATAAACAAAAAGCATGTCCCGGATAGAAGATTTGAACTCACGCCCACATCAACAGCGCATGGCCCCTAATGCGTTGGACCATTTCGTACTATCTAAACAGGGTGAAATTAACGATAATATTACGATTGTTATCAAACTTATAATGTAAAGCAAAACAAGCGACTATGTTGCGCACAACCAAAATAAATTATCTAAAAAGCGCGGGAAGCGGCAAGCAGCTCTATTACAGAAAAATTCGACACAAGCTCTGCGCATGAAGGCTAACAGCCATCTGCCGCCCCGTTCTCCGCACAGGGACCCGCTCCAGATTGACATTGAAATTTAGGGTTTTTGCTTTATAACTCCATAATTAGGATGAAAAGACTAAAAATTATTCATACAGATGATAGACTACTCAGTTGTCTACGCAAATATTACGTAATCGATAACATATATGCAGTATTCTGACAGCAATATCAGACTTTACGATAAAAAAGCCCCCCACAAATTATTTTTTTTCTTAGTCGATTATTATTGAAAACGAATGAGAACCGTCATTATTAAAGAAAAGATATTGAACTTGAACATATATTTTATTTAGAGTGTGATTGTTTCATTGAGCAGGTTTCATTGAGTTTGAAAACTACCAAAATCAGTGAAATTTTCGAGGGAGGCCCTTAAGCACATTGAAACATGTTATGAAACAATGAATTCATATGCCGTGTAGTGTCGGCTTAGAATAGCACTACCCCATTTTTTCCGGTGGGTGTACGTAAGAGGCGACTAACGTTATTGGGGCTTTTAAGGGCTTTGGGCGATGCGGTTGGAGACCCATCACCAAAAACCTTTATTTTACCATCTTTTCCCCGCTCAACTTTCCGAAAGTGGCTGAGGAATTTGTGATTCCTTAGCTCTGGCTACCCCTTCTAGGGATTTATAGCCGTGAGTATATGTATGTATGTATGTAATGAATTCATGGCGACACATCCCGTAATGGGGTAGCCAGAGCTTCACAATTAGAATTACCTTAGCCGCTTGGAAGTAGAGTCGGGAAAAGGCGGTAAAATGAACGATAGTCGGTGATTGATTGCTGATGGGTCTTCAGCCGTATCCTCTCACGACACCCGCGGAAAGAAATAGATTAGAATAGAATAACTCTTTATTGCACATCAAACACAAATTAACAAAAATAATAATGTGATCAAACAGTTTACAGTGAGGTACAATTGGCGGTCTTATCGCTAAAAGCGATCTCTTCCAGACAACCTTTGGAAGGTGAGATCGGTAAATTAATTATTTGGGTAGATGCACAAAACAAGGCCAAAAAAAACATGATATTCTATATAGCCCACTTAAAACTAACTTATTTAATTTAAATAACAATATAAATATTAATCATACAAAATATTATAGATATTTAACGAATATAAACACATACATATATAACTACATACTTTTATATATATAAGCAATACAAATCTATATACATATAATAAATCTGTAGAAAAGTCATTTTTGTACATTGAAGAAATTGAAAAAAAAATAGCCAGCGTGTGAACAGATAAGTAACAGAACCCATTTCCATCATTTTTTCAATTTTTGTCTGTTTGTCTGTTTATATGTTTGTTTGTGCGCACAGCACGTAAAATCTACGAATTCAATGCTGAAAATGTTTATATACAAAAATTATACGTAACTTGAGGTATAACTTAGTTTTTGTTTCATCGAAATCGGTTCACTCTATCAAAAGATATGATTAATTTTGTGAGTTCAAGAAGAAAAATATTACGTTACGCAATTCAGTATAGTACTTGCAACGACATCTTAAGTCTAAATATAGAACTAATGTTGATAGTTGGAATCCAAAGTCCGATAGATGGCGTTGTGCAAATGACGTCATTTTCTGAATCGCGATGTGAAAGTTTAGATGTTTGGATGTTTGTGTGTTTGGAACAAAAAGGCTACTCAAGTACATATTATATATGAATGAAATTTGGCAGATAAAGACCCAAATTATAACAAAGGATACTTTTTATCCCGGATAAATTTGACCGATAAAATATTCACGCCTTATTGAACTAAGAGTACCGGAAAAAATGCCTTAAGCTTTTGTCATTTATAAGCAAATTTGACAGTACGAAGTCTGTCGGGGCAGCTAGTACCTAAATAAAATTAATGCTTATAATATAATAAGATTAGTGCTTTTCTAAGCCTAAACTACATAGTATTCCTCTGTCAATGATTCTCAATGCCAATATCATTTTTATTGTATAAGTACGCAAGACCTAACCTAACGCCCTAAAGAGTAGTTCCTGAGATTAACACGTTCAAACCAAAACTCTTCAGCATTATAATATACATACATACATACATATACTCACGGCCATATACCAACAAGGGATAGCCAGAGCTTCACAGCTGGAACCTCGTAGGCTACATTTGGAAGTTGATAGGGGAGAAGATGTTAGAAATAAAGTATCGTTGGTGATGGGTCTCCAACCGCATCGCCCAGAAACCACTTAAAGAAGCTCCATACCCTTAGTCGCCTCTTACGACACCCGTGGTTAGAAAGGGGTAGTGACATTCCAAGCCGACACTAAAAGGGATATAATTAAAGATTTAGTCCATTTCGCATTTTGAGCTATGTCAGCTTTCTTAAATCCTGTGGAAAAAGAGCGCGCTGTCATGTCGATGAAAGGAAAACATACATACATATACTCACGGATATATTTCCCAAGAAGGGGTAGCCAGAGCTAAGCAATTATAAATTCCTCAGCCACTTTTGGAAGTTGAGTGGGGAAAAGATGGTAAAAATAAAGGTTTTTGGTGATGGGTCTCCAACCGCATCGCCCAAAAATCCAATAAAAAGACCCAATACCCTTAGTCGCCTCTTCCGACACCCGTGGGTAGAAAGGGGTAGCGACATTCGAAGCCGGCACTACGCAGAAAACTCATTAAAAAAATAATCTATTTTTGTTTCAGATAACCTTAGGAGGCATAATATGGTTCACCCTCGTCATATCAAGTTTATACATAGTTAGAACAAACATAGACAATCAAAAATTCGACACGTGTAAGTAATTTATTTTATTCATAAATAAAAGATGTTATTAAAGGAAAGAAAAATTTTTTCGACACTGGCGGGGTTCGAACCCGCGACCTTCGGGTATACGCCCCCGTCGCTCTGCCAACTGAGCTACAGTGTCAGTTGGCATCCAGCGCGAAATTTCTCTATCCTTTGTTTCTTTTTTACACGTTCAAGTAGTGTTTGCGTTTCCTACCTCCGTTTTCGAACCACTTCCGTTCCGTTTTCGACACTGGCGGGGTTCGAACCCCGCCAGTGTCGAAATTTTTCTTTCCTTTAATAACATCTTTTATTTATGAGTAATAATCCCCACATGAGGAATTCATGTCAAAAAACATTAAATTTATTTTATGTTTTGCTGCAGCACAAGTACGAGCCGTGTTTAAACTAGTTATCGCGTGGGATAAAGCAGCCATCTCTTACGCACTTACTTACTGCCATCTCATTCTAACCGTTATCGTGTCGATAAGATAGCGCTCGTGCTTGCCCTGTGGTGTTCATTTTATTTGGGAACTAATTTTTTGAGCTGTTATTTAAAAATTTGAGATGTTATTATGATTCGTTGAAAAACATATTGAGCAGTTATTTAATTTAATGGCGGTTGAATAATTATTGCGACAGTAAAACATAGACAGTAATAAAAAATATATTAGTCGGTTATTTTATCATACAATGTCAATTCTAAAAATAATTGAGTAGTCCAATAATTAAATGGGCGGTAAAAATGATGGAATGGGCAGTTCGATAAATAGTTCGGCAGATCGTAACGATGCATGCCTGTTTGTATGTACATTTGCTCGCTTGTTTGCATGTCGGGGGGTGCAGGGGGGCTGAGCCCCCCTGCTTGGGGGGGTCGGGGGGCGAAAGCCCCCTGCAGACAAAGAAAAGCTAGGTGGTCACATTTAATTAGGTTAGGTTAGGTTAGATTATGTATAAAACGAACGAGCGTAGCGCAGCGGAGCGAGCCCTAAATGCCTGATGCATGCCTATATGCATGCCTATATGCTTACTTACTTTATAGAATTGCTTAGAATGAGATTTGCTGCCCACGCGTAACTGCCCGTTCAATATTTTTTACCGCCCATTTAATTATTTTCCTACTCAATTATATATTCAAAGATCCATTTCATATTTTTTTATTACTCATTGTTGTTTACTTTACTGCTTAGTTTTAACTGCTGATCTAGTTATTAAACGTGCCATTTATAATTTTTAACTGACCAAAACCGATATATACAACTGCCTCTTTAAATCAGTGCCATTTTATTTTGATTGAAATGTCCTTGGTTGAAAGCCTGTATCGTGCTAACGCATTTAATGCTTAAGTTATTTATTTTATCTATTTTATTATTAACGCGACGTGATAGCTCAATGGGTAGAACACCGGCTAACGTGCAAACGACTAATGTTCAAATCCCGCGGGCCTACACCAATTTGTCTTCTCTAAAGACATATGTGTGGTTAATTTATCATGGTTGTTAACGGTGAAGGAAAACATCGTGCGGAAACCCACATGGCTGAGTTGTACTTAGTCATGTGACAGTGTATTCGTACAAAACGGCGATAGGCCTGCCCCCTATCACGTGAGTACACTGTCCATGCAAAACGTGGGTACTCTGAACACCAGGTGACAAAATCACGTCTTGGCAGAGGTATTAATACCTCTGCCAACCCCTGCGGGGGTATTCGGCGTGAACGTTTATGTTTATGTTATGTTTGTTATGTTATTAATTTTAACACATATGTATTTGTGCTGTCGGCTTAGAAAAGCACTACCCCATTTCTTCCCGTGGGTGTTCGTTAGAGGCGGCTAAGGGTATCGGGGCTTTTGAAGTGATTTTTGGGCGATGTGGTTGGAGACCCATCACCAAAAACCTTTACAATCTTTACCCCACTCAACTTTCTAAAGTAGCTGAAGAATGTATATTCCGAAGCTCTGGCTACCCCTTCTAGGGATTTATAGCCTCATGAGTATATGTATAACTAGCTGATAAAATAAGAAGTTTCTATGTTTACTTTTCTTTGGGTTAAATTGTATTGTAAATGATTACTAACATTTTAAGTTTATGTTATGTTATTATGATTTGTAAATTCAAGTGTTAATATTCGTGTAAAGTCAGGCTGAATCGCTAGTGTGTCGTAAAAATGTACTATGCTAGACATAAAGACTCGCAGCGAAATTGCCATAAATGTACTATGCTAGACATAAAGACTCGCAGCGAAATTGCCATAAATAAGTTTTCATATTTTTATTTATTATTTCTGTAAGCCTCTTTCTTGCCCGGAAGCCTGTGACGCGATGAGTTAAGCTAGAAATTTGGTTCAGGTATCGTTTTGTACAGTTCGCGGCCGTGGTGTGCACAAAATTCAGACATCTGATGTAACTGGATTAAGTTACTCATAAATAAAAGATGTTATTAAAGGAAAGAAAAATTTCGACACTGGCGGGGTTCGAACCCGCGACCTTCGGGTATACGCCCCCGTCGCTCTGCCAACTGACTCTGCTCTGAATAACATCTTTTATTTATGAGTAATAATCCCCACATGAGGAATTCATGTCAAAAAACATTAAATTATGGATTAAGTTAATTGTTACGAAATTTCAAAGTTTCGATTTTGGCCCATAGACTTTGCTTGAGTGTCAGAAGCGCGCGCAAACTTTAGTCGATCAGAGATGCGCTGTGATTGGTCGGATTTTTTTCAAACCGGCCAATCAGAAAAATTCACTAGAAATTCGAAAGAGCTGCGCTGTGATTGGTCGGAAAATTTCAAAATAAACTCATTTTATTGGACGTGTCGTAGTCGCGCCAGGGTTACCCACTAGTTGTTTTGTACTAAAGATACGCATATAACATAAGTACTCAAACACGCATAAACAGTTCAAGTGCAAGAAAGAACGTAAAGTGCACTGTCTCATTTGCACATTTAATTGCATAGTCAGCCACAATTCTTTGTGACAGTTATATATACACGCATACTCATGGCAATAAATCCCAAAAAGGGGTAGCCAGAGCTAGAAACTCCTCAGCCACATGTGAAAGTAGGAATAAATTATCATTGGATGGGTCTCCAACACTGAGTCGCTCTAACAACATCCGTGGGTAGAAAGGGGTAGTGACATTCTAAGCCGGCACTACACAGCACAGTTATGACAATTACATAAATACATGCATACATATACTCACGGCTATAAATCCCTTAACGGGGTAGCCAGAGCTTTGGAATGAAAAATTCTTCAGCCACTTTTGGAAGTTGATTAGGAAAAGATGGTTATAATAAATGATTTTGACAATTACATATATACATATACTCATGCCATTAGTTCCCGTTGGGGTAGGCAGAGACTATCGATCCTCACTGTGTACGATCCTGACAAACCTCTCTAGCTTCGTTTAAATCCATCAATCTTCTCATACATACTCTTTTATTCTTCATACTTCGGACGCCTGCCTTTTTGAGCACATTCGCTATTTGGTGCAAATGTTGTCCTCTACTAACATTACGATCAGCATTACATACATAGAGAGCTAATTGTGATAGTTATGATTTGAATTGTGTGTTGCAGGCCACTTCGCCGCCCGAGCGCTGCCGAGCGCGGGAATGATAACGTTCCTACAATCGTTCATTTGCAATATCAACAACGAGTGCTCTCCCATGGACAAGTATGAGGAGATACCGACCTACGAGAACGCTAGGTGAGACTACTTATTTAGGACTAGCTGACCCGACAGACTTCGTACTGTCAAATTTGCTTATGACAAAACATTAGGCGTTTTTTCCGGTACTCTGAGTTCAATCAGGCATGAATATTTTATTGGTCAAACTTTTCCGGCATAAAAAGTATCCTATTTGATAATTTGGGTCATTATCTAGCATTCTGCCAAATTTCATTCATATTCGTTATGTACTTGAGAAGCCTTTTCGTCTCAAACACACAAACATCCAAACATCTAAACTTTCACATTTATAATATTAATAGGATTAGTGGCAGCCCAACGACGGGCGTATCCAACCTTTAAAAAAGGTAGTGATCATAGGCACTTAAAAATCTCTTGGACATAATGTTTACCGTAATTTATAATCATGTTATCAGCTGTAAGGTCCTAGGTCGATTAGGGTTGCCGGTATGCCCATCTTACCCATATGGCTGTACCCGCGCTTGAACCCAACCTCATAAGAGTAGTTTTGTTTCTCAATTTTTATGGTTTCTGTAGCGAACGCTAAATGGTGAGTTCTGTTAATTGAGTAATTTTGAAGTGATTATCGCCTCATAATAAGACTAAATTAGTTGATTATTTTAAGAAGTGCCGTAATATAATGATCCGTAAATACAACTAATCCTGTTTCATAAATTTCAGGTTGACAAAATTGAAGCGGCAGTTCTCCCCGCTGCTGTACAACCAAACGGTTCTGGATACCGCCGCCATAGTGCCAGACGCACTGAAACTCCTTGCTACGGCGGCTAAGGCGGCGGACGAGCCCCAGTTTCTGTCTATTAGCAGTAAGTTTTTTTTGTTCATTTATTTTATTTTATTTAAAAATAGATTATATAGATAGAATAAGAGACAAGAATAATAATATTATCTTGTATATATACCGCCAGCTCAGACCAATTAGAACGGGACGCGCCTTACAAGGCGTTACCCCTCTGTCAAAGGTACATGATTCCGAATCTAGTCCATTTATAAAAACTATTTCAACGGCCATTTTTAAATCATTTCACCGTGTCCGTGGTGATGGAAAGTGCTTGGAAAAATGCCTATTTGTGCAGTATATTGCTGTAAAAATAAATCAACCACATCATAATTTAAAAAGACGGTATTTCTTTTAATTTTTATGCATATTTTCCCCAACATTTCTATTGATTTATGTTTTAAATAATCATTTTGTAGTTCCCGCCATTTTAAATTACATCACTCAAAGCGCACTCCCCCACTACTAATTTTAGACTAATTTACCCACCACGAGACTAACTATTAGGGTTGTCAAAAATAGAAAACATGATAATGACAGATAAATTAATACTTAAATACGTTATTATAAATACGTTACTTTATGAATTTGCCGTGTTGTGTCGGTTTAGAATATCTCTTTTCTTGCCGTAGGTATTCGTAAGAGGCGACTAAGGCTATGAGGCGTTTTGACTGGTTGTTGGGCGATGCGGTTGGTGACACTTCACCAAAACGATACTTAATTTTTACCGTCTTTCCTCAATTTAGTTTTAAGTTTTAGTTTAATTTAATAACAATTTTAATAATTTATTTCAATTCTTATTGCACAATTACAGTTTTATATAGTTTACAGAGTAGGTTGAGTGCAACATTTAACCGTGTTTACATTATTGATAATATTGGTAGCCCCTACACTAGGGTAGTTCCATAAGTAGCTGAGAAATTTCAGATTTTGAAGCTCTGGCTACCCTTATTATGGGATTTAAAACCTTCAGTATATGAATGTAGGTGTGTTAATGAATTGCTGTGTATACTGCTTCAAAGTTACTATAATATTGCTACAAATTTAGGAGTTTTTGTCATTCAATAAATATTTTTTGTTCTTTTATTCCATTAAAAATATTTCACCTTGTTCAATTATTTGAAGTGATGATTAATTAACAACAAAAAGTTTTTATATTTTATTTATGTCAATAGGGTAATAATTATTTGCACATGTGAAAAATCTCGATGATTGGTAACCCTTTGTACATAACAAATTGTAATGGAGATGTGGCACCTATCGATACACAATTTTTTATAATGAGTGAATGAATGATTTATTCTACCAAATTTTTAATTTTTGTCGGCAAAGACATGTTCCCTGATATGGAAAACCATGATACCGACAATATTGTCAGTCACAAAACTGAGTTATCAAGAGCTGTTATTCAAAAATATTCCGATACTAGACTTGGTTACCTTGCAAAAAAAAACAGATCCGCGTAAATGTATTCGCCATATTTATAATAAACTAATACATTTTAAAAACCAATAAAGCTCAAAATCTGTTTTTTTAAATATCTTAGCCATGATAGCTCAGTGGGTGAAACCCCGCTTCTTAGATAACAAACATATTTTCGTTTGAATTTGTGTGGTTCAATTATTATAAATTAGCTATGGGTAAACTCAATTCCCATACTTGTTTAAAGGGGTAGTGACATTAAAAAGGTAAGTAGAAACCACTGCTCTAAAGTAATTGTATGTATAGTAAAGATGCGCGCTATATTTCGTAATTTTGAAACATGCACAACAATTATTTCGGAAAAGTTATTTCTTGAAGATTCTATTTTTTTTAAATAATCTTACCCATTACCTATTCCTTACTTAACTACATGTGGAATAAATACATATAAACGATAATACCTTTTTTTGTTTAATTTAATCATAGTAGAAGACTTTCCAATCACTCATTCATTCAAATTAATCGATGTCGATAAATTTATTAAGGATCCGTAGCCCTATTATTTTCTATGTGTTCGTAATGTAATTCTAAATGTTTATTTGTCGCGTACAGGAATTTTGACTGCATGTGTGTGAAAATAAGTGTGTTGTTGTTTTTTTATGCTTGTAGTGCGTGTAAAGACGAAAACTATTTTTACTTCTGTGTGCGTGTTTGCGTATGTAGTCTTCCTGCCCCCCCGCAAAAATTGGCAGAAAAAAATGTTTTGAGATCTCAATGAAGGCGTGTCCCGTTCTAATTGGTCTAAGACCGCCAGTTTTTTTTTTGAAAATTTGCTTCACATTTTTACAAAAATAACATACATAAATATACTCACGGCTATTAATCCCTGAAAGGGGTAGCTAAAGCTTCAGAATCAGAAAATTTCTTCAGCCATTTTTGGGAGTTAAGTGAGGAAAAGATTGTAAAATAAATGTAAATGTAGAAAATAAAGGATTCAAAATGTAGTATATGAACAATAATTCTAAAAACAAAACCGAGAAAAATACATACATGGGGATATTAATGCCAATGGAGCCAAATGGCCTCACTCCATATTTAATATTGCATTACATTTCAGAAACCGGGCTGAGAGTGAAAGACCTATTCGTGAACCCGAGCAGGGTGTCGACCAGTCTGCTGCAGGGCGTCGTCCACATGCCGGCCGACGCTGCCAGCGATGTCATGGACGCTGAGATTAGTTTTAAGAATGTAAGAACATAACATAACATGAACATTCACGCTAAATATCCCCAAAGGGGTTCGCAAAGGTACTAATAGTTCTGAACATCACGTGACTTTGTCACCTTGTGTTAAGAGTACCCACGTTTTGCATGGACAGTGTACTCACGTGATAAGGGGCAGGCCTATCGCTGTTTTGTACGAATACACTGTCACATGACTAAGTACAACTCAGCCATGTGGGTTTCCTCACGATGTTTTCCTTCACCGTTAATAACCATGATAAATTAACCACACATATGTCTTTAGAAAAGACAAATTGTTGTAGGCCCGACCCGGGATTTGAACACTAGTCGTTAGCAGGATAACCGGTGTTCTACCCATTGAGCTATCACTGTTGAAAATCGAACGGAATGTGATATGGTTTGTTCATCATATAATGGTCCAAGATCAGTTGTTCCTAACATTTTCAATATCGTGACTCCTACGAGATATATGCAAATAGATTTTACCCTGCCTTCAAAATATTCCCAAAAAGAACAAACCAATCAATTCAATTCATTTATTTGCATTCTTGTTTTACAGGTAAGATCTTAACATATCATAGTGTAGGACAAACAAGACCCCGTTGGGGCACAACAACAATACTTAATAACTAAATTCTTATTCTACACATAAGAAGAAAAATACAAAATTATTTACAAAATATGAAAAAAAAACACAAACATCTTTATATCAGGGTCTTTGTTACCCCCATAAAATGTCTGTTTTAATTCCCCCAGGTTAGGAATCCAGGCCCTAGATATATTTATAAGTCGTTTGCAGTCTTCGCCTATCACTTGGAACAAGTGTTAAAATAGGCTGTAAAATAGACAGTATGACAAATAAAGTGTTTGTTATTGTGATCTATGTAAATTAGGGCTTGGTAATGCTATACGGAGTAAAAAATCTTAAAAATGAATATTCATTGGTTTTAGAAATACGTTTTTTATATATTGTTAACGTCAATCGCGCGAATCAATAGGCCTGCCTCTATTATGTTAATGCACTGTCAAAGCAAAACATGGGCACTGAACATCAGGTGTCAAAAATGAGATGTGATATCATATGAAGAAGTTTGTGGCCGAGTGGATAGCCTAGCTTCTTGATCCGGAGGTTGCAGGTCGATGATCCCCGCTGAGACATACATATACTCACGGCAATAAATCCCTAGAAGGGGTAGCCAGAGCTAAGGAATTAGAAATCCATCAGCCACTTTTGGAAGTTGCGTGGGGAAAAGGTGGTAAAAATAAAGGTTGTTGGTGATGGGTCTCCAACCGCATCGCCCTAAAATCCCTTGAAATGCCCCAATACCGTTAGTCGCCTCTTACATCCACCCACCGGAAGACATGGGGTAGTGCTATTCTAAGCCGACACTACACAGCTACAGAGCAACATTAAAAATCCGTAATCGTTCTATTCTTTATTTAATTACTGTTTCTTTTTCTTTTTGCTGTGAAAATTTCATAACTTTACAATTCTCTTTAGAAACATAACTAATATCTTCCTTTCTCTCATCCAAATTTCATCCATATATTCCAGATATTAACGGGCGGCCTAGACATATGCAATGCAACTACCATATCCTCAATGCTGGTGGTGAGCAACCCCACATCCATCGACGAGCTGGTCAGCAAGATCTGCCCCATGTCCAAACAGGAGGTACAGGACCTGTTGCTGAAGATCTTGATGGAAGTCGATTTTGGTAGATATATTAAAATGGTAAGAATTTTAATGAACCTACCGATATAATTAGAATGTTTTGTTCCTCAAAACCTCATGTGGGGATTATTACTACATACATACATACATATACTCACGGCTATGAATCCCTTGAGGGGGAGCCAGAGCTTGGGAATCAGAAATTCCTCAGCCACTTTTGGTAGTTGCGTGGGGAAAAGATGGTGGAATAAACGTTGTTGGTGATGGGTCTCCAACCGCATCGCCCAAAAATCCCTTAAAAGCCCCAATACCGTTAGTCGCCTCTTACGTACACCCACCGGAAGAAATGGGTCAGTGTTATTCTAAGCCGACATTACACAGTAATTACTAATAAATAAAAAAGAAAACAATTTCGACAGCAGCGGGGTCGAACCCACGAACTTGCGTCAGGAGGTCGTCGGTTCGATCCCCGCTGGTGTCAAACATTTTATTTCCTTTATTTATTAGTAACCTGCCTATGTTGAAAATTCTTGTATCACTTTTTTCAATGTTTCATATCTGAATGATATTACTTTGGTTTTAAATCACGCCATTATTTACTATTGGGGTCCGCAGAAAGACTATAAGTCGCTTTTTTATATAATTCTGGAACCCCTTCCTCGATTCCCTCATTTCTTTTCCATATATGTTTTCTTTTCCTCCCCCATTCTCCATAAGTCTTTTTCATTTAACTTGATAAGTTAACATAGTAAAATTGCGATAAAATTGCCAACAAAATTTAGTACCTATACTAGTTGTCATTCAAAACCAGTACCACCTTAAAATTAGTCCCATCCTACGACGCCCAAAAAAGATATTGAATAATTGATATTCTAAACAGACACTGAATTATAGTATTTTCTAAGATTATCACGATTGCACATTATAATGGAAACAACTGACTGACATCTAACGCAAATGTAACTTAAAATTTTGTGAAGGTAGTTAGTATTAATAATTTTATAGTACTGTATAATGACAAATAACACCTCAGTCTTCCCGTGACCATGATAACTGAAAAGTTTTCGAAACGTCGGGCTTTAAAAATAATGTAATAACACGCGATTAAAATATCCGAAAATCAAAAAGTTGTTTCAGACACTGAATTCTTGTTCTTATTTTTTTATACATACATACATACATATACTCACGCCATTAGTTTCCATTGGGGTAGGCAGAGACTATTGATCGCCACTTCGCACGATCCTGACAAACCTCTCTAGCTTCGTTTACATCCATCAATATTTTCATGCATGCTCTTTTATTCTTCATACTTCGGACGCATGTCTTTTTGAGCACACTCTCAATTTGGTCCAAGTGTGTTCTCCGTGGTCGTCCTCTACTAACATTACCATCCACACTAGCTCTATAGATCCCTTTTACCAATTTTCTATCATCTATCCTCTCTATTTTTTTCTCTCTTTATTTTTTTATGTTAAGTGATATTCCTCAATATATACTTTTAATTTGTACTTGTCTCATTTTTTTTTATATTTGTTTCCAGCTAGGCAACATGTATTACAAGCTGAACGGCGACACGAGAATCTCGGAGCTGAGCGATACATTGCTGGCTGTGACCCGGGTGGCTCGGCTCGAACACTATGTGCCGCCGGAGTTAGTTACCACATTCACTGCTATGTCTTCACAGGGATTCAGTTACTATAACTTGTCTATGTGAGTCATATTTTACTTCAGCAGTTATACATACATTTCCTCACGACCATAAACCCTAAAAAGGGGTAGCTAGAGCCTTAGACATAAAAACTCCTCGGTCACATTTGGAAGTTGATAGGGGACAAGATGGTAGAAAAAATAAAGAGTGATGGGTCTCCTACCACATCGCCCAAAATCTATTTTAAAAAGCCCCATACCCTTAGTCGCCTTTTACGACACCCGAGGGGAGAAAGCAGTGGTGACATTCTAAGCCGGCACTACACGGCCTATTTATGTCCCTAACAAATGGCTTGAAAACTCAAACACATCCAGTGTAAATACACTGGATGAGGTGAGTTTACCATAGTCAACCACGCTGACCTAGTGGAGCTTAGGTTCGGTTTAAAAAGTATCTATATCTAAATAATAAGTTATCACGGCAATGCTTTCAATTTCTTTGTGAGTTTGAATTTTATACTAAACGTATAAGTTTGGATCATTAATTTATCATTCTAATCTAAATAACTTTGTTTTAACTCTTCAGCGGTTGAGAGGCGCCCGGGCGCGTCTGCTTATAATTATGAAATTCCGTCAACGGTTGAGAGGCGCCCAGGCGCCTCTGTCGGAGCGCGCCACTTAAATCGTTATTAATGATAGTAATAAAGACTTGTTTTTCATGCTGTATTGTAACCGCCAGGAACGATGAATAATTTTAACGGAACGGAAATTTAAACTTTTTAACGGTGTTCCACTGAGGGGTTAAGAGTGACTTTAACAATTAACGTATTCGCTAAATTTTAGTATTTATATATATCTAATCGTTTGCATACAAACATATTATCACGCTTTTAGTTCCCATAGGCGGAGGCTTTCGGTTGCTCTCTACCTTAAATTACATTCATCAATCTTTTCAAACATGCCCATTTATTCGTCACTCTTTGCATGTTTGCCTTATCACATTATCTATTTGATCAAGCTGTTGTTTGTCAAATACGTATTATGGTAATTAATTTTTATATATTTTTTCAGTATAACAAAAGCATTAGACCTCTTCAAACCTATATACGGAGACACGGAAATATACAAGATGATCCGAAACGTCGCCGATACAGCTATCTACGGCCTGCAGTGGATTCATAACACTTTCACACGACAAGCGAATACCAGCTCTGTGGCCGAGGTCACAGGGCTGGTTTTACAACGACTGGACAATAGTGTGGGGTTGACTAATGTGGCAGCGAAGTTTGATCATATTTTAAGGATTTTGGAAACTAATGTTACTAAAGATGTTGGGTTGGACGAGATTTTTAATTTGTAAGTATAACTTTTATCTAGTATATAGTCCATATTTGTCCCTACCTACTCTAGAATGACCTGAGCGATTGTCCACCGCGTCGGACTTGTGCGGGTTGGCAGACTAACGGCTTCTATTGTGATATTATCTGAGACCGACGGTTTATGGAGACCTCCGGAGCTCCAAAGTTCAATTTTACAAGTAAATATTATTTTCTGTATTGATAAGAAAATACTTGGCATCATAGTAAGTGCAAAAACGCTGCGTAAAGCATGCTTTATTTAAAGTTCTGAATCAGACCTACAACAATTAATCTTTTCTAAAGCCATATTTGTGATTTATTAATCTAGCTTATTATCGGTGAAGGAAAACATCTTGAGAAAATCCACAAGACGGGATTATGTTTACACATGACAGTGTATTAGAACAAAGCCGCATTAGGCCTGCACATACCACGTGACTCTAAAAAAGGACTCTTATTACAGTTTAATTAACATCATGTGATTTTCACAAGCATTACTACCTCTTCAACACTTCCATAACCATTCCCATTCCAGCAATTTCACAACCAAATTTCTCTTTTCAGACTATCAAAACTCTCAAACTACGTGCTAAAATGGCTGCCGACCTCCACAAGACACGAAACACTACTGTACTCCACATTGCTAGCCAAATTGCTAGAGTCTGCCCACTCCGTCGTGGTGAACAACGTCGTGATGGAGGAGGTGCTTTACAACGCTTCGAGGAACAATCCGAAGGCTGTCGAGGTGTTGGTCGGGCTGGCCAGGAGTGAGGTGGAGGGATTGATGGATGGGCTGGCGGATCCTGATAGACTGCAGGTGAGATATATTTAGATTTATAGTCACGGCTATAAATCCTAAAAGAGGGATAGTCAGAAATTAAGAATATAAATTTGTGAAGGCATTATAGAGGAGATAGAATAAAATAGAACCATTTATACTAGGTCTCCATAAGCATCGCCCAAAACCCATGTAAAAATCTAAAACTCTTATTCAACTCTGGATCTAATAGGATTTTGGGACGAAACGTGACGTTCAGAAGTATTAATACCTATGTTTGAGTTGAGTTTGCCAAAACAATCTATGTGACAAATAAAATATGGTACTTTGGATTGAATCAGGCGTTACTTTGCGGAAATCCATAAGACCGACTCAACTCGGTGTTCAGCTGCCGAACTGTCTACTGCTCGACAATGACTCGTGTTGAGTCGAAACGCGTCGCATGTTTGTGGTTGCCTGTGGTGTTCATTGCGGTGTGTGTGTGTGGTGCATTGTCTGCTTTGCGATTTCTTGTAAGTGGGAGGGCGGTGCACAGTGCATGTTGCATGAAGACTGCAGGTATTTAGCGGAATTAAGCGAAGAAATTTATTAATATTAGTATTGATATGGTACTTATCTACAAAATTTTAAATTCGTTATTATACCTATTTTCACAGATATTAACATCAAAGCTAGAGTCCCCGAGCCAAACGTTATGCGACGACGCCAAGCTGGCCAAGTTCTTCAAGTCGTCCAAAGAACAGGCTGCTAAGATCAAACAGCAGCTTTGTGTCGATTCTATCAAGAAATACTCTACGGATCTCATTAATTTATTTGGAATATATCAAGTTAGAGATAATGTAAGTGATTATTTTTTATAGATTCATACGACGACCACGGAGAACACACTTGGACCAAATTGAGAGTGTGCTCAAAAAGGCTGGCGTCCGAAGTATGAAAATAAAAGAGCATGTATGAAAATATTGATGGATGTAAACGAAGCAAGAGAGGTTTGTCAGGATCGTGCGAAGTGGCGATCAATAGTCTCTGCCTACCCCAATGGGAACTAATGGCGTGAGTATATGTATGTATGTCATACTATTTATGTTTGTCTCCTTGAAGAATTAACGTATTCTCAGCTTTGTACAAATTGAATTATATCTTCTTGAACTATCGATTCTCTTATCATTATTTATTTTCTCTTTTGACTATTGTTTTACTTGAAAATTTCAAACATTGACTCTAGATAAAAAAAAACCTTTAGTGTCTTTACTTTCATTTTTTATGCAAAGATAAACTTTTTACGTGATAGGGACAAGATGGTAGAAATCATTGGTATCAAAGTATCATTGGTGATGGGTCGCCAGCCTCATACCCTTAATCGCCTCTTACGACACCTGTTGGTAGATAGGGGTAGTGAAATTCTAAGCCGGCACTACACGGCAAATTAATATGTATAAATAAACATTTCAGATTAATAAAATGGCATCATTGCTCATACAAGAAACGCTAGGCAGAGACACGACAGACCAACTCTACTCCATAGAGCAGAGTTTCGACGTGTTGAAAACATTTGCGCGGGAACTCATGAGTATTGGCGCGAAACAGAACAACCAAACGTTTGAGTGGAATGGATTGT
The DNA here is from genome assembly GCA_963576735.1 of Bedellia somnulentella. NCBI lineage: Eukaryota > Metazoa > Arthropoda > Insecta > Lepidoptera > Bedelliidae > Bedellia > Bedellia somnulentella. The sequence goes on along the minus strand of OY755187.1, from coordinate 324,491 downwards.
TGAATGGACGTAATCATGATTTCATTGATGTGGTTAATAGCAGGAAAGGTGTGGGCAGTCAGATATTGTAAGTATATTTCTTAGTTATATATACATAATTATATTTTTAGGTTATAGGTCTAGCAAAAGAGGGATTACGAAAACGGCTAAGTGCGAGTCGTTCGATGCAGTGATTTATGGTTGTAGAGAAATATACTACAAAAAGAAGTAGCCTGAGCTGAAACTCCTCAGCAACATTTGGAAGTTGATAGGGGACAAGATGGCAGAAATAAATTATCGTTGGTGATGGGTCTCCAACAGCACCGCCAAATGCTACTTAAAAAACCCCTCCACCCTTAGTCCCCTCTTACGATACCCGTGGGTAGAAAAGGGTAGTAACCATAGAAATATAATTATATTTCTATGGTAGTAACATTCTAAACCGGCTCTACACGGCAGTACATATGGCTATAAAAACACAAATGTTCAAGCGTATGCCATAAATTGTTGTAATTCATTTCCGTTCTTTCAGAATATCAATCCACGGCTCCTTAGCCAAAGAGATAGTGAAACAAAATACAATATTAGAAATTAAAATATCGCCGATTCTAAAAGGCATTGCCACAATAGCGGCTGCTATCAATGATCAACTGAAGTTGAGATCAAAAGAGGGCGTGGAGGCTGTCAAAGCGATGTATCCTGATTTACTTATCAATGTACTGACGACTTTAAAGGATGAAGAGAAGGTAATAAAGTGGTTTTTGTATATTTTTATATTACTTACGTAGGCAGAGACTATCGATGGCCACTTGGCACGATCCTGACAAATTTCTCTTGCTTCTCAAACATTCGTTATTTTTCTCATACATACATACATATACTCACACCATTAGTTCCCATTGGGGAAGGCAGAGACTATCGATCGCCACTTCGTACGATCCTGACAATCCTCTCTAGTTTTGTTTACGTCAATCTTCTCATACATGCTCTTTTATTCTTTTCACTTCAGACGTTTGCCTTTGCAACACCTTTTTAAATTATATAATTCAGTAGAATAAAGCAACATTACGAAAACAAAGGTATTTATTGTTAAAAAAACAGTATAGCAAATTTTCTGTCCCTATAACAATAAGTGCCTTTGTTTTAGAACATACTTTTTTATGCCTCTCTATGATTGTAACTCAATATCACTATTTTTAACTTGAGCCTCTTTCGTTCTGAGAGTGCGATTAGTGGTTTTACATTGTTGTTGGACATCTGCTTATCACGTTAATATTTTATTGATGATCTAAAGGGTTTCTGGAAGCGATCGCGTTTCGTGATAAGACCGCCATTTATACTTTTATCATTAGAAATATTTCATTTTAGTTTCCATAGAAAAGTTTTCAATTCTGAAACTTAAACGCAAATATTCACGCCGTATATCCCCAAAGGAGTTGGCAGAGGTACTAATACTTCTGAACATCACGTGACATTGTCACCTGGTTTCTAGAGTACCCACGCACCAACGTGAATATACGTCGTGAGCGTTTGAGTTTGATCCAAAGCTATGATCTTAGGTTTTTTTTAAATTTAAATACCGGAAATATCAAAATAGTACCCACAATTTGCTTGGACAGTTTACTCACGTGATAAGGGGCAGGCCGTTTTGTACGAATACACTATTCTATTTCTATTCTATTCCATTTTGTATTTCAGTCATACCGCCTACTATCCACGTACAACGAAGGCATGTTCTGTACTGGTACAGAAGTGGCTGCCAGCTTCGTGTCATTCTCACCCGACTCAAACAAGGATACTCTAGTCAGTGCTCTATGCTCTATGACCAGGGATATACAGAGGGGAATGAGCAATGACTCTTTTATTAGCCAGGCGGTAAGCATTATTTTTTAATTACTTGTAAAGGGTTTCGTGCCATAGAATTCTTAAACTTAAGGAGATATTGGAAATGTTCTCCTTCGTAGTGTAATTCGGTTGTTGATGGTTCAAAGTCTCATTTAGTTGACATAGGAATTTGCTTAGTTAACGTTTTACGTTAGATAGATTGCATAAAATTAATATGCACATACTTTTTCATTGACTTCGTGAGCATAGATTGACAACGATAGGAAGCGAAAGAATATCTAGTGAGTTTTATCACAAGCTTCTAAAATTTGGGTGGACTTTATCTTCGCATTAACTTCTTTGAAGCTTCAAATCATCCAAATATTTTATTTATATTAATATTATGTATTGATGACATTAATGTTACCAATATAATAAATGTATTTATTAATTTAAAAACCATCCCCAAGTGTTTGTAATAAATAATGTTTCAGATTTCCAAAATAAAAACACTCAAAGAAACGCCCTTATTCTCAAACTGGAGCAAACTCATCAGAGACGTCCAAAGCCTCTACAGAACGCTGCTAGAAGACTACCCTTACATATTTGAGTTCTCCTCATACGGGTTCGATGAGGAAAAGAAGATGATATTGGATAAGTTGCTGGTTGACGTTAAGAAGACTTGGTTTGATAGACCCAATATTACAAGGGGAGTGCAATTAAGGTAAATATTGCTTTGATGGTTTCGTGGCATTTAATAAGTGGGTCCAGTGATAGCTCAATGGGTAGAACACCGGTTAACGTGCAAGCGACTAGTGTTCAAATCCCGGGTCGGGCCTACATCAATTTGTCTTTTATAAAGACATATGTGTGGTTAATTTATCACGGTTGTTAACGGTGAGGAAAAACATCGTGAGGAAACCCACATGGCTGAGTTGTTCTTAGTCATGTGACAGTGTATTCGTACAAAACGGCGATAGGCCTGCCCCCTATCACGTGAGTACATTGTCCATGCAAAACGTGGGTACTCTGAACACCAGGTGACAAAGTCACGAGATGTTCAGAAGTATGAGTACCTCTGCCAACCCCTTCGGGGATATTCGGCGTGAACGTTTATGTTATGTTATGTTACGTTATGTCCAGTTATGGTATTTATTAAATGGTATCTTTAGTGAAATATAAAATCTTACCCTGTCATAGTGGTAAATGGTCGCAAAAATATATATCATACAATCTGCCCATCTGGATCAAACCAGCGTGTTAAACTACGCCTTATGTAGACTTGTACTCTTCGGTGGGGACATACGGACTTTGATTATTTTTTGCCCTCTCAGTTCCCAAAAGTGGCTCAATAACTCTTGAATTAGAATTATAATGTACTCAATATTCTATAGCACTTATAAAGATACTCCCATAAAACACGTAAACCCATCTCACTTCCTTCCAGTATAAACATATTCCTCCGCCTGCTGGACGTGGTAGACTCTCCTCTGTTCAAGCTCACCAGCCCCGAGTGGGGCCGCACCAAGACTGCGCTGTACTCTGTGGACGGATTGCTCGTCGTGTGCGATGAGATCGTTAAACTGTTTACCGGTACGTTGCACTTGTTAGTTATTATATAAACTATATTTTTTATATAAACTGTGTATAAACTATATATAGGCTTTGACCTTTTTTAGGGAGTAGGCTTTATGTACTCATTGTAAACTGTTTTGATGTTGAATAAACTTGTTTTTTTTAAGTTAATATTTGTTAAATCCTTTAGTTAAATACTGAATAACTATTGGACAAGCATTTTTTATTTTTAACACATAAGAGTTGGCATCGGTATTTTTTTTATATTTTTGAGTGATGTATATTTTTGTTATGTGATGAATGATTTACTATAGCTATCCATCTATCTAACATCTTAAAACACATACATACAAACCCACATATACTCACGGCTATAAACTCAAGAGGATAAGAAAATTTCTAAGCGACTTTTGGGAGTTTGGTGGGGGAAAGATTGTAAAATCTAACCGCTTCGCCCAAAAATCACTTAAAAAGCCCCGATACCCTAAGTCGGTCTGAATTGCTGTGTTTAGAATAGCACTACCCCATTTCTGCCGGTAGGTGTACGAAAGAGGCGACTAATGGTATTGGGGCTTTTAAGGGATTTTTGCACTCAACTTTCCAAAAGTGGCTGAGGAGTTTCTAATTCTTTAGCCCTGGCTACCCCTTCTAGGGATTGACAGACGTGATTATATGTATGTATATGTTAACCGTTCCAGCGGTATTCACGAACGACGACAGTTTCGTGAGTGCGCTCCCGCCGGCCACGTCCGCGGCGCTGAGACTGGTTGTGCCACATTTACCCTACCTGGTTATTGATACCGTGGACTATGTCATTAGGAATGATGTCGATGTAAGTAACTCTTGGATTTATTTTACCTTGTTTTTAAAGCATGGAAACATATCTAAACCATACTTATTTCTTTGTTCTTTAAGCATACTTTAAACCTAATCTCTAGTCACAGTCTAATATTTATTGACAAAACATGTCATCAATTAATATGAAAAGTATTTTTTTTAAATATTATTTAACAGCGGTAAATAATAGTTTTATGACTCTGGCTACCCCTTCTAGGGATTTATAGCCGTGAGTATATGTATATATGCATGTAAATTTGCTTATGACAAAGCTTAAGGCGTTTTTCCCGGTCTCTTAGTTCAAACAGGCGTGAACATTTTATTGGTAAATTTTTTTGGGGATAAAAAGTATCCTATGTTATAATTTGGGTCATTATCAAGCATTCTGCAAAATATCATTCATATGCATTATGTACTTGAGAAGGCTTTTTGCCTCAAACACACAAACCAAACATCTAAACTTTCACATTTATAATATTGATAGGATTTAAATATATTTTCCTTTCCACAGCCATCTCCAATAATAACTCTCCTGAACTCGGGCTGGCCATGTTCTGGTGATCTGTCCTCTCACCTGCCCGTAAACAACCGCTCTGCCGCGGCTTTGCGCGGGATCGAAATATTGCTGTGTATGGACGTGGATTTCATCAACGAGTGGGGGCAGTATGAGGAAGCGAGGAAGATTAGGTTGATAGTAAGTAAATATATCAAATAATAAATATACAGGTCAAGCTAGTCCCAAACTATGGAAGACTTGTATTATGGGATACTAACTCAACGATATAATAACGGTTATATTGCGGTATAAAGCATTACTATAACAAAACTCATTCCCACGATTTCCTTCGGAAATATCTTTACTTCGGGATAAAAAGTACCCTATTATTTAATCCGGACTTCTAACTATACGTCTGCAAAATTTCAAAGCAATCAGTCTAGTAGTTCCGGCGTGAAAGCGGAACAAACAAACTCACTTTCCGATTTATAATATTAGTAAGGATTATATAATACACATATAAATAACACCCAAGACTAAGAAACTCTCATTTATGCTGCTCTCTGCTTATAAATGTTGCTCTCAGCGGGGATCGAACCCGCAACCTCCGGACCGAGAAGCTAGCCACCTATCCACTCGGCCACCGCTGTCGTCAAATATGAAGTATGGATTAACTTGTGATATTTGGGGTAGATATTTCTGAAAATATGGGTGAGATAGTAGGTAATTCTCTTGAACATAATGACTGTCGCGGGGATCTTACGAAGTCGCGGTCGATATTCTCTGCCTACCCCAATGGGAACTAATGGTTTTAGTGTATGAATGTATGTACTCGTATGTACTGTCTCGGCTTTACTCGGCATCGAGACATTATTGTGTATAGACGCGAATTTCATCAACAAGTGAGTGGGGGCGGTATGAGGAGGCTAGGAAGATTGAGAGTATGTTTAAATTATTTGATATTAGCGTTTAATATATTTGCTGTGTATTGTCGGCTTTGAATAGCACTACCCTATTTCTTACCGTGGGTGTACGTGGGGGGCGACAGTTATTTTCGTTCATGTTTGATGCCAAAACCGTTGTAGGCTGCCGTTATCGTGTCCGTGAGAGGTCCTGCCTTTTTTAACGTTTATGCTATGACGTTTGTCACTTACTGCCGATCTATGTACTTATATATCTAAAGCATAAACCGAGTTCATAAACCGTTTTATTGTCAAATTTTCAGACCACCCTTAACAGTACAATGAATGTCAGCGATCACATATTCCTGCGAGTCGCGTCCAATATAAATTCGCTGGTGAAAAACACGATCATCTTCAAGAAAGCTCTGAACGACACTGAGGGAAAACAAACGTTCATATCCTCACTGAAATACGTCGTTGAGGAACTGAAAAAAGTGGACCAGAAGACTGTTTTTAGGTTTGTTTTACTTATTTTCTTAATTAGCATCATCAGTGGAAGAGTTGCAAGAGATATACGGACATATTATACACAGATCAAGTTAGCCCCAAACTGAGCAGAACTTGTGTATGTATAGGGTACAAGTCGGAGATTTTTTGTTAAACATAATATAATTATAAATCATTTAATTATATCTACGATTCTCACTCAAATGTGTACACACCCAAGAACCAAAGATATGGCTATCTAAACCACTATAAAACATTTGCAGTATGATAATCCGAGCGGATAGCAGAGCTGTAGCAATAACTAATATATATCTCATAAATTTCAGAAACTTCTTCACAAAAGTGGACCAAGTTCTAAACGCAGTCAAATCAACTACCAACGATTCAGTAGCCCTCACTATTTTGTGGGAGGAATATCTGAAATGTAACCAAGTTGTTAAAAACGACAGTTGCAAGGTCCAGGGAAGGGCCGCCTGGCTCAATACGCTGAAGTTTCTTTCCATCATGGCTGAAGATGTCAGTAAAGATTTGGGAAACTATTTCCGGGAAGTTAACGGTAAGGAAATGTTGTAATTATATGTACTTGTGCTCTATCCTATAATACTCTCCCATAATTTCACAAATTTGAATCAGAAATGCCTTCTCTACTTGCATAGGGAAAATTGAATTATTTAAGGTTCATTGGTAACGGTAATTGGCGGTCACATCGCCTAACAATCACTTAAAAAAACAATTTCTTAAAAAAATACAATTTCTTATCTTAAAAACTGCCAATTGATTTTCACATGTTTCAAGGCATTAAGAACTGCTTTTGATGTAAAATGTAAAGCTTTATATATTATCGACTGTCCTCCAATAGTTCCCAACTTTGTCATTGTTTTGAGTTACTCCTGACTAATATAACAAATATCATATTTAATTCGCAGAACCAGGAGCATCGTTTATTCAACAAATCGGTTTTACAAAAGGCACTGGCTTATATATTTTGTACAAGAAACTTGCTGAATTCTTCGGAGTGCTGCTCAATTCTTACTGGGATTACGGATTTATGAATCAGGTAACACCACCATAGTATCTCAATGGGGTTATATTTAGCCATGATAAAATGCACACAAGTATAAAGTTTTCACTATCACGTGGGTTCATTGCTTTGACAAAAAGTGAGCACCCTTTATACTAGGTAGCTTAAATGTTAAAAACTAATTTTAATTGCATACCTATTTTATTTATTTCCAAAAACAACTGCACCCAGATCTTCAGTATTATAAAATCCACTTGGTCGAGTAGGGAAACGTTTGTAAAATTTAGAATAAATATTGTAGGTGAGGGTTAGCTGTGTAGTATCAGCTAAGAATAGCGCTACCCCATTTCTTCCATGGGTGATCGTAAGAAGCGACTAAGGGCATTTGGGACTAAGATATTTTCAGGGATTTTTGGGCTATGCGGTTATATTCCCATCAACAAGAACATTTATTTTACAATCTTTTCCCCCTCAACTTCCAAAAGTGGTTTAGGATTTTTTTTGCTAACCCTTCTAGGGATTTACAGCCGTGAGTATGTATGTATGTGAGGGGTCTAAGCTGTCTCTTCTAAATATGACTTCAAAAGCTCCAGCCTAATTTGTCGTTTTTTATATTTCTGTATTACGTATTACTTTCCCAATAAAATGTCCTACTTTTGACTTTATTTTTTTTTATTCCAGGTGCGTCGCGCCTCCAAAACCCAGTTCTGGGACTGTGAGGGCGTGTTAGACTCTCTCGTGATCCCGCCGGGGGGCACACTGTCGTACGAAGATATCAGGAAGGTCAAACCTTACATCTGTCCGTCCATCTTGTTCTGGGTCTCGCTACCCATTAACGAGAATGCGCTGCTTGATGTTGTTTCTAAACCGGTATGGGCTATATTACATACATACATACATAGACTCACGGCTATAAATCCCTAGAAGGGGTAGCCAGAGCTAAGGAATCAGAAATTCCTCAGCCACTTTTGGAAATTGAGTGGGGAAAAGATGGTGAAATAAAGGTTGTTGGTGATGGGTCTCCAACCGCATCGCCCAAAAATCCCTTAAAAGCCCCAATACCGTTAGTCACCTCTTACGTACACCCACCGGCAGAAATGGGGTAGTGTTATTCTAAGCCGACACTACACAGCAAGTATAGTCTTATGATAGAGTATTCTTGTAAAACGGAATTGGCCTCTCCCCTATCAGGCGAATGCACTTCTCTGAACGTTAGGTGACAATATTATCACGCGTTGTCTAGAAATATTTTTACCTCTGCTATCTTTTAAGGAATACACTGCGTAAACGTTTGAATGGATTTAAACCCTATTTCGAATACTGTATATACTCGAAGGGGTGGCAGAAGTAAACTCGTATGTTCGTAAAACTATCGGCTGTTTTACCTGAGAATCATTTTCGCGAGGACGACTTAGTCATCACGGTTTAATATATATTTATATTAAGAGTTCACTACCCCATTTCTTCCGGTGGGTGTACGTAAGAGGCGACTAGCGGTATTGGGGCTTTTAAGGGATTTTTGGGCGATGCGGTTGGAGACCCATCACCAAAAACCTTTATTTCACCTTTTTTTCCTTACGCAACTTCGAAAAGTGGCTGAGGAATTTTTAATTCCCTAGCTCTGGCTACCCCTTCATGGGATTTATAGCCGTGAGTATATGTTATGTTATATTAAGAGTTCTGTTAAAAAAAATATAAGTTTTTCTGTTAATTATAATTTAACTTTCGCTATACAACCCTATGTTTAACTTATATTCTTTATTTATTTCAGCAATATTACTTCTTCACGTTGCAAGTGAAAAACTTTACAAGTCGTTATGTCTCGGCATTCGATAATATTCTCGATGTTACAAACTTCCTGACCGAATTACCAAGTAAAGAAGTGTCGCTGACTAACAAGACATTAGACATAAAAGATTTGGAAGGAAACGTGAATAATATGATTAATTACGTCACTTCTTGGAAAATAAACGAAACGGACCCAAGTTACATACTGTTTAGTGAAATCAATAAAAAACAATTTATCACTTCCATTTATTTAACAAGAATCGCTGCAATAGTCAACAAAATACATACTCAGATGAAAAGTATGAATCTCAAAGAATTTCCAGATATTAGTGATGGGGACAGAGTGGTATTACAAAAGGATTTATCGATACTTCAAAAAAAGTTTGCTCGACGACCGACGCAAGTCTTAGCAACACATTTCGATATATTTACAGAGTTTTTAAGTAAAAACGGTTCGATAACAGATAGTATAAGTAGAATGTGCGAAAATCTAAACAAGACTATTCCCAACCTAATCCTTAGTGAGGATAACTCATTATTGACGCAAATTTGTGCTAAAAACTATAAAGTAATTTATGGTGAGATCGAAAAGAGTTTGTTGAGTGATTATGATAAAGCTAGGTCGAGTTTGAAAAACATGGTGATGATGCTGAAAGGCGGCGAGGAAGATTTGGACGATATTTTCAATTTCTTTAATGACAGGTGAGGTTATACAACTGGGTTTTATCTTAAAGGGCCTCCCTCGAAAATTTCACTGATTTTGGTAGTTTTCAAACTCAATGAAATCCGCTCAATGAAACAATCACACTCTAAATAAAATATATGTTCAAGTTCAATATCTTTTCTTCAATAATGACGGTTCATATTTTGTTTTTGATAATAGTCGACTAAGAAAAAAATATATTTGTGGGGGGCTTTTTTATCGTAAAATCTGATATTGCTGTCAGAATACTGCATATATGTTATCGATTACCTAACATTAGCGTAGACAATTGAGTAATCTATACTTTATAACCTAACCTAACAACAAATGTAGCGATATTTATATTCGTATTAGTTATTAGAAAAAATGTTTTCTTAATTAACTTAGTTGTCTATTCTAACGTCTATCATCCATTTTGCCATTCAATCACTGATTCCAAATCCAATTGATGTTAAATAAAAAAGGTAAACACCGCGAAGCTATATATTCTTATCCTTTTCGTATTTACATTCCAGGCCAGAACTCATCTCAACGCTTCGCCTATCGATAAAATACGCGGATGATTTAGGCATCCCTATCTTCATCAAGTACCTCCAAACGAACATCCATCACTACGACGTGATCCTCAGTTTCCTCACCGGCGCTGATTGGTGGACGGAGCTGAGGGAACTGTACAATGGAAACTACGCCAAGGGTTTCTTTGATGCCGTTGAACAGAGTATTGACATTTATGAGGATATGGTTTCACATGTTGATCAGATTCGAGTAAGTTTGAATTTTCATATTACGGGTCTAATATTTTTAGTTTAATCGCATGTGTCGCTGAGACTTATAATTATATATAGTGCACAAGTTAAAATTTTTTTTCACCCTTTACAATTGATTCTCTCGGCTTAGAATAGCACTACCCCATTTCTTCCGGTGGGTGTACGTAAAAGGCAACTAACGGTATTGGGGCTTTTTAGGGATTTTTGGGCGATGTGGTTGGAGACCCATCACCAAGAACCTTTATATCACCATCTATTCCCCACGCACCTTCCAAAAGTGGCTGAGGAATTTCTAATTCCTTAGCTCTGGCTACCCCTTTCTTGGGATTTATAGCCGTGAGTATATGTATGTTATTTCGTTAAATGACATTTTATTTACACAATAAACAATGAAATTCGCATATGTACACATTTATCAAATACAAGTAACAAAAAAGGAAAACAAAACTTTATTTAACAAACATACTTTACTAATCAATTAATGAAAGATCCATTTTTCGACACGAGCTACCGGGGCTGATGTCGCGGGTTCGAGTCCTGCTTGTGTCAAAATTTTCTTTTTTCCTTAATTAATTAGTTATAATCCCCAAATGAGAATTTCATGAACAAAACATTCTAATTATAAACATACTTTATATACAGCTAGTCCGTCTCCTCCGCGACGTGAACATAAACGACACAACCTCTCTCTGCGACCTGTCTCTATCCGACTACCTGCCCGACCGGACCGGATCGCTGGCCAGGTTGAAACAGCAAGCGTGCGACTCGGACCTGACCGCGCTGTATCGGGAACTGCCGTATATGACTATTGTGTCGCAGGTATTTGCTGGTTTTATGATTATATAGTGTCTGCCTACCCAAATTAACACTATTGGCGAAAATAAATGTATGTATAAAAAGTATAAAGAAACAAATGCAACTTGACAATAACGAAACCAACAGTATTTTAGTTAACCTTAATGCGATGGTAGTGACAAATTTTTACCTTGAATTTTGATCTCCTTAGTTAAAATAACTATATTGGTTTATATTTTCAGGGCTATGACAACTCCTTAGCGCTATCCAAAGAAATAGACTACACCATACTGAACGCAAACTTGGACAAAACTGAGGGTAGTTTAAACAACGTGCTCGAAGGACCAAAATCTCCAACGAGGCCCAATTGGATCACAGAGGAGAAACTGAACCAATTGAAGAAATCAGCTAATAGCCTGTTAACCAAACCTATGGTTACGAAAGTCATATTTGGAGGGTTGATTAATTTGGTTGACGGGGCAACTTTGTTTATTAATAATACGTAAGTATTTTACAACCTTACCGATACTTTTAATAATAAATATATGGACATATTACACACAGATCAATTTAGCTCTAAACTAAGTAGGACTTGTATTATCAGATATTAATTCAACGATATACTTAATATAACATCCAAGACTAAGAAACAATAATTTATGCTCATCACATAAATGTTGCTCTCAGCGAGGATTGAACCAGCAACCTCCGGTCTAAAAAGTCACCTATTCACTCCGCCACGGAAATCATCTTGTCTATATATCACGTATAGAACTAGCCACAGCTTCCAAATTGGCGAATCTTTTGCTCCTACAGCCTCGAAAATAAAATGTGGTTATGGGTATCTTGACGCCCCAACAATAACTTTAATAGCCTCAAAACTATTAGTCGCTTTGTTGTCTTTATGCCATGAAATTTAGAATCACCAAAACACTCATTCATTGTTTTTATGTTACAACGAATTTTGGCATTAAAATACAGCACTAGTAGCATGAGGCTTGTGAGAGCAATATGTCACATGAGAAGGAAGAAACTGACAGATTGCTCTTACACGCTTCTTGCTACGAAGGGAGAACGCTTTAGTAAAAATATTTGTTAAAACTTAGAACTATTAGTACAAACTTAAATCATATTTTCCAGGCAAACCGAGATATCTTCAATCCTCACGTCGTGGGTGAAACAGATAAACCTGCAGCTGTTCAAGAAGCAAGACTACGAGGTGCTCGTGTGTCGCGCGCAGGAACTGAATACAATGGAGCTGTCTAGTATTCTCAATAATGAGTTTCACTGGGATATGGCTGTCAGTGAGGTAATTTATTCATTTCAACTAGCTTTCCGCCCACGGCTTCCCCGCGTGGATTTCAGTTATATTCCGGTATAAAGTACAACTATAAGAAATCATCTCATTTCCCTCGGGAATATCATTTTTTCCGGGATAAAAAGTACTCTATTATTTAATCTAGACTTATAACTATATGTTTGCAGAATTTCATAGCAATTGGTTTATTAGTTACGGCGCAAAGCGGAACAAACAAACAAACTCACTTTCCGATTTGTAATATTAGTTAGGATAAGGATTATTACTCTAAATAAAATAATAAAAATGCTTTATTTACAAGAAATAAGAGTTCTAACAAGTTTTTTTTTTATAAATGACGTCCTGAGCTTGTTCTGCCATTAAGCGTGTCGTTAAAGTCATATCATGTTAAACTAAAAATTCATACTTTAAATTTCAATATCAGTGACATTTAAGCTTACTACCTGTTTATTGATTGATTTCTTTGATGAAATAATCAACAAACAATTTGCTTAAAAATAAAGATAATTTGTTGAAGAAAAGATGTTAAACAAGCTGATATAAAATGTCTCTCATGTTCCCATACCGCTATTTTTTTCAACTCAAATGTCTTTTTTGCTTTGCTTCGTTAGGACTACCACTGATATACGCTGGGTATCCTTCCCACTTTTAATTCATTTTAAGAGTCACATATACATATTCCTAATACGTCCTTATGTAAGCCTTGTCCTTGTTTTAAGGGAAGCCCTAATAGCTCTATTTGACCCATATGGAACAGATGAGTCTTTCTTCTCACTTCAGTTGGGTATAACAGAGTATTACGAGTAAAAGTGTCACTCACAGTCCAGTGATTTAATTTTTCAATAGAACCAGAATAAACTATTAAATTTAAATTAATTTTATCTGCTATTTAGAACATGGCACATCTGATGCAAAATTTAATAATTTTTAGTTTCACATGTCTAACCTTTGCAGGCATGCAAATTATTTTTAACAAATTAAATCATTTATATAATTTAAATTTCACTATCGAACATTACATTAATAATTTTATATCACAGTTCATTAATGATTAAACTATTAAACAAATCCTTTATATCTTAAAAACAGCTTTGAACCAACCACTCTTTCAGTTTATTCTTCAAACGATTTAATTGACAGTTCTTTAAATCATCTGGGATGTTATTGAAAAATTTAGTGAGCATCACTCAACAAGTAATTGTTTACTCATAAATAAAAGATGTTATTAAAGCATAGAAAAATTTCGACACTGGCGGGGTTCGAACCCGCGACCTTCGGGTATACGCCCCCGTCGCTCTGCCAACTAACATCTTTTATTTATGAGTAATAATCTTCACATGAGGAATTCATGTCAAAAAACATTAAATTAAGTAATTGTTTTTATATTTTCCCAGCTAATTTCTACCCGCAATTACACGCTAGTTGAGCTAAACAAGGCTCTTAACGAGTTCCTAGAGCAAGTGAAGTTGCACGCGTTGGAAGATGTTTCTAGAGATAGAACTAAACTAGCCGAGTGTCTCGCTAGGAACGTCAGCGGGAACGTGGCCGGGAATATCACCTTGTGAGTATATTTATTTATTTAAACATAAACTTCCAAAACTGGCTCAAGCATTTTCTGATTCTGAAGCCCTGGTTACTAGAGGTGAGTCGAAAATATTAGATCAGGTAAAAATATCAGGTATTTTTCGATACCAGTCCGCACCTAATACAAATAACGCAATACCTAATCTACCTAATACGAGGGTTAGAAAGTAAAAGTCACGTAAAAGTACTCTGTGGCGAATCGTCGTGCGCTCGGGCAACATCGTCAGCGGTCGGGTGGGCCGCACAACTAGGTGAATTCTGGGTCCCGTTCCGCACAAAACAATAGCTATCTTTTTCAAAATAATAGAACTGAACTATTTTTGGCTTTTTCCGTTGTTCAGTTAGGATATTTTTTTAATTAGAAGTTGACAGTCCTGTATAAGTACGAAGGGAAGATTCATCATAACCATCATCATCATATCAGCTATTGGACGTCCACTACTGGACATAGACCTCCCTAAATGACTTCCATAAGGGCCGGTCGGAAGCGGCCTGCATCCATCGTTTACCGGCCACCTTCACAATATCATAGGAAAAGATTACAATGCATTAACTAAGTTAACTTATACAAGTAGTACGCAGTAGAGGTGAGTCGAAAATATTAGATCAGGTAAAAATATCAGGTATTTTTCGATACCAGTCCGCACCTAATACAAATAACGCAATACCTAATCCAAGGGCTATAGAGTAAAAGTCACGTAAAAGTACTCTGTGGCGAATCGTTGTGTGCTCGGGCAGCATCGTCAGGTGGGCCGCAGAACTAGGTGAATTCTGGTTCCCGTTCCGCACAAAACAATAGCTATCTTTTTCGAAATAATAGAGCTGAAGTATTTTTGGCTTTTTCCGTTGTTCAGTTAAGATATATTTTTTAATTTGAAGTTGACAGTCCTAAGCCTGTGTAAGTATTAAGGGAAGGTTCATCATAATCATCATCATCATATCAGCTATTGGACGTCCACCACTGGACATAGACCTCCCTCAATGACTTCCAGAAGGGCCGGTCGGAAGCGGCCTTCATCCATCGTTTACCGGCGACCTTCAC
Source organism: Bedellia somnulentella (assembly GCA_963576735.1). NCBI lineage: Eukaryota > Metazoa > Arthropoda > Insecta > Lepidoptera > Bedelliidae > Bedellia > Bedellia somnulentella. The sequence goes on along the minus strand of OY755187.1, from coordinate 309,353 downwards.
AAGATCATAGGAAAAGATTACAATGCATTAACTAAGTTTACTTATAAAAAATAGTACGCAGTAAGTAAAATACTGCGTCATATGCACTCAATACGGAGTACTATGTGGATTAGGTATTTGGATTAGGTACTTATGTGGATTAGGAACAGATGTATCTGTTATCAAATTTACCTAGTACAACTCATCTCTAGTACGCAGTACGTAAAATACTGCGGCATACGCACTCAATACGGACGGAGTACTATGTGGATTAGGTACTTATGTTGATTAGGAACAGGTGTATCTGTTATCAAATTTACCTAGTACAAGTACAACTCAAACAGTACAACAACGAATTATATTAATTAAAATTAATCATATCATTTATCAGCGATAAATTATCGCTACACTACACTTAGGTTATCAGAAAAGTCTGTTCCAAAATTACAACAGACTCTACAAAAATTTTACATTTATGTAATTTAATTTGAGTAAAGTATTATTAATATGAATAATAAAGCGTCAAAAAAGTATATATATTGGACTAAAGAAGAAATCATACCGCGATGTAGAAATGTACGACCAGCGCCATCTAGTCGAAGTTGTAGTAAACTCAGCAAAGTCAGTGTAATATTCTGGTAATATTGCGTTGTTTTTTGTAAATTATGTATTGATTATTTTATTTAATCGTCAAATTAATCAAATATTTAACTCATATTCCACCAAGCTGATTTGTATCTTAATTTTAACATAACATAACTTAACATAACATAAACGTTCACGCCGAATATCCCCGAAGGGGTTGGCAGAGGTACTAATACTTCAGAACATCACGTGACTTTGTCACCTGGTGTTCAGAGTACCCACGTTTTGCATGGACAGTGTACTCACGTGATAGGGGGCAGGCCTATCGCCGTTTTGTACCAATACACTGTCACATGACTAAGTACAACTCAGCCATGTGGCTGAGCCTCACAATGTTTTCCCTCACCGTTAACAACCATGATAAATTAACCACACATATGTCTTTAGAAAAGACAAATTGGTGTAGGCCCGACCCAGGATTTGAACACTAGTCGTTTGCATGATAACTGAGTGTTCTACCCACTGGGCTATCACGGTTAATTTTAAATTTTCATAATATTCTTATTTTTTGTCTGTTACTTTATCGCACATCAACTATAAACTATTTAATTTTTTGATATTTTTTTTGTAAACAAATACATTTATATAATTTTTCGTATCTTTTTTTTCTATAGCATAAATATTTTCATACATACATACATACATATACTCACGCCATTAATTCCCATTGGGGTAGGCAGAGACTATCGATCGCCACTTCGTACGATCCTGACAAACCTCTCTAGCTTCGTTTACATCCATCAATCTTTTCATACATGCTCTTTTATTCTTCATACTTCGGACGCCAGCCTTTTTGAGCACACTCTCAATTTGGTCCAAGTGTGTTCTCCGTGGTCGTCCTCTACTAACATTACCATCCACACTAGCTCTATAGATCCCTTTTACCAATTTTCTATCATCCATCCTCTCTCTAAAATATTTTCATATAAATAAATATAATTAATTATTAATATTTGGTGATATAAAATTGAAATATATTTCTACTTCGGATTCGGAAGGTGTATAATACACTAATACAGTAAGAAACTCATCAATACATATCTTATTCAATAATATATTAAGTTCTTTTCAAGTTTTCACTGGAGCGTTTTGCGCATGTCTAGTGGTTCCCCCTTTTAGGGATTTATAGCCGTGAGTATATGTATGTCTATGTGTTATTTAAACACTTTATTTCATACAAAACAACACACAAACAGTATTTTACAGAATAGGTTCTACAGGTATATAGGATATAGGTAATGTGAGTAGAGGACTACCACGGAGGACACACCAGGACCAAATAGAGTGTGTGCTCAAAAAGGCCGGCGTCCGAAGTATGAAGAATAAAAGAGAATGAAAAGAATGATGAATGTAACAGAAGCAAGAGAGATTTGCCTGGATCATACAAAGTGGCGAACTATAGTCTCTGCCTACCCCACTGGGAACAATGGGCGTGAGTATAAGTAAGTAAGTAAGGTTCTACAGTATATGTACACAAAGGCATTATTGAGTATACAACTGTCTTTCTTATTAAGTTCTTATTAACTATTTTGTAAGGCCCATTATTTGTTAGTAACAATGAACTTAAAACTATGTTAGTACGAACTAAAAGTAAAATTAATAATAACTAAATAATTAGAAAAGATAATAAAAAATATACATTCATATGTTCACGGGTATAACTCCCAAAAAGAAGTAGCTAAAGTTTTAAATTAAGAAATTGCTGAAGTACTTTTGGAGCTACATACAGAAAAAGATTGTAAAAAAGTTTGTTGGTGATGGGACGACCACAACGTTGCCAAACAATTACTTAAAAACCCCTGAAAATCTTAAGTCGCCTCTTAGCGGCAGGAAGAAATGGGCTAATGGTATTCTAAGCTAACACTATACAGATATTCTACATCTTTATTCTTGGGTGATATTGCCTTTATTATTCTGTAATATGAAAGTCTTTTCTGTGGAAATCAAATTTGAAAGTGATGTAAATTTTACCATTAATAAAAGAGAAATAAACCTGAATCATCATTGCATAACTTAGATCATAAACTTTCAGATTATCATCAGTGATATCGAAGACACTAAAACTGGTGAGATCAGAACTACCTCATCTCCAACACATTGAAGGTATCAAAAGCATCCCACTACTGAAGAGACTGCAGAACGAAATTGCCCATAACTTGCACGTCATGAAACCAATACAAGATGTTATGAAGTTGGATATTGATGGATTGAAGAATGTTGTTGACGGTGATTTTGTTCGCAAAATTGAGGATGGAGTGGTTGATTTGTATTGGGTAAGTTACTTTATATAAAGTTAAATCCTAGTAAAGTTGCTTAAAAACTAGTAATTTTAATTACAATTCATCTAAATTCACAGAATTTTTTGAATGTTTTTGTTCATGAAAACGTCATGTAGAGATTATTACTAATAAATAATGGATAAATAAAAAATATATTTTTTTCTTCACTGGCAGAACACTACTTAAAAGTGTAAAAGAATTTCGCACTGGTAGCCATTGACACTGTAGCTCAATTGGTAGAGCGACGGTGGCGTCTACCCGGAGGTCGCGGGTTCGATCCACGCCGGTCTCGAAATTTTTCTTTCCTTTATTTATTAGTAAATTCACAGAACACTTGAAAGTAGGTTAAAAAAGGCCATTGTCTGTATTCTGCTCAAAATATTGGCGTTATCTTCTAACAAAAAAAAATGTGCAAAGCGCCCCGCTTAAACGCTCTTTCTAACTATTAAAGATATACTTTAATACCGCGATGTAGTGTATGACTATCTGAGTTTGATACAGTCTTGAGTGCGAGTGAGTCCGGAAATGCGTGCGAGAGCTGTCACTATATATGTGAACTAGAGAACGATACAAGATTGTCGATGAATATTTTTACAGTATTAAATTTCACTTTTCTTTGCAGTTGAAACATAATCCCGAGTCTGTAGCCCAATGGCTGACACTGGCGAATGAAGACTGGGGCGGAAACTGCAACCTTTACAATTGCACACAATTAAATAGTATTTTACTGAAAGGGGTCGACTTTGATGAAATTGATAAAATGGTAAGTCTTGATTTTCATGTTGGTACTCAAATTGTATCTCGATATAACTGTTTTAAATAACGTAAAGTTTTAATCCCCATATAAGGTAAAAATGAAAAGAAGTTCTTTCCTAGGATAACAAATGAATCTAGCCAAACTGAACCAGCCAGATAGTCTAAACCAGCTGTTTCATAAATTTTCAGTTACACGAAGAGCAAATAAATCAATATTGGAAGTTCGATTTCGTATCCACCATCGTGATACACGCGGAGCACATTCTAGAACACGTGTCGAAACTTCTGACAGTTGTCAGCCATGTTGAAATTGGTGACGTCATGGAAGGCAAGATGGCCGCCATATTGGATTTTGTTTTACAAATCATGCAGGATGATAGCATTAACTACTTATTAAACAGGTACATACACATAGTATATATTATATTATTATAACATGTATTGAAAAAACAATAAATAAAAATTGTGCCTTACGGTATCCGAAAAAATCTGGTGTCCGCCATCACTCTATGTCTAGAGAAGATTTGACCTTCGTCATATATTTTTAGTTTTATATATAAGTAATATAATGAATATAAGTTTTATTAAAATTTATAGGACTACAAAACTATAAGTAATATGTTAATTTTCTAAAAGATAATATTTAAACTACAGAACCGACTTCAATACCACTTTCACCAATCGACTGAATTGGCTGAAAATGTTTAGGTCCCTGCTAATTATGAGTGTACATAGAAGACTGTAGATGACTAAAGCGGCTTTGAAACAGCCATTTTTGAGTATTTCAAACAGTCAAACGGCTCCTAGAGATTCCTTGTTCTTAAGTAACAAACCATATTATATTCCTTCTATAATTAAAAGTTTTTTCTTGATAAACTTTTATGTATTTCCAGCATCAGAGGCCTCGCTTTAGAATTCCACCCGATTCTCAGTGGAACTCCACTGGAGATAGATCTGGAAGCGATCTCGAGAGGAATACAAATACTCGCAGATATTAAAGCTTACGTCATACGTGATATGAATTTGAAAGGTATAGCTACAAGTATATATTCTATTTCAAATTATTATCTATAAAAAACGGCTTATAATAACACTCACAAATTTCCATCACAGTAACCCATTTCAATCCGCGCATGTCGTTCGAGATGACTAAGGGCATTGGGGCTTTTTATATAATTATTGTGCAATATGGCTCACAAAACAAAATTCATTACCTACAATCATTTTGTTAACCATCTTGTCGTTCTTACTTCCAAAAGTACCTAATAAATAAAGGAAAGACAAAATTTCGACACCAGCAGCAGCAGGAAGGAAATTTCTTTCCTTTATTTATTAGTTATAATCCCCACAAGAGGTTTTCATGAACAAAACATTCTAATTCTAATTACCTCTTTCTTGGATTATACTTTTGCTGTGTAGCGCGGCTTAGAATAGCACTACCCCATTTCTTCCGGTGGGTGTACGTAAGAGGCGACTAACGGTATTGGGGCTTTTAAGGGATTTTTGGGCATGCGGTTGGAGACCCATCACCAACAACCTTTATTTTACCATCTTTTCCCCACTTATCTTTCCAAAAGTGGCTGAGGAATTTCTAATTCCTTAGCTCTGGCTACCCCTTCTAGGGATTTATAGCCGTGAGTATATGTATGCATGGTGGATTATACTTAAAGTTTTGCGTACTAAATAAAAAATGAGAAATGAATGAAGTTTTTTTTTCATACAGTTTCTATATCGGAGTTATTCGTAAGTCCCAGCACCATAGAGGCTGGTTTCCGCGCTGCCGGAGTCAACAATTCCAAGTTCTGGTCGACAGCGGACACTATTCAGCTCGGAGACATCGATTTGAAACCGGTTAGTATTATTTGTCGTGTAGTGCCGGCTTAGAATGTCACTACCCCTTTCTACCCACTGGTGACGTGAGAGGTAACTAGGGAAGGGAGATTTTTAAGTGGTGTTTGAAAATTGAAATTGAAAAACTGTTTATTTTGCCGTAAAAAAATACAAATTTGAACTATATAATGTTAACATATATTAAACAACAAACGGCAAAAAGGAACAGTATCAGTATTTGCTGCAAACAGCACCTATTTTTGGGTGATGCGGTGGGAGACCCATCATCAACAACCTTTATTTTCTCCACAACTTTCCAAAAGTGTAATTCCTTAGCTCTGGGTACTCCTTCATGGGATTCATAGCCGTGAGTATATGTATGTACATACATATACTCACGGCTATAAATCCCTAGAAGGGGTAGCCAGAGCTAAGAAATTAGAAATTCCTCAGCCACTTATAGAAGTTGCGTGGGAAAAAGATGGTGAAATAAAGGTTGTTGGTGATGGGTCTCCAACCGCATCGCCGAAAAATCCCTCAGAAGCCCCGATACCGTTAGTCGCCTCTTACGTACACCCACCGGAAGAAATGGGGTAGTGCTATTCTAAGCCGACACTACACAGCAACATATGTATGTGTATAGGATGTAACTATCAGAGTGAGATGCTGTTATGTGCGCGAGAGAGTGAGCGTTGTAATTTGATGTAATAAGTGTTAATGTCGTTGGAAACCAATCACCAAGAGCCTTATATCTATGTTTACTTTTTTACATAACATAACATAACATAACATAAACGTTCACGCCGAATATCCCCGAAGAAGTTGGCAGAGGTACTAATACTTCTGAACATCACGTGACTTTGTCACCTGGTGTCCAGAGTACCCACGTTTTGCATGGACAGTGTACTCACGTGATAGGGGGCAGGCCTATCGCCGTTTAGTAAGAATACACTGTCACATGACTAAGTATAACTCAGTCATGTGGGATTCCTCACGATGTTTTCCCTCACCGTTAACAACCATGATAAATTAACCATACATATGTCTTTAGAAAAGACAAATTGGTGTAGGCCCGACCCGGGATTTGAACTTTTTTCTTTTTTCCGAGATTATAACAATGTTTGAATAATTGTTAGTTAGGATGTGGTGCTTACTCTTTTTTATATTATAGCCGTGAGTACACGAGAAAGTTATATTATTACGTAGTAGAACTCAGTGGGTAGAACACCGCTTACCGTGCAGACGAAGAGGGTTCGAATCCCAGGTCGGGCCTACACCAATTTGTCTTTTCTAAAGACATATGTGTGGTTAATTTATCATGGTTGTTAACGGTGAGGGAAAACATCGTGAGGAATCCCACATGACTGAGTTGTACTTAGTCATGTGACATTGTATTCGTACAAAACGGCGATAGGCCTGCCCCCTATCACGTGAGTACACTGTCCATGCAAAACGTGGGTACTCTGAACACCACACAATGTCACTTGATGTTTACAAGTGTTAGTACCTCAGCCAACTACTTCGGGGATATGCGGCGGGAATGTTTTAGTTTGAGTAATTAATAAAATCTTATTGTACTTTTTATTGTTAATGCTTATTGATTTCTTTTTGTATCAATATTTAAAATAATTTCGCAGCTACTAACAACGAAGCTAAGTCCGTTCCGCATATCCAACTTCGTGTGCAACCTGCCATACCTATCTACTGTGTTGCTGCCCACCTCTTCATCCTCTCAAGCGGACGAGGCGCGGGCAGCCACTATGGACCAGTTCTGTCAACTGTCAGATCAACAAGTGAAACTTATACTGCCCGTGCTTGCTGACAACTTGAACGTCACTTTTGTTATGGACAAGGTGATTAAATATAATTTTTAAAAATATTCCTTTTTTTGCTGTGTAGAGTCGGCTTAGAATAGCACTACCCCATTTCTTCTGGTAGGTGTACGTAAGAGGCGACTAACGGTATTGGGGCTTTTAAGGGATTTTTGGGCGATGCGGTTGGAGACCCATCACCAACAACCTTTATTTTTACCATCTTTTCCCCACTATCATTTCCAAAAGTGGCTGAGGAATTTCTAATTCCTTAGCTCTGGCCACCCCTTCTAGGGATTTACAGCCGTGAGTGTATGTATGTATGTATTCCTTTTTTTACACTCCCCTATGCAATGAGATGAGTGTTATATGAAAAACTAATCGGAGAATCACATTGTTTCGAAAGAGAATCGCTATAATATAGTTCTCAAAAACAGTAAAGATACATCAAATATTTACCTAAATTAGGAAAAAATATAAATGTCGCATTAAAATTTTATATTTTGCTACTTTTCTACCAAAAAGTTATATTAGTTCTTTATATTTCTTTACTGTTACTAATAAATAATGAATAAATAAAGGAAAGAAAAATGTCGACTCAGGCGGGAATCGAACCCGCGACCTCGAAATTTTTCTTTCCTTTATTTATTTATTATTTATTAGTAGTAATCCCCACATGAGGTTTTCATGAACAAAAAGATTTAAATTCTTTACTGTTCTTTAAAAATTTACTATTATTCCTCACAATTTTTTTTTTATTTGAATGTATTTTGTTATTTTATTATAATGCTAAGTTTAAAATTTGTACAGAATAACCTTAATCTATGAGTTTTAAATATATATACAAAAGATAGAAATAATAATTAAACAAAATACTGTGTAAAAAGTTAGATTACATTTCTTTTTTTCTTACAATTAGATCTACCATCTGTTTAATTCTCTTAGTATTTATAATTCCCGTACGCATTTAAGCACTACTTCTTCTCGATCACAATTTTTGCCACTATCTAATTTTTATGAGTAGTGGCTGAATCTAGACTTCAGCTTATTCTCTCTTCTTTTCACATGAATCCAATTAAAATATTTTTGTTATTTGTTTCACCAGATAACCAAGCTGTTACTAAATCAAGTGTACGTAGCGTCGAACCTAACTACAGAAGAAGGCGATGTAGTGCTATCCAAATACAAAGACATGTTGTCTTTACTGCCCATAGTACAGGAGAGTGTGGGAGAGATCACGGACGGGCTGGCGAGGGAACCCGTGTTCGATGCCCTGAAAGGAAATAGTACGCTAAGTGGATTGCTTTCGTGTAAGTTTGGCTTAATATTATATTTAACGTCAAAAATAAATGGCTGAATTTCAGGAAAATACTGTGTAAAAAGTAAGATTACATTTCTTTTTTTCTTATATTGACTATTTAAATTATATATAATATGTGAGTATATATGTATTAAATTATACTACTCATTATAGATACATATTACTTATTATAGATACTCACGGCCATAAATCCCTAGATGGGGTAGCCAGAGCTAAGGAATTAGAAATTCCTCAGCCACTTTTGGAAGTTGCGTGGGGAAAAGATGGTAAAATAAAGGTTGTTGGTGATGGGTCTCCAACCGCATCGCTCAAAAATCCCTTTAAAAGCCCCAATACCGTTAGTCGCCTCTTACGTACACCCACCGGAAGAAATGGGGTAGTGCTATTCGAAGCCGACACTACACAGCAATATATATAATATGTGAGTATATATGTATAAAATTGTATTGATATTTTGACGACAGCCGTGGCCGAGTGGATAGGTGACTAGCTTCTCGTTCCGGAGGTTGCGGGTTCGATCTCCGCTGAGAGCAACATTTATGTGATGAGCATAAATTATTGTTTATTAGTCTTGAATGATATTAACATGTGTATTATATAACATTAAGTATCGTTGAGTTATCGTGTCCCATAATACAAGTCTTACTTAGTTTGGGGCTAACTAGATCTGTGTATAATATATCCCTATATATTATTTATTTATTTCAAGCGTTATTAAATCTTAAACGAAATTTCATGATATCATGATGATCAAGTACTAATATGTCGGTTGTTAAATCGCAGACTCCGAATCTAGACGTATATATTCATCCCCACCGTTCAGTATCCAGAGTATCTATGTTTTGCATGGACAGTGTACTCACGTGATAGGGGGCAGGCCTATCGCCGTTTTGTACGAGTACACTGTCACATGACTAAGTATAGCTCATTCATGTTGGTTTCCTCATGAGGTTCCAAACTTGAACAAGCAATTCCGTATGACATCCATTATTAGTAACTAGTCGAGTTAGTGCGTTTTTAGCTTCTGAGTCCGAAAGGGACAGGTTTGAATCCTACTGATGACTGAATTCAAGTGCGGATTCAGCCATATGAGCAAGATGGGCATGCACACAACCCTAATCGACCCGCAACCTCACACTTTTATGATCTATTGAGGCTAAAGCTGATATAATGACCTTTATTGAGACATATAGTCTCAATTACATGATGAATATCAATGTTTTTCGGTGTTAAAATTTATATGTGTATTATATATTGTTAAATCTATCCTTATCATGGTTGTTAACGGTGAGGGAAAACATCGTGAGGAAACCCACATGGATGAGTTGTACTTAGTCATGTGACAGTGTATTCGTACAAAACGGCGATAGGCCTGCCCCCATCACGTGAGTACACTGTCCATGCAAAACGTGGGTACTCTGAACACCAGATGACAAAGTCTCGTGATGTTCAGAAGTATTAGTACCTCTGCCAACGCCTTCGGGGATATTCGGCGTGAACGTTTATGTTATGTTATGTATCGTTATATATACTATTAAATATATCTCCTCTTGCAGCCCCCTCCTTCCTATCAAGCGCGGGCAACCTAGTCTGCGGCAAACCGTTCGCAGGTAATGGAAACCGGTTCTACAAGGCGATCGCCGAGACCAAGGACTTCAACAACGCGCCCGATCAGGAACAATTAGACGCTTTGCCTAGTAAGTGATATGTGAGGAAGCTAGTAACACTAAGATTGTTTTAACTTACATACATATACTCACGGCTATAATTCCCTAGAAGGAGTAGCCAGAGCTAAGGAATTATAAATTCCTCAGCCACTTTTGGAAGTTGAGTGGGCAAAATAAAGGTTTTTGGTGATGGGTCTCCAACCGCATCGCCCAAAAATCCAATAAAAAGCCCCAATACCCTTAGTCGCCTCTTACGACACCCGTGGGTAGAAAGGGATAGCGACATCCTAAGCCGCCACTACACGGCATTGTTTCAACTTATAGTACTTATATACATGTATTCAAGGACATAAATCCCAAAGAAGTAGCCAGAGCTTCAGAGCTAGAAACTCCTCAGCTACATTTGGAAGTTGATAAGGGAGAAGATGGTAGAAATAAAGTGTCGTTGGTGATGGGTCTCCTACCACATCGCCGAAAAATCACTTGAAAAGCTCCAATACCCTTATTGACGGACACCTAAGGGAAGAAATGGGATAGTTATATTCTAAGCCTACGCGGCTTAGAACTAGATAATGCTAAAACCCTTATAAGAACTAAAGTAATAACAATCGATATTGGATGAATGAACAAAAAGTATTTAAAAACCGACACGTTTGATTTGTGAAAAATAAGGGGACATGTATTAACAGATTGATGAACGTAAATAAAGCTGGAGAGGTTTATCACTAACGTAGAAAGTGATGACAAATAGTATCATATTGCTTTAATAAAAACTAATTACGTAAGTATATGTATGTATGTATGAAACGATATCATTGACATAATTAAACCTAAGAGAAACCAAAAAATACTAACAACTGGAATATATTCAAAATTTTATCAAAATTTATCTTTGGCTTTTTTATAATGCTCTCTAAGATCTTACCTAATATTTTTTTATTTCCAGCTGACTTCTGCCGTTCGCTGTACAAAGACGTTCTGAAGATGGGCGGCGGCAAGATCGTGTGGAGTTTCGTGAAGCCGCTCATTATGGGCAGAGTGCTCTTCACCCCAAACACCCCAGCGGTCAGGAGAATCATTGAGCAGGTATGCTTGAAGAACATACATGGCAACATTACTTGTTCAATAATCAAGTTCAATACTATTTATAATTAATATTATTTTTATTGTATGATTAATAGGGTATTTTTTAGTCTTGGTTGCCATTCGAACGTGTATAAAAAAATATAAAATACACCGTCGAGTTAAAATTAAAAAAACTATCCTTGTATATTTATTTACTCATAATTTTTACCAATATATTTTTATATAGCATTCTCTCTTATTTTTAATGTGTAATACAGTAAAGTTAAACCATAAATTTAATATACTATTTTATATATATTAGAAAAATTTTCAACCTCTTTTGGAAGTTCAGTGGGGATAAGATTGTAAAATAAATATTTTTGGTGATTATTCTCCAACCGTATCGCCGAAAAAATACTTATAAAGCCCTGATCCTGAGCCCTTAGTCGCCTCTTACGATCACCCATGGGAAGAATTGGGGTAGTCCTATTCTAAGCCGACACTACCCAGCAAAGTACAACTTAGCACTTTTAAAACTAACAACTGCTAAATTTCCAATGGCAGGCCAACGCAAGTTTCTCCATAGCGGCGCAACTGACGTCCACACTACACAAGTTCTCGTCGTCGTTCCCGGCCGTGACGTCACTGTCTAGACACCGCGCGGGGGTGGGGGCGCTGCGGGGGGCGCTGGCCGCCGTCGGGGGGGCGGCCGGGGGGGCGGCGGACGAGCTGGCCCCGTTGCTCGATGTGGGGGACTTGGAGGTACGTTTCGCAAAAGTATATCACCGAAGTGGCTGCCAGAACTAACAATATGTGGCGACCTCTAGACTGCGAACTCACTTGCATACTTCAATATAAAAAAAGCTACGTCGCGGTATCGAAATGTTTTTCTAGCTAAATATAAATACAAATTATAAGTTGGTACACAACAGGGTGTACTGACCAGTATATCTTTGCTGTTCCCACAAATGCTTCTGATCATCACGTGACATTGTCACCTGGTGTTTTGAGTATCCACGTACTAACGTGGATATACGGCGTGTGCGTTTGGGTTTGATCCAAAGGTTTTTTTATCATACATACATACATACATATACTCACGGCTGTAAATCCGTAGAAGGGGTAGCCAGAGCTAAGGTATTAGAAATTCCTCAGCCACTTTTGGAATTGTGAGTGCGGAAAAGATGGTAAAAATAAAGGTTGTTGGTGATGGGCCTCCAACCGCATCGCCCAAAAATCCCTTAAAAGCCCCAATACCGTTAGTCGCCTTTTACGTACACCCACCGGAAGAAATGGGGTAGTGCTATTCTAAGCCGACACTACACAGCATCATTTTTTACATTTTTTTTATCAATTTTTTGAAATCAATTTAATCCACTACATACCTTATATGTATTTACTACTTTACTACTATAGGATGCTCTATGTACCAAAAAAATTTTCATTCTGCAACAAATGCACACTGCGTTCTTGGCCAGTCCTTTTAATGAGTTCAGCTACATGTATATTTTGTTACATTGGCTTCATTCTATCGTATTTGTATATTTCAGGGCATAGACAGCCTGTTGACTCGGGCATCGAACATGTTGCAATGCATCAACCTGAACCGCTTCCACGCCATGGCGAGCGAGGACAAGTTGTCCAACGAGGCCGTCAAACTCACCAGGGTTAATGAGTTTTCAGCAGGTAAAATCTAAATAATAAAATTGATTTTATAAATAAATGATTAATTTATTTTTTCGGGTGGTTGTTGTTAAGAGAAGAAGAGAAAGAGAATAAAATTTTCTATTAACTATTTTTTTCAAATCTAAATGCATAGAGAAATTATAAATACAGAGACGTGACATTCATAGTAATTGGCTTTTTAAATCTGTTCCGACCAATCCGAAACTGCACGCATAGACAAGTGTTACTAATGAGTGAAACAAAAGATGCGAAAGAGCATGCAAATAAAAGAGATAATTATAATTTTAAGATTGCCCTTTAAATGGTTTCTCTGTGTTTTTTTTTCATCACAATATAGCTTCTTTGTGTCTGTTATTAGATTGTTTGAAAAATAATTCAAATTGAAATATATTATATATTCTATATATTCTCACATGTGGTCCGAGATTACTTGTATTTTTTTTTACTTTAGAGTCATAATTGGTACACCTCCGAAACACATACGATGGCATTTTTTTACTAATTTTTCAAGGACTTCAGAGCTTAAATCACGTTAAACTCCTGATTACGCTCGACACAGACTACGACAAGACGTCCCAATTGGGACATATTTGAGTCTTGACTCTATAAGGCCTCTTGTTTTATATTATATCAATGTCTAAATGCGTACAATTTACGCAGCATCTAGATATATTTTCATCTTATTTTTATCCAGTATGATTTATTATTTTTTAAATTGTTGTTTAAGTTCAAGATTTTCTATAGCACCCAAATGCCAAATCTCCAAAGATAATAATATTTAATTTGTAATAAATACTAGGTCTGGTATTCACGGAGGTGACGGAGCAAGATGGCCGCCCCGTGAAGGTGGACTACAAGATCCGGATGGACATCGACAGCGTGCCCACCACCGCCAGGATAAGGAACCAGTAAGTTTAATATGCAAATAAAATATGTCTTACTTATATTTTAGATACAACGTTTGACTGTGTAGGCTTAGAATAGCACTACTTGTGGGTGTACGTAAGAGGCGATTGAAGGTATTGGGGCTTTTAAGGGATTTTTCGGCGATGCGGTACAACCTTTTTTCCCAACAACCTTTATTTTACCATCTTTTCCCCACTTAATATCCAAAAGTGGCTGAGGAATTTCTAATTGCTTAACTCTGGCTACCCCTTCTAGGGATTTATAGCCGTAAGTATATGTATGTATGTAACGGTTGGAAAAGGATGCTCTGCCCACATATTTTTGGAATGACAGCCGTGAGTGTTTGTAGGAAACTTAATTTAATTATATTCCACCACAGTATGTCATGAGATATTTACCCCATTTTCCGATGTTTTACCATACTAGAAACTAAAGACCAAATTAATAAGACCACAAATTGACTTTTCATTCAGTGGTTTCGTAAAAGTTTATTTTTCGTATGATCTAGAGTTTCTTATTCTATTCTCCATCGCAGATTCTGGACGCCAGGTCCCGAAGCAAGTTTTCTCGAAGACATGCGCTACTTCCGCGGCTTCGTCCAAATCCAAGATCTGATAGACAAAGCCATCATAGAACTGTCACAGAATACTTCTAAAAGAATACAGAAGAGAGCAGCAGAGGAAGGAAATTACAAATACGCTGTTTATACTCAGCAGACTCCTTACCCCTGTTATATGAGAGATTTGTAAGTAGAACAATTAGTAAGGTATGTAAAAATGGTTTGGGCTCAGAACAGATGGATGAAAGTGAAGTAATAGAGATGTATAGAGCTAGTGTAGATAGTGTTGTTTACAGACGGTTGTTGTACCGTGATAACAAAAACTATTTGTAAACTTATGGTATGCAATAAACGTTTAAGTTTGAGTTGGAAATCATTTACACCGTGTTTTTAACATTACGTAATATTTTTGACACCTGTTGTTCAGAGTATCTATTTTCTGTCTGAAAAATGTATTGATGTGATAGGGCGGGCACATCGTCCTAATTGTGTGTGTTACACTGTCACATGACTAATAGAGCCTTTGACATGTGAGTTTCCTTGCGATATTTTTCCTCACCGCTAACAGCCTTGCAAGAATTCACCAACCTTTTATCTGTAGGTCGATTCGTACAAAGCCGAAATATGTCTGCCTTCTTTCATGTGAGTGTGCCCCCCAAGCAAAAACAGTTGACATAAATGTCATGTGATGTTCAGGAGTATTATTATTACTGAGTGAGTACACTGCCCAAGACAAACGTGGGTACTCTGAAAACAAGGTGACAGTGTCACGTGATGTTCAGAAGTATTAGTACCTCTGCCAACCTCTTCGGGGACATCCGGTGTAAATGTTTAAGTGTTTTGAGTTGAGAGTATACAATCAAACACTGATTATATGATATACTAGCTTTCCACCCACGGCTTCGCCCGCTTGGAATTCGGTTATATTGCGGTATGAAGCACAACTATAAGAAAACTTTATTATCCGGGATAAAATGTCACCTATTATTTAACCCGGACTTCTAATTATACGTCTGCAAAATTTCAAAGCAATCGTTTAATTAGTTTCGGCGTGAAAGCGGAACAAACAAACAAACTCACTTACCAAATAATATTAGTAAGGATAATCATTGTTTGATAGTACAGTCTGAAGTCAAGACATGTATAATATCGCAGCTACCAGTCGTCGGTGTACGAGTCGCAGGCGCTGATCGTGGCGTTCTTCATGGCGCTGGTGTTCTCCGTGTGCGCGGCCGTGCGCGGCATAGTGGACGAGCGGGAGGCGGGGATCACCATGGTACGGTCTCCACATACTAAGTGTACATTTGTTGCACGGATATTTATTTATTTATTTATGGCATACCAACAGTTTTTACAATAATATTAATAATATTATAATACACGCATTAATTATAAGACAAAGTTTACAAAGTAGCTAATTGCAAAACCAATTATAGGTATGCACCACTTGCACAAAATAAAACCACTGAATATTACACATTACCTATTTAAAAATATACTTATACTAAAGAAACAGTTGTTAAAGAAAAAATAAAAATAAAAATGATATAACCATGTTCGTGAAAGAAGTTGGCCGAAATTGATCAAACGGCAAAATATATATATTATAATGTTACTATAATACATACATACATATACTCACCCGCCGTTTAGTCCCATTGGGGTAGGCAAAGACTATGGATCGCCACTTCGTACGATCCTGGCAAACCTCTCTAGCTTCGTCTACATCCATCAATCTTTTCATACATGCTCTTTTATTCTTCATACTTCGGACGCCTGCCTTGTGTGTCCTCCGTGGCCATTCTCTACTAACATTACCTTCCACAATAGCTCTATACTATCTAGATACCTTTTACCAAATTTTTTATTATCCATATCACCTATAATGATATTATTAGTAAGAGATAACAGACTCATCTCAATAAACTTGTTAAAACCAAATCATCCTTGCAAAGTATATTAAATAAATTCGAATGCTGCTCGACTTCATCTATTTGCAAGTTTCCTACGATTTTCAAGATTACGAATATTACAACATTCCTGCACCTCGCACCGTCTTGCGTTTGCAATTTCCAATTTTACGTACGGCATAGGGTGCTAACAATAACTTAAAGTATGTAGACTTTTACTACTTAAAATTTTACTATTTAGAGTCCCGCTCGTAGTTTATAATCAATATTAATTACGTATTAATAAATAAAGAATAAATAAAGGAAAGAAAAATTTCGACACAGGCGGGAATCGAACCCGCGACCTCGGGTATACGCCCCGACGCTCTGCCAACTGAGCCACCGTGTCAATTGGCTGCCAGTGCGAAGGCCGCGGGTTCGATTCCCGCCTGTGTCGAAATATTTCTTTCCTTTATTTATTCTTTATTTATTAGTAATAATCCCCACATGAGGTTTTCATGAACAAAAATATTTAAATTAAGTAATTAAGTATCTTCGACTAACTCTATTACTTCATTATCAGTCACTATTTTTGCATTAACTTGTTTCAAACTCGGTAATGAAAATTTACAACATTCCTCATCCCAGGTTGTTAAATGTTGACTAATGTAGAACAAATGAGATAGCTTTGTTTGCGTTGCATGGGGTTATCATATATACTCATATACATATACTCACGGCTATCAATCCCTAAAAGGTGTAGCCAGAGCTGAGAAATTAGAAATTTCTCAGCCACTTTTGGAAGTTGAGTGGGGAAAAGATGGTAGAATAAAGGTGGTTGGTGATGGGTCTCCAACCGCATCGCCCAAAAATCCCTTAAAAGCCCCAATACCGTTAGTCGCCTCTTACGTACACCCACCGGAAGAAATGGGGTAGTGCTATTCTAATCCGACACTACACAGCTATGGGGTTATCACTAGCTCGCAATATTAAAAAAATGTATCATCAGCAAACATAACTATCTCAGAATAAGGGCCAGCGCTCACTGCCGGCATGGCATGGCAAAGGATTTCGGTACAGATACAGCATTTTTAATCGTCAATGATGCCAGTTTCCCGAATCAACGAGGTAGTTTTAGAGAAAATAAGCCACATGAAATAAATCTATTTGTAACGTGAATTATAAAGTATGTAAAATATGTTTTGTTGTCTTGTGCACAAACCTAATAAAGAAAATTATAAACTAATTTGTTCCAGTACGGAACAAGCTTCCTCATCAAAACCAGAATATTCCTTTTAAATAATGCCTTTCCCTCGCAATCAAAAGCTCTCGCAATATCACAGAATAGTCTAACGAAAACTATTTTTCATTAATATCACTCCCGCGTCCCCCGTAGACTTATCATTTGTGAAATATTTTATTAGAACCATTTAAGGGCCTCCCCGCATTTTGCAGCTATTGAGCTCACTCTTACGTCAAATTTACTGAGAGTGACAGGGACGGAAAAAACGCGCGCGCAGTATAAATGTAGTTTATTTAGTTTTATTGAATAACTTACTTACTTACTTACTTATACTCACGCCCATTGTTCCCATTGGGGTAGGCAGAGACTATCGATCGCCACTTTGTACGATCCTGACAAACCTCTCTAGCTTCGTTTACATCCATCAATCTTTTCATACATGCTCTTTTATTCTTCATACTTCGGACGCCAGCCTTTTTGAGCACACTCTCAATTTGGTCCAAGTGTGTTCTCCGTGGTCGTCCTCTACTCACATTACCTTCCACGTTGGCTCTATAGATCTCTTTCACCAATTTACTATCATTCATCCTCTCTATGTGCCCAAACCACCTTAACATTCCTTTCTCTATCTTGCACACTACGTCATCTTTCACACCTAAACGTTCACGAATTACACTATTTCTCACTCTGTCGCACAACCTTACATTACATATACTTCTGAGGGATCTCATTTCCACTGCATTCACTCTACTTTCATGCCTCTTTTGCCATGCCCAACATTCACTACCATACATCAGCGTAGGAACCAGTACAGCATTGTGAACTGCCATTCGCGCCTTTTCAGACAGGAACTGGCTCGACATTAGACTGTTTATGGCTCCATTTACCGCATTTCCCTTTTTTACTCTCCTTTCAATATCTTCCTCGCATTTTCCGTCCCTTGTAAACAAACTTCCCAGATATACAAACTCTTTCACTTGTTCCACTTTCTTGCCACCTATTGTAATCTCACATTCTGTCATACTTTCCTCTCTCTGGAAAACCATTGTCTTGGTTTTGTCCACATTCACTCGCATGCCCTTTCTTTCAAAAGACTTACACGCAATATTCACCATCTCTTGCAACTCATTTACCGTTGATGCAAGTAATACTTGATCGTCAGCGTATAAGAGGCATTTAATGATGAATCCTTCCATTCTCAGACCATAATCACTTTCGCGTAGTTCTTTCAAACAGTCATCCATGAACAGATTGAAAAGCCACGGAGAAGCTACACAACCCTGACGTACACCCCTAGAGATTTCAAACCAGTCCGTGTTTTCTCCGTTTATTCTTACACATGCACTGGAACCCTCATAGAGTGACTCCAATGCACGTATAAGTTGGCTCCCCAAACCGAACTTAGACAACACCTCCCACAAATTCTTTCTTACTACCCTATCATACGCCTTCTCCAGATCAATGAAGGTGCAATACACTTTTTGGTTCTTTGCTAAGAATTTTTCTGTGATGCACCTTAAGGAGAAGATTTGATCCATACATCCCATTCCCTTTCTAAACCCTGCTTGCACATCCCAGATTTTCTCATCAGTTTCTTTCATCACTCTTTCAATCAATACCTTAGCATACAATTTACCGACAACACTAAGTAGGCTAATACCACGGTAGTTTTTTGCTACCTGGCGTGACCCTTTCCCTTTATATATTATTGAATAACTATAATGTTTAAATGAAAAGTTAAACATCAAAGTTACAGATCTTAAAGCTACGCGTGTATAGACAGATAATGAGTTCACATGTATGTTATGCCAGTGGAGCCTATACGTTTTTTATGAAAACAAAGCATGTTCCAATTCAATTTTTTTCGTCATATTTTTCAACAAATTATTAAAATGTTAAACATCAAATTTTAACACCATGAACTAATCACCAACATATATTTTATTCATGTCATATCAATATCATCAAATCAGACTTTATAGAATTTCCAAACAATCAATATCAACCTATTTTTCCGGGGACGCCCTTAAGACATCGCTTTTTACATTAAAGTGTACTGTTTACGATGTATGTAATTCTTCGGCTTTCGATTCCCGAACTGATACTAAGCTAATAATTTAATGTTTTTACTGATACTAAGCTATTTTAAAAGACTGAATTTTATTTATTTGATTTGTAAAATTTTCGTATGTTTTTAAGTTATGACTATCACATATTGGTCTTATTTAAAATAGGTATATACATTACATAATTATTGTACCATTTTATTGAAATTCACCTAAAATTGTAACTTAAAGGTTGGTTTCTTCTGTGATGTGTAAAAAAGTGTTTTTCTTTTCTATTACATACATACATACATAGGGGTAACCAGAGCTAAGGAATTATAAATTCCTCAGCCACTTTTGGAAGTTGAGTGGGGAAAAGATGGTAAAAATAAGGTTTTTGGTGATGGGTCTCCAACCGCATCACCCAAAAATCCAATAAAAAGCCCCAATACCCTTAGTCACCTCTTACGACACCCGTGGGTAGAAAGGGGTAGCGACATTCTAAGCCGGCACTACACGGCACTTTCTTTTCTATTATCCATTACATTTCCATCGCAGCTCCTCTCCATAATGGGCGTGGACCTCCGGCTGCACACGCTGTCGTGGTTCGTGTGGAGCGCGCTGGAGCTGTCGGCGGCGGCGGCGGCGGGCGTGGCCGTGCTGGCGGCGGGCGGGGTGCTGCCGCGGACGGACCCCGCGCTGCTCTACTTCTTGGTCATGAACTTTGGGTTCGCCGTCATTATGTTTTGGTGAGTTTTATTTTATTTTGCATTTTTCAAAATACTTACAGCAACTTAAACATATATAAATATACGTCATAACATTTCTATAAACCAATTAAGAGTTTCCACAAATATTTACCTAAATAGTTATAGTAAAATGTTTGTATGTAATTTAATTTTGAAGACCTATAAATCAATGTCACATAGCGTATCATTACTCGGTACCCACGATACAGGCTTGCCTAGTGTGGGACCACAGGTAGTCATATCATGTAAAACAAAATGTGTTTATGTAATATCTTCACTGTACTGAAAACTGTGTTTTGGAAATAAAATAAATAAAGATTATTAAAACATTGGTTTTGTAACACACTAGATAACTGAACTAAATGTATGAACTGATGTACATGTATATCAAAAATTTCAGTTCAAAGCGTTCAATTTTATCATACTTGTGAGTGTCTTCGTGAACAGTATGAAAAGTATACTGGTTTTTAGAGTGATAACTGAACCATAACTACAAGCTAGAAAAGGTGTCATGTTCAGTGATAAGAGAACGCAAATAAGCAATTTTGATGATAAACTTTGGATTCGCTGTTATTTCGTTTTGGTGAGTTAGATGATAGTTACTGAGCATTTTTACAGTGCTTAAAAGGATAAAAAATATATAGTTGTGTTGAGGAACGAAGGTGTTTTCAATGAATTCCTTTATTGATTTTAGTTGATAAAGGTTTATTGGTTTGAAATTTAACAATAATGATTAAAATATGCGATGCTTATCCGAAGACAGTTCTAACGAGTGTTGATTTTGAAAATTATGAAATGACGTCTATCGTCGCGCCCCCTATGCCATTTGACGGCCGCCGCTGGAACTAAATCTATTGTCATCGATTTTTGTTAGATGGCGTTAGGTGTTGAACAGTTGTGTGTAAGCACACAGTGATGTGTTTTTTTTAATTATGAACATGGGAGTGATGATGTTTTGGTGAGATTTCGGACAGTTATTGAGCACTTTATACTTGTTTTTAAAATAAATGCAAAAATATATATTGCGTTCTACGACTTAGTACGCAAAAAGCGATGGCGAGTCACGTGTATTAAGTGTTGTCTATCACTTAAAATAATTGTTGGAATACCGACTTCTTACGATATTTCTTTACCAATAAAATGAAAATCTTTGCAGTTATCTGATGTCCAAGTTGTTTTCTTCGGCCAGTCTTGCGGCAGTGTGCGGCGGCCTGGCCTACCTCGTCACCTTCATGCCCTTCGTCATCATCCTCTCCTTGGAAGCCTTACTGTCCAATCTGCAGAAGATTATAGCTGTGAGTTGCATTTGTATCGCTAATCCCAGCATATGGTTGCATTTGTACACATAACGGCATCTTTTAAATAGTGAGATCGCGGTACAATTTTTATTAACTTCTAAAGCATAAATATACAATATTTACTAATCAATTAAGCAAATAAACATTTTTGACACCAGTGGGACTCGAACCTACGACATCGGGATATACGCCCCCATCGCTCTGCCAACTGAGCTATGGTATCAAGTGACCACTCGCGCGAAAATTTGCATTTGCTTGTTTCTATACACCTTGCTGGTGTTAGCGCCATCTATTGCCAAATTGTTACAACTCGACCAGCCACTCGTCTATTTTTGCAGATAGAATGCGAGTGTTGACAAATGAGGTATTCATGCAAAACAAAGCCTAATTATACAATATTTTTTGATGTTCACATTTTGCGCAACAAAATTTTGCAGCGTCTCCAGGATATTCGGTTGCCTGTGGAGCAAAAACATTACATTTCAATCTTTTTATAAGTACTATTAAGTCGTTATAATTGCATCTACTTTGAATGAACGCCAAGCACTTCTTAATTTTATATTGATTCAAATTTCCAGTGCTTATTCATGTCAACATCGTTCTCGTACACGTTACTACACGTGGCACGGTACGAGGCCATGGGTACAGGCGCGCAATGGGGACATTTGTGGGGACCCTCTGATGGGGACACCCTCAGCATGGGATTTACTGTGGTCATGGTGTTCCTCGATGGACTGCTCTATCTGGCTCTGGGGATGATTATTGATCGGTTTTATGGTAAGATGATGTTTCTTAAAATTATACTGTTTGAAAATATCTAATAATCCAGATGCTGCATGCTGTGTGATAGCTTTCTAATATGTGACGCTTGAAGTAATATTGCATGTCAAAGTTTACAAAGAACCTTGCGATACAGGCCATGCTTAGTGCAAGGTACAACGAAGTGTTAAATTTTTGCCTGTAAATGATTTCATACAAGTATTTTTTAGTACTTCCTGGGAAGATTTTGATGAACTATAAATTGTTATTTTGTGCATATTTTTTTTAATGAAAATAAACGATTTATTTGTTTTGCTCGAAAACACTAAGGTTTGTACTATTTAATAAATAAAGAATAAATAAAAAATAAGAGAAAGAAAAATTTTGATACAGGCGGAAATCGAACCCGCGACCTTGGGTATACGCCCCCGTCGCTCTGCCAATTGAGCTACCGTGTCAATGGCTGCCAGCGCGAAATTCTTCTATCGTTTATTTCTTTCCCACGTTTAAGTAGTGTTTGCGTTTATTAGTAATAATCCCCACATGAGGTTTTCATGAACAAAAATAATTAAATTATACTATTTAAGTTAACACTATACAAAGAAAAAAAAACTATAAAAATTTCACAAAATTTCCAGGCATAAAAACGCTAAAGGACAGCACCACGGACCACTCAAGCACGGACAAGGTGGGTGTCAGCGTGGTGAACGTCTGCAAGGAGTACCACGCCGGCGGGGCCCGGGTTCGAGCCCTGGACAATGTTAATATTGAAATGCAACGGGGACAGATTACTACATTGCTGGGACATAATGGCGCGGGGAAGACTACTTTGATGTGAGATTCTTTGAAGTTCTTTTAACCATTCAGTTTTTTGGCATTGATTACAATATTGGAAACTAATCATTTTTGAATCTATAAAACCTTGTTAGTCATCTCGTGAATATTCAGTTTATTTCTTTTAACGTCTAAATAGGTATCACTAGCAAATAACATTATATCACAACCTCGCACAACAATTCACAACCAACAATATTTAAAACATAAGTTAAGTATAAACTAAGAAACTTAATGGCCCCAAAATAGAACCCTGCGGAATACCCACTTTTTCATGAGTTCCAGGTGATATTGTATTTTTGGCTTGCACTTCCTGTATTTCATCTGAAAAAAAATACCTAATTCATTTATTTTAAGTGCGTGATCTTGAATGCCATAATGTACTAATTCAATAAAAAAAAATATCTCAGAAAGCAAACGAACGGCGTCATTTTTGCGTTTCCAAGAATGAAAATTGTGTTTCATTAAGGCAACGCCTGTATTGACAATTGGTCCAAATTGTTTAAATTAAATTACAAAAGATTTGACAAAACATCAATTCATCGAATATTTTACCCTTTTTAACCGACTTAATAAAAAATGAGGATTTTTGTTTTATCGGATATGTTTTCAGAATAATCCCATTAATTTTCATAAGGTTTGACAGAGAAATTATCTAATAATAAATAATATTTAGATGGCTACGTGGTTGATCCAATTGATTGTCGAATTTTGTATGAATGATGAGTTTTCCGTTGAATAGATGTGAATTCGGTTCCACTTTATATACATACATACAGTTACGGTCATAAATCCCAAATAAGGGTAGCCAGAGCTTCAGAGCTAAAAACTCCTCAGCCACATTTGGAAGTTAATAGAGGACAAGATGGTAAACATAAAGTATACTTGGTGATGGGTCTCCAACCGCATCGTCCAAACCCACTTAAAAAAAGCCCCATACCCTTAGTCACCTGATTCGACATCCGTGTGAATAAAGGAACAGGAACATCCACGCGGCACAAAGATCAGGCTCGGCACGCGCGGGACGGGCTTCGGGTTTGCTCCCATGGCCCAGCTTCATCACAGGGGGGAACGTCCCACCCGTTCATTGAGCACCTCCAGTTGTGATATTCTAAGCCGGCAAATTCGAGTTCCGTTTTGTTGATAAAAATATCAAATCATACTATATTGCTAATATAATATAACGTTCCCCCCCAGCAAAGTGATAACGGGCCAGACGCGCGCCACGGTGGGGCTGGTGGCGCGGCGCGGGCGGCCGGGGCTGTGTCCGCAGCACGACGTGCTGTACGCCGCGCTGACCGCCGCCGAGCACGTCGCGCTGCACGCCGCCGTCAAGGGGGGGCAGCACGCCGAGTCAGTACACGTATACTCACGGGGGGGGGGGGAACCTTCAAAGCAGGCTATTAATCCCTAGAAAACATAACATTACCTATGAACTTAATTACTGTTGGAAGTTGATTGGGGAAAAGATTGTACAAAAGGTTTTTGGTGATTGGTCTCTAAGGACATCGTACAAAAGCACTTTAAAAGTGATTCCGTTAGACACCTATTAAGATACCCACGAGAAGAAATTCAGTAAAAAATTAATTAAGTTATGCAATCCAATTTTTTTTTGTACATACATACATACAATACTCGCGACTATAAATCCCTAGAAGGGGTAGCCAGAGCTAAGGAATTAGAAATTCCTCAGCCACTTTTGGAAAGTTGAGTGGGGAAAAGATGGTAAAATAAAGTATGTTGGTGATGGGTCTTCAACCGCATCGCCCAAAATTTCCCCAATACCGTTAGTCGCCTCTTACGTACAACCACCACCGGAAGAAATGGAATAGTGCTATTCTAAGCCGACACTACATATATACTCACGGATATTAATCCCTATAAAGAGTAACAAGACCTAATATACTCACGGCCATAAAGCCCTAGAGGGGGGGTAACCTTCAAAGCAAAAAAAACTCAATTACTGTTGGAAGTTAAGTGGAAATAAGATTGTAACAAAGGGTTTTGGTGATGGGTCTCTAACCACAGTGCACAAAAAGCACTTTAAAAGTCCTGATTCTTTTAGCCATCTTCTACAAACACTCGGAAGAAATTAAGTAACACAGAAGAAATTAAGCAAAGAATTTATTAAGTTGTGCAATTCATTTTTTTTATTTTTATGTTTACATTTAAAAACGATAAAAAAATATTTTTAAGAATTATATAAAGTCTGTGATATAAAGTGTCGGTAATTTTGTATATATTTGTATGTTTCAGTATTTTAACTGCGTTGAATTTTGGTGACTTAGCCGATGTGCAGGTAAGCACTCTTCAAGTATTTTATAAAATTTGAACTTTACATTATGGTTAATACCATTGTTAACAGCTTAGTTACATATTCTATACTCTCTTATAGCAAATTGAATTTAAATACACCATTAAACTATAAATTACTTCAGTACTTTTAAAATATAAGTCGATAAACAGCAGGTTTATAATTTCCATGATATCTTTTTAACGCCATCTGCTCATACATACATAATAAAAAACTTCACATTTCCAAGGTGCGCCACCTGTCGGGTGGTCTCCGTCGTCGTCTGTGCGTGGCGCTGGCGTTCGTGGGAGGGGCAGACCTGGTCTTGCTAGATGAGCCTAGTAGTGGAGTGGACCCTATCGCTAGGAGGTACGTGTCATACATACATACACTAAAATTTACATGCATACAAATACTCACAGTCATAAAGCCCTAAAACGGGTAGCCAGAGCTTTAGAGCTAGAAACTCCTCAGCCACATTTGGAAGTTGATAGGGGACAAGATGAAAGAAATAAAGTATCGTTGGTGATGGGCCGCATCGCCCAAAAACAAAAAAAGTGTTTTTATTTAGCACCAATATACAATAATATAAACATACACCTATGCTACGAAACAGAAACCATCGATAACTAAGCGATCAAGAATTTCTGTTCTGCTGTTTATTTTGGCCGTAGCTCTTCTAACTGCTTGAAAAACATATTTTTGACAAAGTCGCGGTCTTGAATCTAAAGTGAACGCTTTTAAGAATGATTGGTACAATCATAGATTTATAATATTTATGCTGTAATTATTGTGGCACTCACTAGTCGATGAAACCCACGACGACTACGGAGTATTCGATGAATTGTTCAAATAAAACCATAGAGATCTATCCAAAAGTGAAATTCCGAATCTTTGGAGCACGATAGAAAACAGACAGAACATACATACATATACTCACGCCATTAATTCCCATTGGGGTAGGCAGAGACTATCGATCGCAAAAATAGTAACAGACAGAAATAGTAGTTAAAAGACACAACTCGTGGCAAACCTATTGAGTTCCATTTACATGAATATTTTTTAAACTACATACATACATACATATACTCACGGCTATAAATCCCAAGAAAGGGGTAGCCAGAGCTAAGGAATTAAAATTTCTCAGCCACTTTTGGAAGGTGCGTGGGGAATAGATGGTGAAATAATGGTTCTTGGTGATAGGTCTCCAACCGCATCGCCCAAAAATCCCTTAAAAGCCCCAATACCGTTAGTCGCCTTTTACGTACACCCACCGGAAAATATGGGGTAGTGCTATTCTAAGCCGACACTACACAGCAAACTAACTAAACAAACTAACTTCAAAAAAAGGAAGAGGATATCAATTCGTCGAAATATATATTTTATTTTAATACACGCCCCTTAAATATTCACAATTTTGACTCCTGCATTGTTAGCGCATTATCATAATGATCTAAATATATCCTTCTTGGTCGTTCTCTACTGACATTATTATCCACACCGGCTCTTTCTCTTTTACCACTTTTCTGTCTTAAACTGTTTGCTAGTATTTTTTAACGTTCATTTTCATATACACAGAGACATCTGGAAGTTAATCCTGCGTTTGAAGGAAGACCGCGCAGTCCTGCTGACCACGCATCATTTGGAGGAAGCAGAGTATCTTAGCGATCAAGTCGTCATCATGCATAAGGTACATACGATTGTGTTATTAAGGACTTCATTAATTTTCCAATCATCTTATTGATAAACATACATAACATAACATAAACGTTCACGCCGTTTATCCCCGAAGGGGTTGGCAGAGGTGCCAATACTCCTGAACTCACATGGCAAGCGCCATCTAGTTTCCAGAGAAGGTACCCACGTTTTGCTTAGACAGTGTACTCACGTGATAGGGGGCAGGCCTATCGCCGTTTTGAACGAATACACTGTCACATGACTAAGTACAACTCAGCCATGTGGGTTTCCTCACGATGTTTTCCCTCACCGTTAGCAACCATGATAAATTAACCACACATATGATAAACTTTATTATATATATATATATATATAAACCCACGGCCATAAATCCCAAACAGGGGTAGTCAGAGCTTCATAGCTAGAAACTTCTCAGCCACATTTGGAAGTTGATAAGGAACAAGATGAAAGAAATAAAGTATCGTTGGTGATGGGTCCCTAACCGCATCGCCCAAAAACCACTTAAAAAGGCCCATACCCTTAGTCACCTCTTACGACACCCGTGGGTAGAAAAGGGTAGTGACATTCTAAGCCGGCACTTCTCGGTAAACTTATTCATGATTGATAAACTTTCTTTTCTAGTTGCATACATCTTTGTATAGATGACACCAGTAGATAGCACGTAAAATTATTATCTATACATCGACGTTCCATGCAATTTCCATTTGCTAACGCAATTCTTGATTTAAATCTATGTTACCAATACTTTATCCTTTTGATGACAGTCTAGTTCCATACCTTGTGTTGCCTGTTTTATGTTTGTCTAAGATTGTTATCTGTTTTACATACTTAGGAAATAAATAAATACTTTTCGTACCACTATCTGACCCTTAAATTAATTAATTTTCCAGGGTCAAGTGCACACAACAGGATCACCAGTCGAAATAAAAAGATCTTTAGGAAACGGTTACACCCTGACCGTGCATTACGATACAGAGAAAGCTTTAGAGGAATCCTCATTTGAGGATTCCAGCAGGAGCTTGCTGTCCAACGTGAGGGAAGTGGTGAGGAATGCGCAAGTTGTGGATCTTTGTGGACAGTCGGTGGAAGTTAACTTGCCATTTTATGCTGAGGATGGCACGAATAATGAGTGAGTTGGTTTTTTATCATTGTCTTTCTTATATCGTAGCAATGATGCAGTATATTCAAAACAGGCACAGTCGTTGTAAGCAATACGTCCCCATACAATAAGGGCCATAGCACGCTCGTTATTAAAGCGTGAACTCGTTGGTTAGAATGAGACAGAAAATAGCATTCAAGTATAGCGATGTCATAATATGGCATTTTTCATAATTTGTAAGTACAATCTGACTCCATAAATATTGTATGAGGCAACTATGTCACTGTTTTAAGGGTCTCTATTATTATTCTAAACCATGAGGATACAAATCTGTGCATCAACTTACATTACGCATATATGTATTTAAGATATACTTGGAATTGAAACATTTTAATATTGCGATACCTTATAACATCCACGCGTAATGCCGTTATGGGAGGGAATAACGTGGCTCATTACTTTAACTCCAACTCTCCAATCTAATCCTCAATGTTTCCTCAGTTTCCTCAAGCTATGCCAGCTGCTGGAGGCCCGCCAATCCTCACTGGGTTTCCACAACTATACGATGGACTGCTGCAACCTGGAACAGGTGTTATATTCTATCTGCAGCGAGCAGCCGCCGAGTAGTGACCACGACTCTACTTCTAACGGTTTGTGCATATTATTTCATTTTCATATATTTTATACTAGTTGACCCGACAAACTTCGTACTGTCAAAAGTGTATTCAATCAAACACATGTACACACACGTACGTATACACAACCTTAGGATTGAGCTTACTTTAAGAAAGGCGCTATGAAGTATTTGTAACAATATAAAAAAGAAACCATACCGCGATGTAGGAAACAACTACTGGCGCCATCTAGTATTGTTATTTATACATTAGTAAAGAGTTGGTTTGATAGGTTATGGTTATTTGATGCTCCTGTGGGCACCCTTATGAAATCCGGGATAAAATATATTCTATATGTTGACCCGGTGTATAAGCTACCTTCATTGTAAATTTAATCAAGATCCGTCCGGTAGATTTAACGTGATGCTCGGACATACAGACAGACAGACAGACATTTTTTTAAAATAGCAAATTTGGCTTCAGTATCGAAAAAAAACATATTCCACCGGTTTTTTTTTTTCCTTCAATAAACAGTATTTACCTCGGTACCGTTTTATTTTACATACATACATACATACATATACTCACGGCTATAAATCCCTAGAAGGGGTAGCCAGAGCTAAGGAACTTGAAGTTCCTCAGCCACTTTTGGAAGTTGCGTCGGGAAAAGATAGTGAAATAAAGGTTGTTGGTGATGGGTCTCCAACCACATCGCCCAAAAATCCCTTAAAAGCCCCAATACCGTTAGTCGCCTCTTACGTACACCCACCGGAAGAAATGGGGTAGTGTTATTTTAGTACAGATAAATCTGCCAATAGATGTCCACTGCTGGACATAGATTATCTGAAAGATTTCACAACATCGGGGTTTGTTCTGCCCTCAATATATATTTATACTTTAATTACATCAGGTCTATTCTAACATACAATGCAGTTTCTCTTTTTTTTAGAAAGCAGTGATTTTATTGTAATACCTGGGTTCTTACTAATAAATAAAGAATAAATAAAGGAAAGAAAATTTTCGACACAGGCGGGGATCGAACCCGCGACCTCGGGTGAACGCCCCGACGCTCTGCCAACTGAGCTACAGTGTCAATGGCTGCCAGTGCGAAATTCCTCTATCCTTTATTTCTTTTTACACGTTTAAGTAGTGTTTGCGTTTCCTACCTCCTAATTTTTTTACTAATTCGGAAGGCCACTTGTCTTTCTTTTCAGATAGAATGCAAATGTTGAAAACGCCTAACTATCACATAATTTAAATCTTTTTGTTCATGAAAACCTCATTCTTTTGTTTCGGTTTCGCATTAGTGTTCCTTTTTGATACTGTAACGTCTGTAATCATTTAGCAATGTATTTTTTAATTGTGCCAACAAAAACTTTTTAAATCGCAAAGTTAGTATTCCATGCCATAAGTCAGTAAATTGTATTTACTTTGGGACAAAACTTGATCTGTGTCATATGTCCGATGAATTTATTTATTTTTTTAGGTAATTTATACAAGTTTTTTTTTATTTCAGGTTATTATTTATTTTCTTTTTTGGGTAAATTATAAAAGTTTTTATTAAATCACAGGTTCAGTAACAAAAACCGCCTCCCTAGCAAGCGCCAAAGAAAGCAACGAACCCCTCGTACCTCCGGAAGGGGTAGACAGAGCGTCCGACTGGGAACAGTTCAAAGCGTTGCTACACAAACGATGGCTGCACTACTATCGAAATAGGTGAGGAAATATTTATCATCATCAGCGAATAAACTTTCATGGTTGGACATAGGCGTCCCCTAAATGTCTCCACAAAGATTGGAGAAAAAATAAATTCTTTCTATAACATATTTTCTCGTAACAGCCATATAGCTTAGTTCGGAATGCAGAAACACCGCTTCTGATGCAATTAAATCATATTTGTGGTAAACGGTTATAAACGGTGAAGGAAACATCTTCCTACTTAGAGATGTGACAGGGTATTCGTACAAAACAGCGATTGGCCTGCCATCTATAACGTGAGAACACTTTCCAGCAAAACGTGGGTACTCTAGACACCAAGTGATATTAATGTCACGTGATGTGCAGAAGTATTAGATAGATCCTCTGCCACCTCCGGGGATATATGACATGGACGGTGAATCTCGGGGTTTCTATTATCACTAATAAGGCAAGAAAAATTTCGACGCCAGCGGGGATCAAACGCACGACCACGACGAATTTATTGGGAATAATCCCTACATGAGGTTTTCATGAACAAAAAACATTCTAGTTTATATTATCACCTTAAAAACTGCCAAACTCCACTAGGCAAGTATTGTCTCTGTCCCATTCTGATTATGAGTAGGTTTATACCTTTGTTCACATATGTTTACATATTGCTGTGTAGTGTCGGCTTAGAATAGCACTACCACATTTCTTCCGGTGGGTGTACGTAAAAGGCGACTAACGGTATTGGGGCTTTTAAGGGATTTTTGGGCGATGCGGTTGGAGACCCAGTACCGACAACCTTTATTTTACTATCTTTGCCCCACTCAACTTTCCAAAAGCGGCTGAGGAATTTCTAATTCCTTAGCTCTGGCTACCCCTTTTAGGGGTACATAGCCGTGAGTATATTATATGTATGTTACATATGTATGTTTTAATTTTGATGTTCAATAAAGAATTTTCTAGTGATATATGTTAACATATGAATATCTCCACTAGATGGCTATTATTCCTGCTGCTAGTCCTCCCATCGCTGTTCGTGGTAATCTCCATGGCGTTCTCTCTGGCGCGTCCTCCCGCCGACAACGAAATACCGCTGAGACTCCATCCACAGCTTTACGCTAATGCTACCGAGTTTTTGGTGTAAGTATAAACATGCAGCTGTAGATTTAGTGTGGAAGTATAGCTGTGTAGTGTTGACTTAGAATAATACTACCCCATTTCTATCCGAGGGTGTACGTAAGAGGCGAATAAGAATATTGGGGCTTTTTAAGGGATTTTTGGGCGATGCGGTTGGAGACCCATCACCAACAACCTTTATTTTACCATCTTCTCCCTCTCAAAGTGGCTAAGGATATTCTAATTCCTTAGCTGTGGCTACTCCTCCTAGGGATTCTTTCCATTTGTGATGTCTGCCTTTTTGAACACATTCCCTTTTAATCTAAATGTGTTCTGTGGTCCGTGAATTAATGGCGCTGTTAAATACCGCTTCCAATAACTATACCGCACTAAATATTTATTATTTATTTAAGGGATCTATAGAGCTAGTGTGGATGGTAATGTTAGTAGAGGACGACCACGGAGAACACACTTGGACCAAATTGAGAGTGTGCTCAAAAAGGCTGGAACCGAAGTATGAAGAATAAAAGAGCATGTATGAAAAGATTGATGGATGTAAACGAAGTTAGAGAGGTTTGTCAGGATCGTACGAAGTGACGATCGATAGTCTCTGCCTACCCCAATGGGAACTAATGGCGTGAGTATATGTATGTATGTATGTACAAAATATTTATAAATAAATGAATATAAATATACAGACATATTATACACAGATCAAATTAGCCCCAAACTAAGTTAAACTTGTATTATGGGATACTGAGTCAACGATATATTTAATATTATATTATACACATATAAATAACATCCAAGACTAAGAAAAAAACACATATGCTCATCACATAAATGTTTCTATCAGCGGGGATCGAACCCGCAACCTCCGGACCGAAAAGCTAGTCACCTATCCACTCGGCCACGGACGTCATCAATTAGTTCTTAATAAAATTCTTTATAAGCCTGATGCTAATCATGCATTTTAATTTCAGACTTGACCCAAGCATATTTTCCGATGTGGACTCGTCGTTTGCCGAATCCGTCATGAGGATTCTGAAACGTGGTGGAGCTAGGAATTGGACTGAAATGGTAATTAAAACCAAATTTGTTTTGTATATACCGTATTCTACTGTGAGCGCCTCTTGTCTTGCCATTATATTATGTAAGTTAGTGTTAACTAATAAATAAACTAAAGAAAATTTAAATCTTTTTGTTCATGAAAACCTCATGTGGGGATTATTACTAATAAATAAAGAACTTTTTCATTCCTTTATTTATTCTTTATTTAAAAGTAAAGAAAAATTTCGACACAGGCGGGGATCGAACCCGCGACCTCGAGTATACGCCCCCGTCGCTCTGCCAATTGAGCTACCGTGTCAATGGCTGCCAGCGCAAAGTTCTTCTATCCTTTATTTGTTTTACACGTTGAAGTAGTGTTTGCGTTTCCTACCTTCGAATTTTTTACTAATTTGGAAGGCCACTTGTCTACCTTTTCAGATAGAATGCAAATGTTGAAAACGCCTAACTATCACATAATTTGAATGTTTAGTAACTAGCTGACCCCACAGACTTCGTACTGTCAAAAGTGTAGACTTTCACGGCGTCAATCTGAAATATTTAACTGACCCGTTGAGGGTCTCTGTCATGCGATGAGAAAAAAAGTGATTTCATTGTGTTTTCACAATGTTTTTCATACATATATATACTCACGCCATTAGTTCCCATTGGGGTAGGCAGAGACTATCGATCGCCACTTCGTACGATCCTGACAAACCTCTCTAGCTTCGTTTACATCCATCAATCTTTTCATACATGCTCTTTTATTCTTCATACTTCGGACGCCAGCCTTTTTGAGCACACTCTCAATTTGGTCCAAGTGTGTTCTCCGTGGTCGTCCTCTACTAACATTACCATCCACACTAGCTCTATAGATCCCTTTTACCAATTTTCTATCATCCATCCTCTCTATGTGCCCAAACCATCTCAACATTCCTTTTTCTATCTTTCTTACAATATCATCTTTCACACCACACTTTTCACGAATAACACTATTTCTCACTCGGTCACACAATCTAACATTACAAATTTTTCTGAGGGACCTCATCTCTACTGCATTCACTCTGCTCTCATGCTTCTTCTGCCACACCCAACATTCGCTTCCATACATAAGCGTAGGAACAAGAACAGCATCATGCACAGCCATTCGGGCCTTTTCAGACACCGATTGACTGATCATTAGGCTATTCATTGCTCCATTTACCGCATTGCCCTTTTTCACTCTTCTTTCAATGTCATCATCACATTTTCCATCCCTTGTAAACAAACTTCCCAGATATACAAACTCCTTCCTTTCCTCCTGTTTTTCACTTTATAAATAACTAGCGACCCGCCCCGGCTTCGCACGGGTGCAATGCAAAATATACCTACTACAGAATGTCATTTTGGTTAGTGCTGGAGTAAAAAATATTTACTTACTATTCGTTCGACTAAAAACAAAAGATTATCAACAACAAAATATACCTATTCTATTCAGTTCTTCTATGAACTTAACTATAATTTTCAATAATTGAAAATGCTCGCCCTAATACTAAATTGTCTTAACTCTAAATTCAAATCAAAGTCATAATGGAAGAAATACCAAGAAATATGGTTTTAAGCTAATCCTATCTAACCTAATGTACTTACAATACTACTAATATAATAATAATAATTAAAAGATAATCAACAACAAAAGATACTTATTCTATTCAGTTTAATTAATTCTTGATATTTTCCTCGCTAGAGAGCTCCGATAAACGCGTGCGATCGCTGCAAATTATAAAGTGCTATAAGGCGAAGCGCCGAAGCGCGGCCATCGACGCGCTATTTATAGGCACGCGCCGCCCGGCGCAAACAACTACGACCCTGCATTTTAAATTTGTAATATCTTCGGTAATATTCACTTAAATTACATGCTGTAAAAAGCATATTGATCTATAATAAATGCACAATTTATTTAAGGTACTTAATTGGATAAGGATTAATGCTGTATTGTTTAAAATCACTTCGTAAATAACCATTTTTTAGTAAAGAATAAAAATGGTTATGCTGGGTTATCCCTAAGAGATAGACATATACCATCGCGGACTTTTTTGTTGAACTTTTTAAGGTGAACAATACTGTAGTACATTATTTTGGTCTATCTCGTAGGGTTCAGCCAGCGTTTGCAATATAAGCGCAAAAAAACGTGCTTATTTACGACATCTCATTAGAAATCTTTAAATTTATCAGTGTTACTCTACTATATTATGCATTTATTATACATACAAACCTTCCTTAAGAATCACTCTATCTATTAAAAAAAACCGCATCAAAATCCGTTGCGTGGTTTTAAAGATCTAAGCATACATACGGACATACAGCGAAAGCAACTTTGTTTTATACTATGTATTGATGTTTGTAAAGTATAGTGGTTTCGGCTGAGCATTGATTCTTAGTCAGTCAGTCCGTCCATGCACGCGTGTCAATTTTGTTGCGGAATAATTTCAAAATTGTATTATATTTTAAGATGTTAATTTAAATTAAGTAATGTCAAGGACAATTTTGTTCACAATTAAATACTCTTAATCAACAACACATTTATTTGGGTAAGGATTAATAATATGTTGACAAAACAATATGGCAAATAATTGGCAATAGTGCATTAATTTCGACCAAATTTGATTACCATAAAAAAAATATAGTAATTCAATCTTAAAAGATAGACATATACTGTCTCGGACATTTTTTTACATCATTTAAAGAGGAATAATTCTTTATACATACTTTTGGGGTAACTTAAACCGTTTACGCAGCGCACACAACGGAAGCCTTAAATTATGAATAATTATCCCGGTTTTTGCAACATTTTTCGCTGATTCTTTGCTCCTATTGGTCGCAGCGTGAAGATATATAGCCTAAAGCCTTCCTCAATAAATGGACTATCCAACACAAAAAGAATTTTTCGATTTGATTCGGCAGTTCCTGAGATCCTAGCGTTCAAACAAACAAACTCTTCAGCTTTATAATATTAGTATAGACTTTATAATATTAGTATAGATAATCCCCACATGAGGTTTTCATGAACAAAAAGATTTAAATTAAGTTAGTGTTAAGTCTTTAGTTAGTAATAAACATGTAATCAACAAGCAACGTGTGTAGCATATTGAGTTAATATCTTCTGGTGTCGGTTTAGAATAGCACTTCCTCTCTTCTCATGGGTGTCGGAATAGGCGACTATGTGTCTGGAGGCCACCCATCACTTATTTTTACAATCTTTTTCACACGCTATTTAGAAAAGATGCTTAGAATTTTTCTATTTAAAGCTCTAGATAGGTATCACTTTTTGGGATTTTGTAGGGTTAGGATAAAGCTAAAATAGTTTTTTATTTCAATATCTCATTTGGTGCAATGGAAGAAGCGTATTTTTTGCTTCAAAATTAAATTATTTTATCGATTTTGGTATCTTAGGATTTTATTTCTTATATTTATTATATTTTTTTTATTTATAGATTTTATTTATAGATATTCAACACTTGAATTTGAATTGCCAACTCACACAAACGAAAACCATGTTAATATATTAGTTCGTACTGTTTCAAAACCAAACCACAGGACATATTTGTTAATCATGTTAACTTTTACAACTTTTCCTTTTTTCAGGATTCTCCAAACTGCAAATGCAATGAAGTGCGTCAAGAATGTGATTTCTCAAACTACCCTCAACTACCTCCTCAGATGATATTACCGGACGTTATAACGGCTAACGACTGGCTGGTGCGTAGCCAGGAGGCTTACATCGAGAAAAGGTGAATTTTGGTTAATTTG
Source organism: Bedellia somnulentella (assembly GCA_963576735.1). Taxonomy (NCBI): domain Eukaryota; kingdom Metazoa; phylum Arthropoda; class Insecta; order Lepidoptera; family Bedelliidae; genus Bedellia; species Bedellia somnulentella. Next base: position 272,690 of record OY755187.1, on the reverse strand, counting down.
TGTTTTTTTCATAAAAATCTTTTATGCTTAAAATAGAATAAATAAATACCGTGATAGCCCAGTGGGTAGAACACTCGGTTATCGTGCAAACGACTAGTGTTCAAATCCTGGGTCGGGCCTACACCAATTTGTCTTTTCTAAAGACATATGTGTGGTTAATTTATCATGGTTGTTAACGGTGAGGGAAAACATCGTGAGGAAACACACATGGTTGAGTTGTACTTAGTCATGTGACAGTGTATTCATACAAAACAGCGCTAGGGCTTCCCCCTATCACGTGAGTACACTGTCCATGCAAAACGTGGGTACTCTGAACACCAGGTGACAAAGTCACGTGATGTTCAGAAGTATTATTACCTCTGCCAACCCCTTCGGGGATATTCGGCGTGAACGTTTATGTTTATGTTATGTTAAAATAGAATAAAATTATTCGTCTCTGCGGGTGTTGTGAGAGATTACTTAGTGTTTTGGGACTATTCAAGTGATTGTATCGCAAATCTATCTTTTCTCTAACCAACTTCCAAAGTTTTGATATTTTGTACGTGCGTGGCAACGTGTTGTCAATCGTAAAGCGATGGCTAAATGCATGAAACAAATTACACGCTTTGGGAGCGAGATGATACCACATTAACTTAACATACTCTATGCTAAATTGATGCGTTAGAAATGAGATTGGTGCTTCTGTGTGATAACTTCAAATTGTATTTGTATAAGACTTCTTCTTATGTAAATTTCAGATTGTTATTGTTGTGTAGTGTAGTATCGGCTTAGAATAGCACTACCCCATTTCTTCCGGTGGGTGTACGTAAAAGGCGACTAACGGTATTGGGGCTTTTAAGGGATTTTGGGCGATGCGGTTGGAGACCCATCACCAAAAACCTTTATTTAAACATCTTTAACCCACATAACTTTCCAAAAGTGGTTGAGAAATTTGTAATTCCTTAGCTCTGGCTACCCCTTCTAGGGATTTTTAGCCGTGAGTATATGTATGTTATTGTTGTAACTTAACTAGATAACTGTAAGTAGATAGGGCCATGTCTTTTTTCACTATTTGAATGATGTATTAAACATGTAAAATTATAAAATTGCAGATACTGCGGCTACAGCTCGTCCGCCGCGGCCAACGTGTCCAACTTCGTGGCGTGGTACAACAACAAGGGCCAGCACGCGCTGCCATCTGTCGTCAACCAACTCAACAACGCGATATTGCGCCGCGCCTCGCAGCTAGATGGCGCTAGTATCACTACTTACACGCACCCCTTGAAGATCTCCAATGAGCAGCTTAGCAAGTCTACTCTGTGAGTTGTTAAACTTTTTTATTTGTATTTAAGTTGGCATGGTAGAAAGGAATGAATGGCTTCGAACATTGAACGCGCCAAATTTGGAGGTACAGGACGCTGACACCAGTAAGGTGTTAAGAAGCAAGGAAAGACAAATTTCGCAACAGTGGTTACTTGGCTGATGCCAAGTATGATTATGATTAACTAACTAATACTAACACTAACACTTGAGTCATTGTAACTTGTAAATAAAGTAAATAATAAAAAATAATAGCTCAGTTGGCAGAGCGACCGGGGCGTAGACCGGGATGTCGCGAGTTCAAGTCCTGCTGGTGTCGAAATGTTTCTTTCCTTGATTAGATAGATAGATAAACATTTTATTTCCACTACTACGAGTAAGACACACAAATAACAACGACATGATCACATTACAAAAACAACATTAACTTGGCAAGCAAACAAGATGGCAATGAGTTGACAGTAGGGGAACTTGGATTTGGCCGACACGTAACGCCCATAGCCATATGCTAGCTTGTTTTAAAGAACTAGCATACATATATGGCCACAGAAAGGGAGAGCATCTTTAAGCCGCATTTTCATTAGGGGACATGTCGCAGAGACTTATCGCTCGACCTTCACGTAGTTGTCTCTGCAACAGTTGTGGGACAATGTCCCGCGACATTTAGCTCGTTCACATTGGCCACTAGCGATCAGTATGTATTTTCGTTAGACCACAGTTAAGTGTTTGTATGAAAACGCCACTATGTCAGTCCGACTCCAGGACCAGAACACGAATCCTATTGCAGCGAAGAGTGAGACGGGGAGATTTCAATTCTCCGAAACTGTTCGCTACCGCATTGGAACGTCTTTAAGCTTCTGGACTGGAAGAACTCGGCATCAACATCATTGTCACGCATCTTAGATTTGCAATTGATGTTGTAGTTTTGGCTGAAACCACAAGAGCTTTGAGTAAAATGCTCAATGACCTGACTAGAGCGTTTGAGAGAGTAAATCTTAAAATGAACATGGACAAGATGAAAATCATGTCGCACAGTCACATTGTACCCACTCCCGTCGAGCTTGAAGACTACACTCGAAGTTGTTCAACAATATGTATACCTGGGACAAACCATTCGGTTAAATAGAGCCAACTTCGAGGATGAGATCAATCGTCGAGACCGTTCGGGAGGCTGTTCCATAGCTTTCCCTCCAAAACTGCCCAGAGTCTAAAGACAAAATTCTTTGTTCAATGTGTGTTGCCAGTCATGACATGGCTAAGATAGTTGTTTCACCACGCAATCGCACCCGCAACGAGAAGATCCAAACATGAACCAGGGTCACTTACATCGCCCGATAAGTTGCATAACTTAAGTGGTAACGGGAAGGACAATGTACAAACAGAACTGACGGCCGTTGGAGCTCGAGGGTATGGCTGCCACGTACCTGACGACGCGGTGTGGGCAGGATGCAGAGGACTGACGCTTGGTGAAAGTTGCGGGAAGCCGATGGATGAGGGAAGCACAGGATCGATCGTTATGAAGCTCTTTTGGCTTTTGTCCACCAGTGCACGTCTATTGGCTGGTGATGAATGATGTGTGCATAAATTAATTCCGTTGTTTGTGTGCGTTTGTATTAAAGTAAGTTAATTTGTCCCAGTCTGCAGCACGTGGCAGACGCGGGCATATCGGGCATGCTGCTGCTGGCGTACAGCCTGATCCCGGCCGGGGGCGCCGTGTACGTGGCGGCGGAGCGGCGGCGGCGGGACAAGCTGCTGCAAGCGTTGTGCGGGGTCACGCCCGCCGTGTACTGGGCGGCCGCCATGCTGGGCGACCTGCTGGTGAGTTTGTACTATACATACACATACTCACGGCTATAACTCCCTGGAAGGGGTACCCAGAGCTAAGGAATTAGAAATCCCTCAGCCACTTTTGGCAGTTACTTGGGGAAAAGATGTTAAATAATTTGCTGATAAGTCTGCAACCGCATCGTCTAAAAATCTTTTATTAAGCCCCAATACCCTTAGTCGCCTCTTACGTTCACCCAAAGGAAGAAACGAGTTAGTGCTATTCTAAGTCGGCACTAAGTACACAGTTTGTACTGTATTGTGCCATATCGTGTTATGTACTATTAAACTATTGTTTACGTGCATCATCACTAACACAATCACTCTTAAGCCATCTAGCGTTTGGAAGAAGCCTGCCAATATGGGAATGAAAATCAATAAACATGATCAAATGTATAAATGTATGTATGTGTATACATACATACATTTATACATTTGATCATGTTTGTATTGACATATACTCACGGCCATAAATCCCTTGATGGGGCAGCCAGAGCTTTGGAATGATAAATTCCTCAGCCACTTTTGGAAGTTGATTGGGGAAAAAAATATAATAATAAATGTTTTTGGTGACGGGTCTCCAACCACATCGCCCAAAAATCACTTAAAAAGCCCCTATACCCTTGGTCGCTTCTTACGATCACCCACGGGTAGAAATGGGGTAATATTATTCTAAGCCGACACTACACGGCAATCGGCAATATACATGCGTAAAAAATAAATAATTTCTAATCCTTACGCATGTTTTAATTTCAGATAATCGTCATCAACATACTGCTGACCGTGTGCGTGTTGCTGGCGTTCTCGTTCCCGGTGTTCGTCGCCAGAGACAACTTGCCAGCCATCTGTCTGCTGTTGCTACTGTTTGGGTAAGTTTGCTTTATAACTTCGTGCTTAGAATAAGGCAAAAGTGTAAACAAAATCAAAAATTACAGTTTAATACACAACATGTAAAAATTTATAGCCTCTTTGTACAATTCTGTAAATCCTCTCTCGCTCTTATTAAATTCGTCAGCTTAAATATGAATTTTATATATGCCAGGCAATTTATTGTCCATAAACGATAGTGTAACGTCTCATCAAGTACTCTCTCTTTTGTTTACTTTAGTTTACTTAAATTTTAAATGGACCTGCCGATGTTATGTTCTCAAAGTAGTACTTTTTGGAATTCATAGCCTTACTTACGTCTTACTTAGTCTCCTCCACGTCTATCAATTAGTGAATCTTCTGTGGTCTTACCGTTAGGGCGTTCAAGTCAGAACGACCCGGTTTCTTAAATTTGACTCCCTAACAATGAACTCAATTAATTGTGCACACAATCATACATATACTCACGGATATAAATCCCTAGAAGGGGTAGCCAGAGCGTGGGGAAAAGATGGTAAATTAAAGGTGGTCGGCGATGAATCTCTAACCGCATCGCCCACAAATCCTTCCCAATACCGTCAGTCGCCACCTATTATATGTACACCCACCGGAAGAAATGGGGTAGTGCTATTCTAAGCCGTTAAATTGTGGTAATTCACATATCCGTTTCCATGCACAGTTTCTCGTGTTCGTCGCTGACGCACGTGCTAGAGAAGCTGTTCAGCGACCCCAGCATGGCCAACATGGTGCTGTTCTGCGGCAACACCTTCCTCGGCCTCAGCGGCATCACCGTGCTCTTCATACTGGACCTCATCTCCGAGTCTGAGGTTAGTACAAATGTATCTTGGAAGTAGCCCGTGTAGTGCCGGCTTAGAATGTCGCTACCCCTTTCTACCCACGGGTGTCGTAAGAGGCGACTAACGGTATTGGGGCTTTTTATTGGATTTTTGGGCGATGCGGTTGGAGACCCATCACCAAAAACCTTTATTTTACCACCTTCCCCACTCAACTTCCAAAAGTGGCTGAGGAATTTCTAATTCCTTAGCTCTGGCTACCCCTTCTAGGGATTTATAGCCGTGAGAATATGTATATGTATGTATCTTGGAAGTAATTCTGACCTCTTATTTATCATTACACAAATTCAAACATCTGGTCTAAATAAGCATCATAAGATAATAATTCATTATGTTTTTTAATGGGAACTAATGGCGTGAGTATATATATATGTATGTATGTTTATTGTTTTTTTTGCCAAGTTGATTTCAGCTGTTTAACGTATATCTATTTAGGTTCGTTATGTTTTTCAAGTTTTCTTTATTTTTCACTTGTAATTAACTATTATGTTTGTGTTATTTTTCTTTTTTCTGTCATCATTTATAACTCTCTTTTTTCATCCAGATTATTGTAAACAAATGTTAGATCCTATTATAAAGGGATGGGGAACCCCCTGGGAAGTCTGTTTTTATCTTTGGTTACTCCAAAATCCAACCCGCTGGCCTAGAGTGGGTCGGCAAACATTCACGACTGAAGCATCGAATTGAGTTGTTTTCGGATAATCAACTCATATCACACCGGGATAGTAAGTTTACTTTTTGACGAATCTCATCTTTTTTATTTAATAAGTGAAGATCGCGGGAAGACATTAGATGAAAGGGGTGTAGGACTGTTCAATCATCTTAGAATGTTTGGCTAGCAATTCAATTAGCTGAAATGATAATAATGACATGCTAGCTTAGTTTTTTATTCATGAAATATAAAATAGCTGGTACTATTTGTTTCCAGAGAACGGACAACGCGCGCTGGGTGCTGCACAAGATCTTCATGTTGTCTCCGCAGTTCGCGCTCGGGGACGGGCTGCTCGAGATTGCCAAGAACACGGTGCAGGCGCAGGTCATATATTACCTATACTACGCAAGGAATAATTTCACTATATTATGTCCAGTATCTTCGACTGTGCTTTGCCATTTAGTCCATCACGCCACTGTTTTATGTACTAATATACATACATAACTGAATTAAGTAACAACTAAATGCAGTAATGTTTGTTCAAACAACATTTTAAAGTGATGATCTGAATATTTAAGCAATGAGTAACCTTATATTAAAAGTATAAGATAGAAAAATAAGTCAAACAATTTGTTACGACAAATCATAAAAATATATATTTTATACAACATAACATAAACGTTCACGCCGTTTTATCCCCGAAGGGGTTGGCAGAGGTACCAATACTCCTGAACTCACATGGCAAGCGCCATCTAGTTTCCAGAGAAGGTACCCACGTTTTGCTTAGACAGTGTACTCACGTGATAGGGGGCAGGCCTATCGCCGTTTTGTACGAATACACTGTCACATGACTACATAATACATACAAATATAAAAATGTATTAAATCTACCCTCGTGTCGAATGGTTTTTGCAAAGACAAGAAACAACAAAAAACTTATAAATCGTATTCTATCAAATCAAATATTATGTATCAGTTTATATTTAATTTAAATAATAAAGATTTTAATAAGGACCATGTGAATTGTAGCAAAAATAACACAATAGTTCAGAACAATACTTTTTGCATTTTTAGTAACAATTTGCAACAGAAAACGATTCAGTCAAATCCCTTTTAATGCTCTAAGCAAAAGTTTACAACAATACACCATAATCCCTTTTATTGTCTTAGCCAAAGTTCACTTCATGTATATTTTAATTGCAGGTGCTAAGTCGCTTCGGCATGGACACGTACGTGAGCCCGCTGTTCGGTCCGCTCATCTGGATCCACTACGCGGCGCTGGTTTTAACTGGAGTGTTCTTGGTGGCGCTCAACTTGGCCATCGAGTATCGACTGTTTGATGCCCTTATTGAGAGGTAAGTTTCATTTACATTAAAATATATTTTATTTCATTTATTTTATTTGTTCGGGAAACTCACAGCAAATCATACAATTAGTGTTTATAATTTTAGTTATGAAACGAGCCAGTAACAACTATTCGCAAATAGAACACAGACATATACATTAACACATCCAGAAATAGTAGAGTTCTAAAATCAAAATTTTTTTTCCTTTTTGATAAGTAAGTATGTTAAGATTGTGAAATAAAGGACGGTTGGTGACTGGTTTCCAACAACATTGCCGGTCAATCACTTAAATAGACCCAAAATTCTAACTCTTTTTATGATTCCTGCGGGAAGAAGTCGGTTTATGTTATTCTAAGCTGATACTATACCGCTGGTATGTTACTGATTGATACAATTATATTCTATAATTCCTTGACATGTTGTTGTAAATGTTGTATTTAGAGACTTACGAATGCTGGTATTTTCTTGAAGCTAACATACACGAAATCAAATTTTCTAGTTCAGTTCTTAAGTTATCTGGCTCTGACATGCCTGAAGCATTCGCTTAAATCTTTCACCATTAAAATAATGTTTACATAGTAATCTAAGTTTTTTGATAGGCAATGATTTATAGAGTTGTCGAGTATTAATCTTGTTCATTCACTAATTAAGCACACAAGCTATGCATTTAATATCAATTGAATTGGTGTGTGGGGTACCACAAGGTCCTAATATTGGTCTTTACTTATAATACAAAAAAAAACAAAAAAATATGTTTTGTATTAGTTTTATAATTGTTTAATGAGATTTTCAAGTTTTATAATATCTTTTTCTTATTCTTATTTTGTGCATGTTTATATCTCAAAGATCAGCATTATCAATATCTATATAAAATTAGCGGTGCGTATAAATCAGCCACATCCAACCAGTTTAGTCGCTTCATTTTACAGTTATGACGTTACATCCATTGTAGGTACCAGCGGTCCCGCCCCCCGGTGGTGGCGGACGAGCGCCCCCCGCCCCCCGACGTGGCGGCGGAGCGGCGGCGGGTGTTGGACGATCTCACACCACGTGGGATTGCTACCATCGGGAGGATTAATGAAGGTAGTTATAATTTTTAATTTATAATAAAAGCTCAAAAAGGCTACCCGCCTGAATGTCAGAATTCGGTATGCAAAGTTTTACTAAAGTGATGCTGATTACAAAACCATTTCGAGATATTATGGTTATAAACAATATTTTATTGAAATTATATCAATTGAAGCTATGATGACTGTTATTTTATCAAAAAACTGTAACAGTGTTTGACCTTCAATGTTGTTTCAAAGACATACGGTTTTACAGTTTATTAATAAAATATCGAAAATCATAGGTTTGTTTAGTATAATATCGTAATAATTTCATTTGACATCACAAATTCGTGATATGTTTTGCAATCAGCAACATTTTTATAAAACATTTCGCTTCATTTGCATGTCGCTACGTGATTTTATCAATCGATGACGTCATTAAGTACAAAAGTTGAACAATCTTTAAAAAATCATATCTTTACAATTACTCATTTTAAATGGAAAATATTCAAATCAGTCTTTTATTTTCTTGTTTACTATCGTATAAAAATATTTAATAAATACCAAAAAAAAACTTTGCATACCGAATTAGAAATTCCTCAGTCAATTTCAAAAGTTAATAGAAGAAGATAGGCTTAGAATAGCACTACCCTATTTCTTCCGGTGGGTGTACGTAAGAGGCGACTAACGGTAATGGGGCTTTTAAGAGATTTTTGGGCGATGTGGTTAGAGACCCATCACCAACAACCTTTAACCATCTTTTCCCCACTCAATTTTCCAAAAGAAGTTTCTGATTCCTTAGCTCTGGCTACCCCTTCTAGGGATTTATAGCCGTGAGTATATGTATGTATGTATGTAAGAATAAAATGTAAAATAAAGGCTGTTAGTGACGGGCCTCCAACTATGTAAGAAGAATACCTTTTAAAGCCCCTATACTCAAACTTACCTCTAACGTCACCAGCGCGACGGGAAAAAATGGAGCGCCTTTTTACCTTATTTTTACAGTCTTCAAACATAGTGTCTAAATGCCCTGATCAATTCTTTTCTAAACGTATTTGTATAATTATTTAAAAAAGAATAAATTAATTGTAATTCTGCATTACTCCTCACTATTTCTGTTTCCGTGTACTATCGGTTAGACTGTGAAGCAACAATTTGATTCGTGAGTTTTAGTGTAGTTTAATTTGTAAATCGCAGGCTTACTAACCATATAACCCAATAATTAAATGATATCCCTCGTACTTAACAGAGCTGAATAAAAAAAGCTTAATTGTAATCGACACAAGTTATGTGAGCCTAGAGAAGTGTTACAGGGAAAATAAAAGAGCTAACATGTTAACCCACCACGTGTTCCCAGGTTTCGTAGACACGGAGGGTGGTAAAGGCAAGCTGCCCCACGTGTCACGTGGCGGTGGTGGTGGGGACCCGCTGCAATGCGCGGGGGTGTGGCGCTGGTGGGGACGCCGCGTGGCGCTGCGGGACGTCACGCTGGGACTCGTGGAGGGGACGGTGAGTGACGCTATTATATTCCGAACAAAAAAATAATATCATGTTTTTTAGTTTGACATTGTTCTCAATTATTTTTTGTTCTTAAGGAGTAGTACTTTTGCTGTTGTATTGAAGATTGTTAAAAATAAAAATGTCGATAAAATAAATTGCTTCTGTGAGCTATCGGTAAAGTTTTCGGCTTATAATTCATATGTCTTGGGTTCGATTCTTAGTAAATATTGTTTGATTGGAAAACTTTTTATTGTGGACATTTATAAGCTGTGAGGAGACATCGATAGAATTTATGTTTAACCCTTAATAAAAGCAATGCATTGTAATGTAAATTGATCATTATTATTATATGTTTGATCAAATAAGCCTTACCTTTGTTTAGAAATCATTTCCATTGGTATAAACAGAGATTATCATTTAGCAACTTTGTACGATCCTGACACACCTACCTAGTTCTATATATATTACCAATGTTTCCACACTCACCTCTCCTTTGACTCCAACGATCGTACACACACCGTAGTATTCGCCACCTTCTTATATCATCCATTCCTTGGTGCACGTAGTATATATACACATACATACATACATATATTTCCCTAAAAAGGGTAGCCAGAGCTAAGGAATTATTAATTCCTCAGCCACTTTTGGAAATTGAGTGGGGAAAAGATTGTAAAAATAAAGGTTTTTGGTGATGGGTCTCCAACCGCATCGCCCAAAAGTCCAATAAAAAGCCCCAATACCCTTAGTCGCCTCTTACGACACCCTTGGGTAGAAAGGGGTAGCGACATTCTAAGCCGGCACTATACGGTAGTAGTATATATATATAGTAAGGAATATGATTGGTGAATATCATACGCATCCCATAGCTCATAGCACATCTCTGGTGGAAAGGCACCCTAAGAGTGGCGAATAGTAGGGTGTGTACGATCGTTGGAGTCTTAGGAGAGGTGAGTGTGGAACGATTTGTAATGTACAGAGCTAGGGAGGTTTGTCAGAATTGTAGAAAGTGGCGAAATCATAATGTCTGTTAATGCCAACGGAAAGTATAGGGTGAATATATAATGATGTGTGGCAGTGCACGACGCTGATCGGAGAGAACGGCGCGGGCAAGTCCACGTTGTTCGCGTTGCTGACCGGCGAGCTGCGGCCCAGCGCCGGACACGTCGTGCGCCGGGGACGCGTCAGTACGTACCAACACTTTATACATACACACATACACTCACAGCCATAAATCACAAAAAAGGGGTAGATCTTCAGATCTGGAAACTCCTCAGCCACATTTGGAAGTTGATAGGGGACAAGATGGTAGAAATAAAGTATCATTGATGATGGATCTCCTACCGCAGCTCCCAAAATCTACCTAAAAGAGCCCGTGGGAAGAAAGGGGTAGTAAGTACGCGGCAAATTTTATAGTAACTAATCTATTAAGCAAATAAAAAATTTGACACCAGCGGAACTCGAACCCACGATATCCGGGTATGACGCCCCCGTCCCTCTGCCAACTGATGTGGTTTTGATGGGGTTTTTATGCAGAACAAAGCCTAATTACAGTTTATAGTTACACAGCACAAGTTATAACTTTTAACTTATTTTGTTTGCAAGGTGAGAAAAGTTTCTTTTTATTTATAGATATCCATTTATAATTTACGTTTTATATCCTTAATTTGTTCCTACGTTTTGCAAGAGAAAATAATTTAGTCATCTTCAAATCATTATTATACCGACTAATATTTTGATCTTCATTTAAGTATCGCTATTTTATTGGTTAATAAAAGGGTACACTCTTAACGTAAGTACGTAAGGGTACACTCTCAAACCAGCCTTTTTTATGAAAAGTACAATATTTATTGAGAAGCCAAAAAGAAGATTTTTTTAATATAATAATGTGTTGCAGGTTATTGTCCGCAAAGTGACGCGATAGATCCGTTGTTGACTGTGGAGGAGATATTGCGGTTTTATTGCAAGCTGCGAGGAATCACGGACGAAGAAGAGGTAATTGGTTGACTTAGGTAGATTTTCTAAAAATTGAATTATTTGATTTCATTAATAGTCCTTTAGAAATAAATAAGGTAGTATGAGACAGCTGTTACCTACCAAAATTTGTTGCGATGTGTCCAAACAACTCTCATGAAATCTCTCTTTTAACTGTCTAGCATGATTTTGGCACTCGGGGTGGCTATCAGGTTATGTATAAATACACAAACAAATCATTTCATACATACATATACTCACGGTCATAAATCCCAAAAAGGGGTAGCCAGAGCTTTAGAGCTAGAAACTCCTCAGCCACATTTGGAAATTGATAGGGGACAAGATGGAAGAAATAAAGTATCGTTGGTGATGGGTCTCCAACCGTATCGCCCGAAACTTAGAAAAGCCCCATACCCTCAGTCGCCTCTTACGACACCCGTGGGTAGAAAGGGGTAGTGACATTTTAAGCTGACACTACACGGCAACAAACAAATCATATAGTATCCTTATTAACCAACACATCCTTAATCACCAGGTGATCCGTCGCACCATTTCCTCATTCGACTTAGTTCGCTACACCAAAGTCCGGTCGGGCGCGCTGAGTGGAGGGAACCGAAGGAAACTCAGCACCGCCATCGCCTTCATGGGTCGCACCAGCGCCGTCATGCTGGACGAGCCTACTAGGTGAGAAACAATACATAAAACATATAAAAATGGGATTATTACTAATAAATAAAGAATAAATAAAGGAAAGAAAAATTTCGACACAGGCGGGGATCGAACTCGCGACCTCGGGTAAACGCCCCGACGCTCTGCCAACTGAGCTACCGTGTCAATGGCTGCCAGCGCGAAATTCTTCTATCCTTAATTTCTTTTACACGTTTAAGTAGTGTTTGCTTTTCCTACCTCCGAATTTTTAACTAATTTGGGTTCAATTCCCGCCTGTGTCGAAATTTTTCTTTCCTTTATTTATGCTTTATTTATTAGTAATAATCCCCATATGAGGTTTTCATGAACAAAAAGATTAAAATTATGTGATAGTTAGGCGTTTTCAACATTTGCATTCTATCTGAAAAGATGGACAAATGGCCTTCCGAATTAGTTAAAAATTCGGAGGTAGGAAACGCAAACACTACTTAAACGTGTAAAAGAAATAAAGGATAGAAGAATTTTGCGCTGGCAGCCAATTGACACGGTGGCTCAATTGGCAGAGCGTCGGGGCGTATACCCGAGGTCGCGGGTTCGATTCCCGCCTGTGTCGAAATTTTTCTTTCCTTTATTTATTTTTTATTTATTAGTAATAATCTCCACATGAGGTTTTTATGAACAAAAAGATTTAAATTATATAAAAATGGGGTCTGCAGTGTTCAGAATAATTGACTGGATGTTGGAAATATTGATGAATGTTAATGAAGATCGAGAAACTGGCCAGAATTGCAAAAAACATGATGGATAGTCTTTGTTTTCTTTGAAATGCTGCACGGAGAGGATGGATAAGGAAATTGTAAACTAAGTAGAGCTCGACCACTCAAGACATTGTAAGACCAGACTAAAATCGCTCCATGTGCCCATATAACCTTGACCTTCCATTTTCCATCTCACACCACATGATTAATTACGACACTCCATACACAAACCAACATTTACTGCCATACTTACTTCAGCGTAGTAGTAGTACTTCTACTACTACTGCCATTAGACCGTTTTCAGACAACAACTAATTTGATATCAGACTTTTCATGACACTATTCTCCATTTGTACTTATTTAATTTTTTTAGATATCTTCCTTTCACTTTCCATCCCAGTAAAAACTTTCCATGCGTACAAAGTGTTCACTTGTTCCATATTTTTTTACCATCTATTCCAATGTGACATTCTGCCTTACTTTCATTTTTAAAAAAACGTTATTTTCTTCAAAAGCACATTAAATATTTACAATATATTGCAACTTTTTTCATCATTTAACTGTTGATGCAAAAACACTTGACTGTCAGCGTATTAGAGGCATTTAATGACAATGCCTCCCATTTTCAGCCCAATATCACTTTCACGCAATTTTTTTAGACAGTAATCTATGAACGTAGTTGATATACTTAGATAGAAATTAAAAAACTAGGATGGTATAACATAATTAGAAAATAATATATGTGAGAATTAATCGTATTAGGCCATGTCTGTAAAGATTATTTCTATGTAAACAAATGAAGAATATAAACCACGAAGAAGTTACTACTAAAATGAAAAATTAATGTGATAAAGTCTTGTGGCGACCGCTAGACGGCGAACTCACTCGCATACTAGCAGCGTCATAAAAAATCGTACATCGCGGAGTCGAAATGTTTCTCTAGC
>OY755187.1:0-258775 GCA_963576735.1 Bedellia somnulentella | reverse complement strand
ATTGAAAAAAGAATGTCATGCAAAATACATCAAATACACAGAGAAATAATACCAAAGTGAATCCTTAACACCTGTGGAATTAAATAAAAACAATGCGTAGCTCTGGAAATAATTCCGGGTATCCTAATACTCCAAGACATAACGGAGAAACGGTTCCTGATGCGTGTTTGTAAACCTTTCAATAATATAAAATGCATCAAAGCTATATATTATGCCTATGTAAGAAGTGTGCTGGAGTTTGGCTCTAGTACTTGGAATCCACAATATTTAGTATATATTTACATGATAGAGCGCATTCAGAAACCATTTCTTAAGTATCTTGCTTTCAAAACTACTGGAACCACTGGAACCGACACGCCACAGAAATCCAACCGCCTGAAGTTGGTCGCGAGGCTGGTTGAAAATTAACCAGTTCGCGGACAAAACAATTGGGATTATTAACAATAGAAATTGCACATTATAATTGAAACAACTATTGATTTACGGGTATTTGAATCGCGTGTTATTACATTATTTTTAAAGCCCGACGTTTCGAAAACTTTTCAGTTATCATGGTCACGGGAAGACTGAGGTGTTATTTGTCATTATACAGTACTATATAATTATTAATACTAACTACCTTCACAAAATTAAAATTACATTTACGTTTAATATTTGCTATGTACAAAAAGTGCTAATGTTATCTGGAGTCTTGATAGTGTTCTTACTCTTACTCCAGATAACGTTAGCTCTCTTTGTACATAGCAAATATTAAACGCAAATCTAACTTTAAGTTTTACTATGTTATTAGCCAGCTGGATAACCAATTCTCCAGGGAAGTCAAGGATATTATTATAAATCCACCAGCATCCGATAAATATCAGAAGCTAAAATCAGAATTGATCAAAAGATTGACTGCATGCAGAGAGGTGAAAATCAAGCAGTTATTGATGCACGAAGAGCTCGGTGATCGTAAGCCATCACAGTTCTTACGACATCTTAAAAGCCTGGCTGGCATCAATGTTCCAGACGATTTTGTAAAAACGATTTGGATAAGCCGACTTACACACGGGATTCAAACGGTGTTAGCAGGTCAACCGTCCACATCTTCCATCGATGATCTGGCAGACTTAGCCGATCGTGTACAGAAAATTGCTACTCCTTCACCGGTTATCGCATCTACGAGTGCTAGTCAAGCAAGTCAAGTTTCGGCGATAGAAATGCTAACCAAAGAAGTGGCTGAGCTGCGGAGACAATTCGAGAAGTTCGCTTCAGAGAGGAACAGCAGACCACACAACAGATCGAATAGGTCAGCGCGTCCTCGTTCTTCATCTAGATCGAAACGCTCACATTCGAACTACAGAAAATACCCCATTTGCTGGTACCATACCAAGTTTGCAGAAAAGGCCAGCAAATGCATATCCCCGTGTGATTACCAGGCGGGAAACGCCAGGGGCGGTCGATAGTGGCGACTGCGGACTGCCCTTCAACTTCTACTGGTCGCCTATTTGTGACGGATCGAGCCTCGAAGACGCAGTTTCTGGTCGATACAGGAAGCGACCTCTGTGTTTTCTCCCGGTCCATGCTTCGTGATCGTCGTGCTAAGACTGACTATAACTTGTGTGCTGCAAATGGATCTAGTATTTCTACATTTGGTTATGTACATTAAAATTTTTAATTTTTAGTAAATTTAAATTTTGGTTTACGTAGAGAATTTAGTTGGCGTTTTGTTGTTGCGGATGTAAGTAAGCCAATTATAGGTGTTGATTTCTTAAATCATTATTATTTGATTGTTGATTGCCGCAACAAACGTTTAATAGATAGCACAACTTCTCTTTTGTCTATGGCTAAATTAGTTAAGTGTAATAATATAGCATCTGTAAAAATCATGACTGGTGAGACTCGGTCTCATAAAATTCTCGATGAATTTCCCGAGATTACTCGACCAACTGGTATTCATCTCAATATTACACACCAAACAGTGCACCACATACGAACAACTTCAGGCCCACCAGTATCTTGCACTCCTCGTCGTTTGGCGCCTGTCAAATTGAAAATTGCTCAACAGGAGTTCCAGGCCATGCTTGCTAATGGTACAGCCCGTCCTTCGGAGAGTCCGTGGGCTTCCCCACTCCATCTAACTCCCAAAAAGGATAATGGTTGGCGACCTTGCGGCGATTACCGCATGCTTAACGCCCGAACAATACCCGATAGTTATCCGATCAAACACATTAATGACTTTTCACATAGCCTTGTTGGTTGCAAAGTTTTTAGTAAAATTGATTTACTGAAAGCCTACAATCAGGTGCCCATTTTTGAGCAAGATATATCGAAAACAGCCATCACGACACCGTTTGGCTTGTTCGAATTCCCCTATATGACCTTCGGACTCCGAAACGCAACCCAAACTTTTCAACGGTTGATGGATGAAATCACTAGAGGCCTTGATTTTACATATTCGTATTTGGATGACGTCTTGGTGTTCTCATGTGACCATCATAGTCACGAAGAGCACCTACGTCAAATTTTCAGAAAGTTACAAGAGTACGGTATGTCTGTAAATCCAGAAAAGTGTGTTTTTGGCCTATCTGAGATATCATTTTTAGGTTACTCTATAAATGAAAATGGTTCTAAGCCGCTCGATTCTAAAGTAGAGGTCATAAAAGAGTTTCCTGTTCCTAAAACTGTACGTCAGCTTAGAGCGTTTTTAGGCATGATACATTTTTTACAGGAGATTTATCCCTGGTGCAGCTGAAATTCAGCAAGGTGCAGCAGTTTTTATTGAAGGTGAAGCCCTTCAAGCTTTTAATTCCTGTAAAGATAGCCTTGCTAATGCTGCTTTACTAGCTCACCCGGACTGTACGGTTCCAATTGCTTTAGTGACAGACGCTTCTGATAAGGCAATCGGTGCAGTCCTGCAACAACTTCAAAAAAGTTCCTGGCAACCATTAGCTTTCTTTTCCCGAAAGTTAAGTCCATCGCAGGTGAAGTATTCGCCATACGATAGGGAACTTCTTGCCATATATGAAGGCATTAAGTATTTCAGACATATGCTTGAAGCCCGACATTTTATTGTCTATACGGACCATAAACCGATTAGTTTCGCATTCCATGAAAGGAAAAAAAACTGTTCGCCTAGGCAGTATAGACATCTGGACTTTATTTCCCAGTTCACTACTGACATTCGGCACATCACTGGCAAAGACAATATTGTAGCTGATGCTTTGTCGAGGATAGAAGAACTAAGAGCTCCAATCAGTCTAGAAACTTTAGCTAGCACTCAAGAATCCGATCCAGAGTTAGACAAATTGTTAATCGAAGGATCATCAACATTGCGGTTGAGAAAATGACTGTTCCTGGTAGTCGTGTTCCCCTGTACTGCGACGTCAGTACACCGACTACTAGGCCTTACGTCCCCAAATTTCACCGCAGGCAGGTTTTTGAAAGCTTGCATTCTTTAAGTCATCCCGGACCTAACGCGTCTGCAAAACTTGTTGCAGAACGGTTTGTTTGGCCCGAGATAAGGAAAAACTGTAGAGAGTGGGCACGAGCTTGCATAGCTTGTCAAAAAGCTAAAGTTACTCGCCATGTTTCCTCCCCTCTAGGTTCTTTCCCCTTGCCTCGTACTCGTTTCAAACAAATCCATATCGATTTGATAGGTCCTTGCCAGTCTCAGAAGGAAATCGATATTGTCTGACAGCCGTAAATCGATTTACTCGTTGGCCGGAAGCTATACCGATAGCTGATATAACCGCTGAAACCGTTGCCAAAGCATTAATTTCAGGTTGGATTTCTCGTTTCGGTTGTCCAACGGACATCACCACCGACCGGGGACGCCAATTTGAATCCGCTTTGTTTTCCGCTTTGGCAAAAACAGCTGGCTTCCTACATAAGCGCACCACGGCCTACCATCCTGCGTGCAATGGGATGATCGAAAGATTTCACCGTCAACTCAAAGCTGCAATTGTTTGCCATGGAAACAGTAAATGGTCAGAGTCCTTGCCATGGGTTTTATTAGGAATCCGAACTGCCTTTAAGGAGGATATCCAAAGTTCTTCGGCAGAACTAGTTTATGGAGAACCACTGCGCCCACCGGGTGAATCTTTCGAATCCGCTGAAGCTGGTTCTACTGACACTTCCGATTTTTCAGTTCGCCTTAAGGACATAACATCAAAATTACGACCTTTGCCCGCTTCACGTCATTGTAAGCCTAAAGTTTTCATATATAAAGAATTAGCCACCAGTGATCAAGTTTTCCTCCGTGAAGACGCATTACGTGGCGCATTACAACCAACGTACTTAGGCCCATATAAAGTTATAGCGAGGGACGATAAAACATTTAAAATACTTCGAAACGGAAAGGAAATTACAGTATCGATAGACCGCGTAAAACCAGCCTTCATACTTAACGACCAGACCGAATCACAACCAATTCCAGAAATGACGAAAAATCACGTCACACGTTCTGGGCGACAAGTCAGATTCCCAGATTATTATCGCCCATGATGGTCTCTGGAAGGGGGTGATGTGGGCTACACCTACATCATTAATATAAATATATTATATATGATACTTAAACATATAAACATGAATATTTATAATATGCATTTAATTTAATTAATATATCATATTAATTTGGTTGTATTTATATTTACTTTTATTTATACTTATACTATTACCGATACACACATATTTATAATAAACTATCATAATTATATACATTGCGATCGATACTAGTCGGTCGATAATCGATTTGCATATCGATACGCGGTTCGATGGGATGTGACCCCGTCACTAGTTTTAACAACTTTTATTCTCGCGGGTAGTTTGAGCTACCGCGATGATTGTGCGAGAAACGTTTCTTAACCAGTCGTGAATCACTTATCGCGATACTTACAGCATTTGTATTATTCTCGTGTAATTTCATAATTAAGTCTTATCCGTGTTGAATATTGTTACTGTCATTAACTGTTACTTCTTTCTCCGCTATTGTATGTGACTGTCTTCCTAATTTGTGTCTGTGTCTGAGCTGTGTAATCATTCTTCATTGTGCCTTCTATAATTCATAGTGTGTGTCGGTGAAAAATAAACCTGTCAAACTGTAAGTGACTTTATTATTTTATATTCGCCGACCGGTGAGATAACTCATAGCATCTTCACCCCCCTTTTACCCTATACATGCCTAAATGACTCCCCGGGACGGCCACATGCTCGACAAACGTCTGTGGTACCGTCCTTTAGGATGTATTTCCGATAGTTCCGCGTCTTGATATCCTGGTCTTGTATTGCACAGACAAAACCTTCGGTTTCCCCAAAGAGGTCCTCGAAACGCAGCCAATGCTGGGAGCCTTTACGGTCCACGAAAGGTTCGTGAAGCACCATGTAAAACCTCCCGTGCAGATCCTTCTCTTCCCATACGGACTTCCGATCAGAGGTGGTAGGTACCTCCGGGGTTCACCAATCCTGTGAGGTCAACGATAAGGGGACAGACCTTTATCACTAGCAACTACCTCTCCCCGAATTCTATCATCTGTCATTGTCATAAAATAGTTTCTGAGGTTGCATACCTCGCGGTTGTGTATGGTTTTGGCACTCAAGAGGCCTCGCCCACCACACTTTTGCGGGATATACAATCTCATAACCGACGATCTCGGATGATGCATTCGATAAGACATCTTCCATCCATCCATAAGAGTCCATTAGAGCACGCCAAATGTATACATCAGCACAGGCATGACCCAGGAGTTAATGGCTCGGATTTTATTATCGCCTGACAAGTTCAGGTGTTCACAAAACTCCTCGCGAACACCCTGTTTCACGTCTGCCACCTTCACACCGATGGTCTTTGAGATGCCCAGATATTGGTATGTTTCAGCCTTGGAGAGTGCCCCCAAATGATTGGCACCGACATCAACACCATCAGAATGCACGACATGCCCCTTCTCGACATGAATGACCGCACACTTATCGACCCCGAGCTCTATCTTGGCGGAACCACTGAAATCATTAGTGATCGTCAATAGCTCCGCCAATCTGTCAGCCGTGGGGGCGTAAAGCTTTAGTTGTTCCATGTAAAGGAGATGAGGCAAGCGTGGTGCGCTTCTCCGAAACTGAAAGCCTGTCCCTGAATTCTCCAAGAGTGTACTCAGGCAATCGCCCTGGAAAATCCCTCGCCTTATATCAATTTGTTCATCCGCGTCCGTCATCCGCTGACCGTCTAAACTCAGGATCCGAGGAAGTGTCGAACTGTACTATCAATTTTGTACAGCTCAAGGACCCTCATGAGCCATGAATGAGGTACCGAATCGAACGCCTTCCTGTAGTCTATCCAGCCAGTGGAGTAGTTCCGACGGTTGCGTTTGACCAGTTGGACTACGGCCACATTCATCAATGTCCTCGAGCTGTACAAAATGCTCCTTGCTACCGCGACTGCCGCCCCTATCAATATCAACAATGTGTTAAGTAATCTTGGAGCTCAGAACGGATGTCAAGGTCTTGTAAATTGTACAAAGATAAGTAATAGGGCGGTATCTTGATGGATTAGCTATTTAATTTTAATTAACTTAAGCACACTTTCTTTCTTTTAATTTAAATTTTAAGTTTTTTTTTATTATTATTTTATTAGGGACATCAACAGCACATAAACATATAAGGTACAATTAGATAAATACAAAGAAAAAGCCAATAACAGACATCCACAGAAGATACAAAAAACAGTAGTACATACAGATATGTAAGAAAAGTTGTAACATAAAATGTGTAGAATGATTGATTTGTGTTATATATATGTGTGTGTGTGTGTGTGTGTGTATGTGTGTGTATGTGTATGTATATGTGTGATTCACTTATTCCCTCTATTTATTATCTAACGTCTTAGTAACGTCGAAACGGAATTTGGCCTTTGAAGAAGCAAAAGGATCAGTTTCACTAAAGAGGTTATTAAAGTGATTGGCAAGGCGAATTGTAGAATTCCTTTCATAAATTAGTATGATTAGAGGCTATAAAAAAGAGCCTTTCGGAAGTGTGCCAAGTACGGCGCTGTGGAGTACAGAATGACAGTTGGGACAACAAAAATGGAGAATTTTTTTTTTTTTTTTTTATTTATTTATTTGCTCAAAAAACAGGTTGCTTACAACAAGATAACAAATTCAATCTATACATTTCATAGCAACGTGCGCATTGTAGAACCTAAAAACTTTTGAGTCAACATGCCTATGATTTTGTGAACATTAATTTAATTTTGAATTCTAAGTGACTTAAATGGACTAACAAAACAACAAAAACTTAATCTTAATAAAAAGGAACCAAAATAGGAACTAAAATAAAAAACAACAAATAAAAAAAAAGACCATAACAATTACATTTATAATTTCATATCTTTGATTTTACTAACATTACCATCAAAAATGTCCAGGTCAGCTCTAAGTCTATTGCATGTGTTCTGTATACGAGTAAGGGGAGCGTGTAAGCCTACATTTGTGCGACAAATATTCGTTTTGAATGGTAACCGGTTTTCCAGTCTAGTTGTAATGCGAGGAACATTTACATGGATTTTTTGCAGTAAATCGGGGCTCTCAATGTCGTTATTCAAAATTTTATGCAATATGACAAGGTCTGCCCGCGTTCTGCGATTGGCAAGGGTATCAAGGCCATAATAGTGAAGACGATCGGCGTAAGTTGGAAGAACACGGGATTTATTATCGGCGTAGCTCAGATGATAACAAAACCGTTTCTGAATTCTCTCGATGCGATCTGAGTGAATAGAATATATGGGGTTCCAGACACAACTGCAATACTCTAAAGTACTACGCACATAAGAATTGTACAGCAGAACAAGAATGCAAGGGGAACGAAAGATTTTTGCTTTGCGGATCACAAAACCAAGCGCCTTGCTAGCTCTTTTGCACACGGCATCAATGTGCTGGTCAAATTTTGCAACATCATCAAACAGCACTCCAAGATCTCTGATCACTGATACTTGTTTAAGTGGTTTATCATTGACCCTATAATCCAGTGAAGATTGATGACGTTTTCTGCTGAAGTTGATACTGTAGCATTTTGACTCATTCAAGGACATCCGGTTTGTAATACACCACTTAGTTATTTGCGTCCATTCATGTTGCAGGTGAATTGGATCATCTTCAGTGTTATGTATTTCCTTGTATATTTTTAAATCATCAGCGTAAAGTAATACTTTTGATTTAGAAACATTTTCCAAAATGTCATTTATGAAAATTATAAATAATAGAGGACCTAAATGAGATCCCTGGGGAACACCGGAGGCAACAGAAAGTGTCTGGGAATTGTAGCCACAGCATGCAATCAACTGGCTACGATTCTGCAAGTAGCTACTAAACCAACGCAAGAGAGAACCGTGTATACCTAACCGCATTAGCTTCAACCTTGTGATCTCATGGTCAACAATATCGAATGCTTTTGAAAAATCAGCATAAATTGCATGAACCTCAACGTTTTTATCCAAAGCAGTCATGACATCATTTGCAAATTGAATTAAATTTGTGGACGTCGATCTTTTATGCATAAAACCATGCTGATTATTTATAAGCTGTGGTTTGACGTGCCAATAAAGCCTTGTCTTAACTAAGGATTCAAACACCTTACCAAACACACAGAGGAGCGATATTGGGCGATACTTTTTAATATCATTATGATCTTTTGTCTTGGGAACCGGAATGACTCGAGCCAATTTCCACTTTAGAGGAAAACTACCACTCTCCAAAGATTTATTAAAAATTATAGATAATGGTTCAACAAGTGACATAGCGCATTTCTTCAAAAAATATGGAGGTATATCGTCTGGTCCTGAACTTTTGTATATGTTAAGTTTTGATAGAGCCTCTTTGATTTCAGACTTGTCAAGTACGACTGTTGACAATATACTTTTGTTGCATGTGTCCGACATGTAAATGTCCTCGGCGTCACTGATTGTCTGAGGTTGAGTTGAAGTTTGGAACACTGACTGAAAGTGAGCCGCGAACAAATTCGCGATAGCCTGCCCGTTGTTAGCCGTGACAGCTCCGCAATGCATGTTTAGCGGTATTTGTGAGGTATTCTTACGAGTTGCTTTTACGAAGGTCCAAAAAGCCTTAGGATTTTTCTTTATATTTTCTTCCATTTTTGATTTATAATTTTTATAGCATTTTGTAATTAATTTTGAACAGCGTTCTCTTAAGATGTCAAAACTAATTTTGTCCCTAGGGTTATTATACCTCGTGTACTTACTATGGAATTTTTGTTTTTCTTTTAATAAACGTATTAATGTTGTTGAATACCATTTAGGGAAACGGTTAGGTCGACGTCGACGTAGAATCAAGGCGACCAGAGAGAATATCGTGTAATAGCATCATGTCCAGTAAAACTCTGCGATCCTAAGCATAATTAATCTGTTTTATACACATCAGATCGTTAAAGGGCTTGGAAATGCGCATTACAAATCCAAGGTTGCAAAATGCACGCCCCGTAATATGCTCAATGTGCTTTTCAAAAGTAAGTTTACTGTCGAGGATGACACCCAGGTCACGGATGGAGTCAACGCGTACGAGAGGTTGGTCGTTGATGGAGTGATTATAAACAACGGGGTTTAGACTTCTAGTGAATGATATTTGGCCGCATTTACTAGCATTCACCGAGATCCTGTTCTGGACATAATACTGAGCAAGACGATTGAGATCCGACTGTAGCTTATCGCAATCAGTATTATTTGCTACATCAAGGAAGACCTTTTTATCATCCGCATACAACAAGAAGTTTGTCAGTAAAAATGTTACTATTTGTGTTCTATATTTTAATGCTTAAGGGGTATCCTGTTATTAGCTAAGAAATGTTGTAGTACTTTATATATCTTTGTTTTAAGTTTTTAAAATATGCTGTTGGATATCTTATAAAATAAAATAAAATATATATGAAACGTAACGTGTTGCCGCAGCTGGTCGGCGGGCGTGGTGCTGTCGTGCAGCGCGACCGCCGCCGCCGCCGCGCTGCTGCAGTCGCGCGGCGCACAGCTGCGGACGCGCGCGCACCAGATACACGCGCGCCTCGCCGCCGGTAACTACCACAGCACTGTCACACATCTATAGGGGCAGACACTGCGTTACGCGGGTGCCCGTCGCTAATCTTATTAGGCACTGACCAATGTAAATTGACTGCTCTTCTACACCCGCGTGGACGGAATGAACGGGTGGCGTGTGAGGTCTACTGATAGTGGTTAGTGCCTATTCAAATATGAAGCGTCCAGCGTAATCTGACCCGACCCGCGACGGGCATCCGCCAAACGCTTAAACATACTTGACAACAATTGTTTTCAATAAAGTATTCTTTAATCGATTGCCTTCGATTGCTGGATTTTCACACTTAACACTTAGATGATGAAGCTAAGATCAGTGATCACCTTTATTTTATCAAAAAAAAACTGTAACAGTGTTTTACCTTCAATCTTCTTTCAATGACATTTGTTTTTGCAGTTAATTTCAAAATATCGAAAATCATAGGTTTTTTAATATTATATCGTGATATTAACACTTGAGATCACAAATTTGTGAAGTTTTTTGCAATCGGCAATGTTTTTGTGAAACATTTCGAATCATTTTCATTTCGCTACGTGATTTTGGTGATTGATGACGTCATTCAGTCTATAAGTTGAATGATCTTTAAAAATTCGTAACTTTTCGAATAATTGTTCAAATGAGATATATTCAAATTAGTCTATTATGTTTTTGTTTGCTGTCGAATAAAAATCCTTACTAATATTATGAATCAGAAAGTGAGTTTATTTGTTTGTTTGTTCCGCTTTCATGCCGTTACTACTGAACCGATTGCTTTGAAATTTTGCCAACGTATAGTTAGAAGCTTGGATTAAATAATAAGGGACTTTTTATCCCGGAAAATAATGACGTTACTGAGAGAAATCGAGGGAATGAGAAGTTTTCTTATAATGGTGCTTTATACCGCAATCCAACCAAATTCCACATGGGGAAGTCGTGGGCGGAAAGTTAATATTACAAGACGGCTACTAACCATGCCTTTCTGAAGTTCAGCCCTTCACAACGAGGTGACATTTATTAAACTAGCTTCTCAATCTCAATTGGCTCAGAGCCAAGCTAACACAATGAAATGTCCATCCAGCGGGCGGGCAGGGCCGCGTGCCGCCGAGCGCGGCGTTCCAGCTGGCGGCGGAGCTGCAGGCGCGCTGCGACGTGCTGCACGCCGCCGTCAACACCACCTCGCTGGAGGATGTAACTATATCTTATATTATTTTAATCTTTTTGTTCGTGAAAACCTCATGTGGGGATAAATGAGAAATAAATAAAGGAAGGAAGAGCGACGGGGGCGTATACCCGAGGTCGCGGATTCAATTCCCGCCTGTGTCGAAATTTTTCTTTCCTTTATTTATTCTTTATTTATATGTTATATTACCGTGTAGTGCCGGCTTCGTCACTACCCCTTTCTACCCAAGGATATCGTAAGAGGCGAGGTTACGGGTTTTTGGGCGATGCGGTTGGAGACCCATCACCAACCACCTTTTTTCACCATCTTTTCCCCACGCAACTTCCTATAAATCCCTTGAAGAGGTAGCTCTGGCTACAGGATTTATAGCCGTGAGTATATGTATATACATACAAAAACACATAAAAGATGGCCAAGCCAAAGCTAGGGAATGAGAAATTCCTCAGTCACTTTTGGAAGTTGCGCGGGGATGGTGAAAAAAGTAATAACACGCGATTAAAATATCCGATAGTCATTAGTTGTTTTAATTATAATGTGCAATCGTGAAAGTCTTACAAAATACTATGGTGGAAACACATTGGAACGTGGAACATTTGGAACCTGATAGGGGACAAGATGGTAGAGGTCTCCAACCGCATCGCCCAAACACAAAAAAGCCCCATACTTTAGTCACCTCATACGACACCCGTGGGTAGAAACGGGGTAGTGATATTCTAAGCCGGCACCACACGGCATTATTTACTACCCCTTTTAGGGATTTATAGCCGTGAGTATATGTATGTATGTATGTCATCTTAAGGTATTCTCCGTGGATGACCTCTTAGGTAACATTGGCTCTGTATATCTCTTTCACCAATTTACTTTCATTCATCTTCTCTAGACATTATTTTTTCTATATTTTGAAACTATATGCATATACTCACGGCCACAAATCCCAAAAGAGGGTAGTCAGAGCTTCTGCATTAAAATTTCATAAATTGGTTAATATTAATACACGACAAGATATAAAGGTTCGGTATCATGTGAAAGTGTGGTGATATTCTAACTTAGCTTAACACACTACGCGTTCTCTTTGTACCAGATCCGATAAATTCCAAGTCTCCACCAAACCAATCCTAATCGGATCTAAAACCCGAAGTATATAATGTATAATTATTTACTTATAGATATTTCATTTTGTTTACAGATGTTCCTAAGTTTATCAGAAAAAGAAGACGAAGAATCATTCAGCGTGGAAGTAGAGAAGCTGCCCCCTCCAGACACGACAGTGCAGAACAATGACATGAACTCTATCACTGCTCTGTGATCATTATAACAATTCACAAACGATTCTATTGGATTGATGTACTCAAAGTATTGCAGGTACAATAAATGTGCACGAAAGTTCATCTAGTGTGAAGGGTTGCAGATGAAAATTTAAGACACAGATTGTTTTTGCTTCGTAAAAATAAAATGACAAACATACAGGGAAAATGTGACGAGGTCACCCTCAGTGGTCACAAAATCTTTGTCCTAAATCTAAGCATACTTTTAAATTTCTCGAAGGAATAATATATATCCCAATTATTAGCAATCTTACTGGTGTCTATGATAAGCGTAGTTTTAAGTTTAATATTATTGAAGCTATTATACGGTGCGAATCTCTGTCAAATATTGTTGTACATTTAATTAAAAGAAGCATAATAATTTGTACAGTTTACTTACTTTCTATAAAAATTAATAACTTAATTTTATAAATATGATATATACCATAATATGAAGACAATTCGCTTCTATTTAAAAGGATAAAAATATAATAATCTATTGAAGTTTTGTTTAGTAAAGCGGACGACCATTTTAAACGTACACGGTTTGAAATAAAAATTATTTCGCTTTAAAAGCGAGAACGCTCAAAAGTACAATTGTGAAGCATTTTTAAAATATATTCTTTGTACTAGATTAACGTAATACTTCGATGTTGTTTTTTAATACTTAAAGTAAAATATAATCTAATTTATGTATATTTTGTTGTGCATATTTTTAGCAAGATAGTTTAATCAGATTGTAGAAAGGTTGGCTATTTACTATGTTGTATACATCTGTATAATTTAAGGTAATGCGTTTAATCTACAAAACAAGTATAAAGTTAAGTTCCTAGGATCATTGACATTTCATCTTAATTATACTTTTAATCAAACAAACAATAACAGGTAAAGCTGATCTAATATGCTCTAAAATCCAGTTATATTAAGGATAGAAATCCAAATAACACTGAGCTAAATGACTTGGATATTTTCAATATGCAGTGTCCGTAAAACTAAACGGGTGTATTAATTTTATTAGGCATAAATAGCCGCTATCATTAAGGATTCCTTTTTCTAAGTTCCAACGGGCATTAAGGTCAAATATTCTCCCGCCATTATCCTTAACCAACGTGTTTACCAAATGCGAATGTATTGTTGAATAATGGCGCATTAAAATGGGGAAATACCATTTCGGTTAGATCAATAAAATTGTAAACCATTAAATAAATACTTTATCACGATCAATTTATATATAGGTAAGTTTTATATAAATGTGTTGTGTTAGTGTTTAAATATATACTACCGTCCATAGACTGTGATACTTATAATTATATTTTTATACAACCTATTTTATTAGTTGGTAAGCATAATAAATGCGGGTTATTGGAGAATATGTTTATTTTATTTTTATTCCTTTTAACAGAACAACAGACAATGTAACATAAGCAAGAGAGATTTGCCTGGATCGTACAAAGTAACGATCTATAGTCTCTGCCTACCCCAATGAGAACAATGGGCGTGAGTATAAATAAGTATTCCTTTTAGTCCAACCATATTGAGGCATGATTAAAAAAAAGATCCGAAAATTAGTTTAAGATACTAGTTAGTAGAGAAAACTACTTTAAGACAGTTTTCCTCAATCACTAATAGACATTATAAAGAAAAGGAAATAATCACCAAGTCAAGAAATAAAGACAGTAATAAATGGAAAGAAAAATTCGACACAGGCGGGAAACGAACCCGCGACCTCGGGTATACGCCCCGTCGCTCTGCCAATTGAGCTACCGTGTCAATGGCTGCCAGCGCGAAATTCTTCTATCATTTCTTTCTTTAACACTTTGAAGTAGTGTTTCCGTTTCCTACCTCCGAATTTTTTAAAAATTCGGAAGGCCGCTTGTCTACCTTTTCAGATAGAATGCAAATGTTGAGAACGCCTAACTATCACATCTTCGCGATCAATCCCCACCTATGTCGAAATTTTTCTTTCCTTTATTTATCCTTTATTTATTAGTAATAATCCCCACATGAGGTTTTCATGAACAAAAACATTCAAATTATAAAGACAGTAAGCTATGTGTTGCAAGTAGCAACAACCACAAATACTTAAATTTAACAAGACTTTCCTATTCTTTTTCTCATATATTTGCTTACTCAATACAATAACATACATATACTCACGGCTATAATTCCGTAGAAGGGGTAGCCAGAGCCATGGAATTATAAATTCCTCAGCCACTTTTGGAAGTTGAGTGGGGAAAAGATGGTAAAATAAAGGTTTTTGGTGATGGGTCTCCAACCGCATCGCCCAAAAATCCAATAAAAAGTCCCAATACCCTTAGTCGCCTATTACGACACCCGTGGGTGGAAAGGGGTAGCGACATTCTAAGCCGGCACTACGCGGTAAATACAATACAATAAAAAGATCTAATACAGAGCTAACTTAAAGATCACAAATAGTCAAAGGGATTTTAGGTATTTACATAAACATAAACGTTCACGCCGAATATCCCCGAATATATATTTTAGGTATTTACTCAAGAAAATCAGATTAAAGTTTTGGAAAAACCTAGTTCTAGTCTATACTACGTAGAAGCCATTGAACTAACCTTATCGAAATACAAAGAAAGAAAGAAAAAACATTTATTCATTGCTAAGCATGGGTAAACATTACATGAAACATAACAACGAAATAATATTAAAGTAAGGTTAATTTTTAAACGAAAGGAAATTTTAGCTGTCTGCATTTCACGAAACGAGGAAATTAATGAAGCAAACAAAACAGTATTACAAGGAATTCAGGAGCGAGCATCAGTATCAAAATGGACATAGACTTTCCCAAAGATCTCCACCACGAAAGGTCACCAGTGTACATCGGCGTGGGGCAGCAGTAATTTATACATGTTATGAGGTAAATTTCATAACAAAATGCTGAGTCAGAATCCTCTTCGTTGCTGCGCATGAAAAGTAATATTAGTTGCCAGCAGCGAATTAACTTTGTTTTTTTGTGTGACCTTTCTGTTGTTATGTTTGTTCATCTAGTTGTTAAGTTGTTTTTTTTGTAGCAGCGAATAAACATTTTCTTTTTTTATAATTTGTAAATATGGCAAGAACCCCACGTTATCCCGCCGTGACCTCGCCTATCATAGTGTCACAAATAAGGAAAGGGGTCACAAAATTCCAAAATTGAAACGCCGTTAAACACGAATTCTTCGACGGAATAAGAAAACAAGTGTTGCTTGCGTATCGTGCTGTACATATGCGCGGTATATTTATATCACATCATCGCGTCTTCTTACTAAAACACACGCTCGAATGAATCAATGAATTCGCATAAGGTACAGCAAGGCTATTGTAACATACATACATACATACATATACTCACAGCTATAAATCCCTTAACGGGGTAGCCAGAGCTTTGGAATGATAAATTCCTCAGCCACTTTTGGAAGTTGATTGGGGAAAAGATGATAATAATAAACGTTTTTGGTGACGGGTCTCCAAAAACGTTTATTATTTGTTATTACGTTTATTACGGTCTCATTTTTTGGGCTATTGTAACTACGGGGAAAATGCAAAATTCTAAAAATACAGCTGCGTAGTTAGTGTCTCCCTAAAATAGCACTAACGAGGACCCTGATTGAGTATGTATGTATGTCCAAATATTACTCAATGTAAAAGCTTTTTAAGGATACTGATGTGGAGGACAGGGAAAAGAAGGGGACCGCGGTATTAAGCTAAACCTTCTATTTACGCTATGTAGCATAGAAACTTCGATACCGCGATGTAGGATTTGTATGGCAAGTCTTGATGAAGAGTCTGACGTATATTGCCTGGTTACGTGTTGCCGTGGAATGTGATACTTCTTGCACTGTCAGCGTTTTAGTGATGTGCTCGTCACTGTGTGAAAAAAATTGCGCATACCTTTGCAAAATATTCAAAATAATAAAGTATGAATAAATATATCAAAATAAACACATACATACATATACATATACTTACAGCTATTGATCCCTAGAAGGGGTAGCCAGAGGGGGTGTCATACGTTTCACCGAATGTCGCTTTCAGGAAGGCTGTAATGGACGTACTTTTAAATTCTTAAAATACATATTATATGAGTGTAATTAATAACACATACATTCTTATATGCCTTTATATATATATCACAGATTTTATTTGTTTACACACACACACACAAACACACACACACACGCACGCACACATATACACACATGCACATACACACACCCTTGAGATATCGTGGATCAAATCTTTTTTGCTTTAAATATTGTTGTTAATATATATTTTATTTCCTCTTAAAATTGTATGTATTTG
Organism: Bedellia somnulentella; assembly: GCA_963576735.1. NCBI lineage: Eukaryota > Metazoa > Arthropoda > Insecta > Lepidoptera > Bedelliidae > Bedellia > Bedellia somnulentella. Next base: position 241,937 of record OY755187.1, on the reverse strand, counting down.
TTAGAGTTACTTGCTGTAAAAAAAACATGTGTGGAAAATTTGCTTATTAGCTTTTAGTAATATTCTATAAGTTCTAGGCTCATCAAATGTAACTTAAAAACGAGATTATTGTTAGATATGTTTTCTGTACATCTGTGAACATCTGTTATTGGCCTTACTTGATTTTTATTTATTAACTGTGTATTACTTATTATTATTACTTATGTCGCTGTTGATGTTCCTAATAAAATAAATTTAAAAAAACCGTTATTTTACTATAGTTTCCCCACATAACTTTCAAAAGTGGCTGAGGTATTACTAATTCTCTGTCTGGCTACCCATTTTAGTGATTTATAGGCATTAGTGTATGTATGTTGTAACTTCTAACTTTGAGAATTGAATAATATGTTGATTTTTCTTTCTATTCTTTATTTTTCCATGTTCTGTACAGCAAATAAATGTCTCTCTTTCTTTATTTCTTTCTATATGTATGATTTCTAATTTTGTGGTTCTGGCTACCTTGTTTGGGTTTTGTAGGTAAGTAGTAAGGTAGGTAGCTAGGTGATTTTCCAATAAGCGTAATTATTTTGCTGAGGGTGGATGCAAATAACATCAATAACTAAAAATCAAAGTACATACATACATATGCTCAAGGCTATAAATCCCTAGAAGGGGTAGCCAGAGCTAAGGAATTGGAAATACCTCAGCCACGTTTGGAAATTGTAGTGGGGAAAAGATGGTAAAATAAAGGTTTTCGGTGATGGGTCTCCAACCACATCGCCCAAAAATCCCTTAAAAGCTCCAAATCCGTTAGTCGCCTCTTACGTACACCCACCGGAAGAAATGGGGTAGTGTTATTCTATGCCGACACTACACAGCAAAAAAGTACACAAAGCACAGCAGTAAAAATCAAAGTACCTTCAAAAATATGTTTAATATTAATAAGATTAAGACATTAACTATAATCTGATTTTCAAACTGATAAACCATACGGAAGATTTTCGGTGAAACGTGATTCGCGCCAACGTCTTTCGAGCTGGTGGTTTTCGAGTTCACGTACTTTCGAGCTGGCGTACCACTCAAATATTTTTTCGAGCTCGCGACATTCGGTGAAACTTATGACACTCGCCAGAGGTTCAGAACAAGAAATTCCTCAGCCACTTTTGTAAGTTACGGGGGAAAAGATTAATTAAATATTAAATAATTAGGTTTTTTATTTGTCCCAGTTAAAAAGTTAAAATCATATATTTTATTCTCTTATATCATCCTCGGATCTCACATGATGTAATATCACATAAAATATATAGTTAAAAACTGCAGTTCTGTAACTGTTTGAAATGTTTTATTTGATTTACTTATTTCTTTCCCAGCAATGGACGGTCATTGTGCTATGGCGATGATTTTAAGTTTGTTAAACATATGTTGAATATTGATTAACATATATAATTGAGTTCTGGTCATTAAACCTCAAAATTTGTTGTACGTAAATTGTACTGCTTGATTTAATACTTATTTATTTTGAAGACTTCTATGGTATGATAAACCTGTTCCCTTTGTCACTTAATATACATAAATGTGCAACGAACGCCTTAAGCGGCCAGTACACAATGGCCGACGATGGGCCACGCTTCGCCATTGGCAATTGTAGGCCACGATCAATTGGTGTTCACACAATGGCCCATTGCTCATTACTGCCTGGCAATCCACTTGCGACGGACGTCGAAGTAATTATGGTTGCAGCTATTTATTTATTATTATGTATGTAATTTATTTTATTTATGGCGCTATTTATGTTATTTTTACGTCATGTAGTGATTATCAATACATTTTGCAATAAAATATTCCAAAAAAGTATAAGTATCTATGAGCGGTCCGTGACGAACTAAACAATGGCCCATTGTGGAAACGCCACCGGCCATGCTACGCCACGATTCCTTTGAAGTGTGCCCGAAAAACCGACAACTTCGCCATTGCGCGCCATTGCGCGCCACGATCGGCAATTGTCCGCCATCATGCACCATTGCCCCCTGTACACAGTGGCGATGGCGAGCAGTGGGCCATCGTCCGCCATTGTGTACTGGCCGCTTTAGACTCAGCCGCTAAAGTATTAAATAATTAAAGCGGTTATTACATTACGCAATATTCAGACAGTCTAACTTAGATTGAGCATGGTGTAATAAGAGTTAGCAAGTTAGCCTGTCTAATTAGAGCGACCGAATGGGTTCGGCCGTGCTTACTTGCTTGCTTGCTGAATACCGCGTAGTGTAATAAGATTTAGCACGCTAGACTGTTCATTTATCGCGCGGCAGCCGCAGAGCGAAGGCGTGCGTGACATGTGTTTTGCTGTGGCGGGGCGTGTACAATGGCTTGTTCAAAGGAAAAAGAAATGCTTTTTAATATTTTCGATTTGTATCGAGACATGCCATATTTATGGCAGAAAATTCATAAAGATTATTCCAATCAAACACTTCGTACTTAAGCGGTTATGACAACCGCCACCGGCTACCTACGCTTTGAAAATGAGTTAGCATGCGGTATTCAGCACAGTCTAATAGCGAGCTTGTCTAGTTAGACTTTAAGACAGTCTTACTAAGACTGTCTGAATATTGCGTAATGTAATAACCGCTTAAGGTTACAACAGAAGATTTTGAATGCTTTTGTTCATGAAAACCTCATGAGGGAATATTACTAATAAATAAAGGAAACACTACTTAAAAGTGTAAAACAAACAAAGGATAGAAGAGGAAGCCATTCACTGTAGCTCAATAGGCAGAGCGACACGGGGGCGTATACCCGAGGTCGCAGGTTCGATCCCCGCCGGTGTCTTAATTTTTTCTATCTTTGATTTATTACAACAGAAGATTTCGGAAAAGTTGTATCGTTCACTTGTTAACTGCTTGTTATATGGCTGCACTTTAAAATAGCATCGTATGTCAACCGAAATCGTGTTCCTTTTGTTTCGACACTTTGTAATGTCAATAGTAAATTGATACCTAACCACACCTTCCACCATTCTTTTATTATCAAAATGACAAAATTATATAAATTAATTTAATTAGCCGTGTAGTGCCGGCTTTGCCGTGTAGTGCCGGCTTAGAATAGCACTACCCCGTTTCTACCGATGGGTGTACGTAAGAGGCGACTAACGGTATTGGGGCTTTTAAGGGATTTTTGGGCGATGCGGCTGGAGACTGTTATAACCTTTATTTCTATGGTATTAAAGCTGACATTAGCATACAGTACTTTTCCTATGTTTAAAGTGCATCACTGCAGTTTTGGCTCATTGTAATTTACATTATTAATTAATTATTTCTTTTTCATCAGTTAGATTCTGGACCTCGCGCGTAGCGCTCATCTTTTCATATTGAGCATATTTAAATAATAGAGATCGGTGTTATTCATAATTAATTGTTCTTCTTAATTTGAAGTGTAGTTTATAAAAGTGTATTTTTGGTAATAAATAGTTTAGGCGTATTTGTGAGTTTTTTTTAAAAAGACAAACAGGGGCGGCCGTCAAACAATTGGTGTCAGAAGTGGGATGCTGCAGACGTCTTTGGATTGTAGCCAGCATCAAAGAAGACCCCCCAAACCTGTCTCTGATCGACAGTAAGACCTTCCCGCCGGACAGGCCTGCATCAGCTCCAATACACCGGGTCCGACGGTAAGCCTCACGATTACTCGTGAGCCCGCGATCATCATCACCAAATCATCATCACCGAGTTCATCACCGAGTCATCGTGGTCGACGGTTAGTCTCGTTGTGCACGAGCCCGCACCACAATCGGCGAGTGTTCCAGATCTGCTCATCTCTTCACAATTTTATTCAAGAATTAGTGTTTCTGCGCATACCTAATTACCTAAAGGTGTAATAGTCTAAAAATTAAAAGTGTTATAGTGTTGCAATTATCGTTGTTAGTTTGTGTAGTGTCGCCCTGCGTCAGCAGATTTACCGTGCACCTGCACTTCGCTAGCATCGTGTTCCTGTAAGTCTCAAGTAACATTATACATTCCAGCGCATTGTTCCACGAAGAGATTATTTTATTTTTCTATATACAGTTATACTTTTACATTTTATTTTATATTTTTACAATTGTTTTACAATTTTTGTTGGCTTGAAGTTGCATCTTTTAAACTTATAATTCAATTTTAAATGCTTTCTCCCAAACCAGAGTCGTCAAAAATAGTTTCGGTAGAAACTTGGGGCTCACCTTGCACTGTAGATACAAAAATTAAGAGCAAAATGTCGGAAAAAATTACGTTAAGTGTCCTCACTAAATTTATTAAGCCTTACCAAGGAGATCGGGAGTCTTTACCGGCATTCCTCACGAATTGCGAAAATGCAATATCTCTAGCAACTCCAGAACAACAAAACTTTATGGTTAAGTTTATAGTGTCTCAATTAGAAGGCAAAGCGCAGTTGGCTTGTTGCCTTAAAACTTTTGAAAATTGGGCCGAAATTAAACAATTCCTCAGGGCCACTTTTGGTGAAAAGAAACATTCGACGCATTTACTCGTCGAATTACAAGGTTGCAAGCAGCAACCAAATGAGGATATAATGCAATACTCGCTGCGCCTTGAAAGTTGCCTCACTCGTCTACAATCAGACATTCAATTCTCATGTGAGGATAAAATTCAACTGCCTGGTAGGTTGGCAGCTATGGAGGATCTTGCCCTCAATACATTTTTATTAGGTATTAACTATAATTTTCAGCATATTGTTAGGTGCCGCAACCCGAAAACTCTATCTGAGGCAATAACACATGCCACAGAAGAGGAAAAATTATATAATTTAATGAAACTGTCTGCTAATTCTTTAAGACCTTCTTGTAATATTTGCCATAAAAAAGGTCACAACAGTAATGACTGTTTTAAAAGAAAGGTCAAACCCCAACATTTTAACAATAATTTTAGTAAGCCTGCCACTACACCTTATAATTCAAACAATAATAATAGTAATAATTTTAAAACATGCTCCTATTGTAAAAATCGTGGGCATCTTATTGAAGAATGTCGTAAGCTTCAATACAAAAATAAACAGAAGCCGACGCAAAGTTTTAACGTTAATCGCAATGTAAATGTTTTGGAGGATGTAACTATAAAACCTCAAGATTTAAACTAGAAACGGTTTCGGTCACGTGTCTGCCGAAGCCAAAGCCTCTTTTAAATGACACGAAAAGCATGTTGCCTCTGTCTACCCCTCGTGTCCCTGTTTTTTCTTATGCACGAGTTATTAATAACAGTGAGTCTCAACCTTCACCTTGCGTCCCTGAATTTTTAAACGCGCAAGTTTTACCCAAGGTTGAACCTCTGTCTACCCCTCGTGTCCCTGTTTTTTCTGATGCACGAGTTATTAATAACAGTGTGTCTCAACCTTCACCTTGCGTCCCTGAATATTTAAACGCGCAAGTTTTACCCAAGGTTGAACCTCTGTCTACCCCTCGTGTCTCTGTTTTTTCTAATGCACGAGTTATTAATAACAGTGTGTCTCAACCTTCACCTTGCGTCCCTGAATTTTTAAACGCGCAAGTTTTACCCAAGGTTGAACCTCTGTCTACCCCTCGTGTCCCTGATTTCTGTAATGCACGAGTTTTGAACAATAATATGTCTCAATCATCACCCTGTGTCTCTGATTTTTTACCTGCACAGGTTAAACACAACAATAGTAAGTCTCTGTCTACCCCTAGTCATAAAGCTAACAGCTCTATACGAGTTCATAAAACAAACAAGTGTAAACCCACTTTTCGCGCGCGGGAGCAATTCTCAGAAAAAGATAACAATGCTCTCGAAGTTGTTGTGTCTACGGTCAAAGAATCAACTAAGCCACAGAACGAACAAAGTTCGCAGATGGTCGATCATAAATTAATTAATAATTCTAATGTTGATTCTCTTTATAAAATAAGTAAATTAAATAACAAAATTTCTTTACCACATGTTTACTTAAAAACGAATTATAATAATGAACCTCTCTGCTTTCTTATCGATACAGGTTCTACAGTTTCAATAGTGAAACATTCACGTTTAAACAAACCAATCTTTTCTACATCTACTAAAGTTAAACTTCAAGGTCTAAACGATAATGACTCTTATTGCGAATCGTTAGGTACTATTTTACTTTATTTTGAATACGAAAACACTGACTTTAAATTTGATTTTCATTCTATTAGTGACTCAATTAATCTTAATTATGACGGTATTTTAGGCACTGATTTTATACAACATTTTAATATAGATATACAATATTCTAATAATACATTAGTTATGAATAAACTTATAATTATTCCATTTTGCTTTAGTAAGTCTTCCTATGTTTTACCTCCGCGTTCAGAAACCATTATAGAGTGTCCCGTAACTCAAGAATGGTTCGATAGATACATGGATATAAGAGAAGCTCTTGTTTTAGACCATTCTATTTCTGAAGGTGTCCATGTCTCTAATTGCATTGTAACCATTAAGCCTAACAAAAGAGTAAATGTCTCAGTTCTCAACACTACTGAATCAGAAGTTCATGTTAACGAATATTATTTAAATCTTATACCTTTCAATTATCCCGACTCAGTATCTCAAAATTCAGTTGCAAACATACATCAATTAAAATCTTATTCGAGCAACAGACATAATCAAGTCTTAGAAAAAATACGTTGCTCTCACTTAAATCACGAAGAGGAAAAAACTATTTTAGAATGCTGTTCTCAATACACTGATATTTTTTATTTAGAGGGAGAACCATTATCTTTTACTAATGCTATTGAGCATTCTATTAATACTGGGGATGCTGCTCCCATTCACGGTAAAACATATCGTTTTCCAGAGTGCCACAAAACGGAAGTGGACACTCAAATTAAGAAAATGTTGGATCAGGGTATAATTCAACCCTCTAATTCACCCTGGAACGCACCAGTGTGGGTGGTGCCTAAGAAAATGGACGCCTCAGGCGTTAAGAAGTGGAGGATAGTTATAGACTATCGCCATTTAAACGATATCTCAGTTTCCGAAAGTTATCCTCTTCCTCTCATCACTGATATCCTTGACCAACTTGGTCATTCTAAGTATTTTAGCACACTTGACTTAGTAAGCGGGTTCCATCAATTAAAAATGAGTCCCAAGGACGCTCCAAAAACTGGATTCACCGTAAGCACCAATTCTAGCGTCTCAGGACATTATGAGTTCACCAGGATGCCGTTTGGACTTAAAAACGCACCTGTAACCTTCCAACGACTTATGAATACAGTTCTTTCTGGTCTTCAAGGCCTCCACTGCTATGTATACCTGGACGACTGCATAATATACTCCCACGACCTTGAATCCCATATTAATAAGCTAAAACTTGTATTTGACAGATTCCGTAAATTTAATCTTAAGTTACAACCAGACAAATGCGAGTTTCTAAGACGTGAAGTCGCTTATTTAGGACACATTATCACCGATAAAGGTGTATCTCCGAATCCCGAAAAGGTCAAGGCCGTTTCTGAATTTCCAGTTCCACAAAATAGTAAACAAATAAAATCCTTTCTTGGTCTTGTCGGATACTACCGACGTTTCATCGATAACTTTGCCAAAATTACTAAACCACTTACTTCTCTGCTAAAGAAAGATGCTCCTTTTGTTTGGACTCATGACCAAGAAAATGCATTCCAATATCTTAAAAATAACCTTATTTCCGCTCCGTTACTTCAGTACCCAGATTTTTCTAAACCTTTTATTATAACAACGGATGCCTCTAACTACGCCATTGGTGCAATTCTCTCGCAAGGTGATGTTGGTAAAGATAAGCCCATCGCTTATGCTTCCCGTACTTTAAATAAGCCAGAAGGCAATTACTCAACTACAGAGAAAGAACTCCTAGCTATTATCTTCGCTGTTAAGACATTCCGTCCTTATATTTTTGGCCGTAAATTTAAAATTGTTACGGATCACAGGCCCCTAGTATGGCTTTTCAACGTTAAAGACCCCGGCAGTAGGCTTATTCGTTGGCGCCTCAAGCTGGAGGAATATGATTATGAAATCACCTATAAACAAGGTTGCCTCAATTCAAATGCGGACGCATTGTCCCGTTGCCCAGTTAATGCCATAGAGCATAATTCTTTACTAAATCTTTCTTATGAAAAATACTTTAAAGCTCAATTTACAAAGTCATTGCCAAATCCTAATACAATTATCGAAGAACATTCTATAAGTCTTCACCTTAGTAAAAATAAGTTAATCGCGTGTCCCTTCTCTGTCGACTTTGACTACTCTTTGCCCAACTGCGAAAAACTCCTATCCCGATTTGACAATTCAGCGGAATTGTTCCAGTCCGAGCGCGAACCGTTCACACTACGCTGTATTATCGATAAGAACATAACTTACTACTTATTATTTACGAAAGTTCATCATTATGATGAAACTAAATTTAAAGATATTTATAATTTATTAATTAAGCTTAGAGATACTATAATTAGGGATAACTCAGATATTAATGAACTTGCCTTATCAGACTTTTCAGATCCCTTCTCTAAGATACCATATACTAAAATTTATAATATGATATCTAATGTATTTCATAACACCAATTAAATATTCTCTGTATAAGATTATACCTCTGCCTACTCCACATAACGAAAACATACCTCATTCTTTCGCGGTGATTCATCCGACAACACATTATATTGCGATAACAGACGACAAGTTGAATTATGCTGTATTGCAAAACATGCAAGATTGTAAATCTATAAACAATGTTTATTCTATCTGTCCACCAGTTTCTATTTTATCATGTATAAACAATCCGTCCTGCGAGACGAAATTAATTAGTGAAGTTGTATTTAAATTACCAGCCGAATGTGATTACAAACTATTATATGGTGAGATAGATATTTGGCAAAAACTGAGTAACAATAGATGGATATATGTTCAATCCAATAAGAGGAAATTAACAGTAAAATGTAACGAAAACTTAAAAGATTATACTGTCTCTGGCACAGGCATACTAAAACTTACAGATAATTGTATTGGTTATTCTAACACTATACAACTGATACCTTCAAGCATTACCACATTTTCAATGGGCAGTCAGTTACAAATTGATTTCGATATTATAAACGACGACTGTTGTAAGAAAGAAGTATTAAATCATAGTTTACCAATGTTATCACCAATAAGACTAAATAACATAGACCTTGAAACTTTAAGATATGCATCTCATAAATTAAATGACTTAGAAAACAATATAAATAATGCCGAACAACAATCGCATATTGTGAAATATGGTTCTTACTATTCAACAGCAACCTATGTAACTCTTGTTATTATATTTCTTTATTTCTTGTATAAATTCTTTAAATGTTATTACACTAATTCAAGTACAGGCTGTTGTGTGCAAATTTATAACCAATGTTACAATCATAAGAATCAAACACCTAAGTTTAAGAATTCAATCGAACTTTCCGAATTATCAGATTTGTCATTAAATGGTAGCATCGAACACCCTGCTAAATCGATGCCCAACCTTTGTGTTAAATCACATAGAAATTTAAGTAATTTTTAAGCACTTATATTTTCATGTTATTATAAGTTTTATTTCATTTCATGTGGTAGTATAATGTTAACCGATTTCTAATATTTATAGCGTTATTAACTATCACTTTGTTTATAGACTTCGCTTACCCTTTTAGGGATAATGCTTCGTCAAAAAGGGGGAGCTGTTATAACCTTTATTTCTATGGTATTAAAGCTGACATTAGCATACAGTACTTTTCCTATGTTTAAAGTGCATCACTGCAGTTTTGGCTCATTGTAATTTACATTATTAATTAATTATTTCTTTTTCATCAGTTAGATTCTGGACCTCGCGCGTAGCGCTCATCTTTTCATATTGAGCATATTTAAATAATAGAGATCGGTGTTATTCATAATTAATTGTTCTTCTTAATTTGAAGTGTAGTTTATAAAAGTGTATTTTTGGTAATAAATAGTTTAGGCGTATTTGTGAGTTTTTTTTTAAAAAGACAAACAGGGGCGGCCGTCAAACAAGACCCATCACCAACAACCTTTACTTTACCATCCTTTCGCCACTCAATTTTCCAAATGTGGCTGAGGAATTTCTAATTCCTTAGCTCTGGCTACCCCTTCTAGGGATTTATAGCCGTGAGTATATGTATGTATATGTATGTATGTAATTTAATAAGTATTGTTTATGGAAAATACCTAAAGCTTTCATTTATAAAATTACCCACGAATTATAAAAGCAAAAAAAAACGTTTATCATAATAATTATCTCGTTAGTCTCGTCAGTTTAGAGATCCTAGATTACGTGAATTCCCATCAAACTTCTAGTTGGCATAATTGTTCAAAACGTTCACACCTTCTTTTATATATTATTAGAAGGGGTTGGCATAGGTACTAACTACTACTACTTCTGAACATCACGTGACATTGTCACCTGGTGTTCAGAGTACCCACGTTTTTCTCGGACAGTATGTGATAGGGGTCAGGCCTATCGCCGATTTATATAATTTTATATAACCCTTCGTGTGGCAAATTCCCGCTCCGGGAGACAAAGAAAAAGACCTAAAATGGCGGATGTTACTTTTGACATTAGCGCACATGTGGCATCTGTCCCGCTCCGGGAAAGATAAATATTTCGCGCGTCTGGCGGCCGGCCTGCTCCGGGAAAGTAGCTAAGTGCTGTTTTAGACGTGTATTTTGACGAATAAAAAGCATTCTGCACTGCTCTAACGTATACTGAAGCTTATTTATAGAACAAAGATAGACTACAGTGCAACAGAAATGTCAACAAGGCATTTATTTCAGTTAATGTTCATTGTTCCGTGTGCGGTTGTGTGGGGCGCCTGACAAGGCCCACATTTAGTAATGCTCCTACTGCTAAACAAATGTATGGATTGAAGTGATTTTATGACTGTATGTTTTAAATTAGGGTATAGTATTGTAAATACAACACATATATTGACGAGAAAAAGTAAAATTTATGAATTATGGTAGATTATGTATCGAAAATCTGAAAAAAACCATGACCCTATCTTAACTTTACGACATTGTTTTATTTTCACACTTTATACATATTTATCGTATGCAATATGATAGCGTACTTAATTAAGAATCTAAAATGCTACATTTTATTACGCTTATAATACAGAAAAGCAGTAAAATTTTAGTTTTTCTAAACATCGAAGACCAGTTTAAATTGTCCTTCCTAGGCCTGCCAGACGTGGTAAAATTTGCAAAATGGCGGCCGCCATACTTGGTCTTTTCTTTTCTCTCCCGGAGCCGGACAGGCGCCAGATGCGCGAAAATGACCAATACGAGTATGGCGGCGCCAGGCGAAGGGTTAATATAGGTTATTATTTTGTAAGTATGATGCAGGTACAAAACATGTTCGAAAATAGTTATCACTTCGGCCCCTTCTGCAATGTGGGTAAATAACCGAGATAGTTCAGTATAGTAGAGGGTAGAACACGGCTTATCTTGCAGACGATGAGTGTTCGAATCCGAGTCAAGCCTGCACCAATTTGTCTTTTCTAAAGACATATGTGTGGTTAATTTATCATGGTTGTAAACGGTGAGGGAAAACATCGTGAGGAAACCACACATGGCTGAGTTGTACTTAGTTGTACAGTGTATTCGCTCAAACACCAGGGGACACGACACGTGATGTTCAGAAGTAATAATGTCTCTGCCACATCTTTGAGGATACACTTAAGGCGTGAGCGATGAGTTAAGTTGAGTAATCTACGACTTGATAAGTTCAATACCACATTAACCCATCATACACTAATATATAGTTAAGACTATAGGTTTAGGTACATATAATAATAAAAATCAATATATGCCATGTGTGTAGTGCCGGCTTAGAATAGCATTACCCCATTTCTTCCGGTGGGTGTACGTAAGAGGCGACTAACGGTATTGGGGCTTTAAAGGGATTTTTGGGCGATGCGGTTGGAGACCCATAACCAACAACCTTTATTTTACCATCTTTTCCCCACACATCTTTCCAAAAGTGGCTGAGGAATTGCTAATTCCTTAGCTCTGGCTACCCCTTCTAGGGATTTATAGCCGTGAGTATATGTATGTATGTATGTATATGATATGCCATGTATACGTAAAAAATAGTTAACCTCAAAGTAAGTTAAAAATGACTCGTGGTATAGAGTCAATTTAATAACTAACTCAACGTACACATATAAATACACGTAACATCCAAAACTAAGAATCAATAATTCATATTTATCAGACAAAATATTACCCTCAAAGGGATTCAAACCCGCAACCTCCGGACCCAGAAGCTTGTATTAACTTAGCATATATATCTACTAGACAACAAACGTCGACAAAGCACGTTTATTTCATAAATGCTTTACTATACTAAGGTGATATTATGCTTTCCCTAATACGGGCCTTAAAACATACAAAAACAGTTATTAAATGCATTTGGTTGGACGTAAAAACGGTATTGCTAATTAATTGTTAACTTTTTTGTGTAAATAAAGTAACGTTAATAGCGTGATTATTATATTAATTTACTCAGCGAATTATGCGAAAGAACAATTTATGAAATCTATTAAATTACTAACAACTTAGCTAAGTTCAAAGTGTCGACCTAATAAAGAGAGGTCAAAGCATCGGTAATACTTTGTTGATAAGTACGTTCCATCAATGTATGTTAATAAGCGTTCATTAACGCACTTTGCTTAGACGAACCTAACGTATAGACCATGTTCTATCTAATATATCTAACCAGTATTTTACTACAGTTATTCGTTTATTTATTCATAATATTTGTAGTGCTAGTGATTGGTTTGAGGTTGTGGGTGGAACCGATTAAAGGTGTTTGCAAATGCTCGACCAATTTAAATGGAAAAGTGGCTTTGATAACTGGAGGTAATTTAATTAAATACTGGGCTTGAATCGTTGAAGGTGATGGGTAGCCGATAAATGTTGTTAGTTACTGGTTGATGCAAACTACAATGTCTTTCTTAGACCCTCAAGAAAATACAAAGCCGAACTCTATTCTATAGAAGTTTACTGATATCTTCGCAATGTAATGGCTGATATCGTAATCATACATTTTGTAGAATTAATCTTTGACGCATTAAAGATTTTTATAAAGTTTCCATACTAACTTTACTTTAGAAACCTTGATAACTTAGTGGTAAGTAGTTTAGCTTTAAATGCAAGATATGTAGGTTCCATTCTTAGGTCCTGTATGTGTGTCGTTTTTAAGTCGTAGGTGTTATCATTATTTTTGTGTGTTTTTGAATCAAAGTGTATCAAATATCTTTAATTTAACCTAGTCTCTTTATATTCAGACAGATTATTATCAATATGTCCCCGGGTCAAGCTCATACTCATTTGCAAAATCTAAAAAAAGAGTACAAGAAACAAGATTTGTTTAAATATATAATAGTCGAACGAATGAAAGTATCAAACATATTTACAAAAAGAGTTACTTGTTAGTCTACTTCGTAACGTTAAGGTGAAAAATAGAATGGTGAATAATTTGCCAGTAACAGTCGAGTTCAAAAGAGTAAAGTGATCTTAGTGGACATTTAAAGATTAATACATTACATACATTCATATACTCACGCCGTTAGTTCCCACTGGGGTAGGCAGAGACTATCGATCGCTACTTAGTACGATCCTGACAAACCTCTCTAGCTTCATTCACATCCATCAATATTTTCATACATGCTCTTTTATTCTTCGTACTTCGGACACCTGCCTTTTTGAGCATATTTTCTATTTGATCGAAATGTGCCCTCCGAGATCGTCCGCTACTAACATTACCTTCAACATTGGCTCTATAGATCTCTTTCACCAATTTACTGTCATCCATCCTCTCTATTTGCCCAAACCATCTCAACATTCCTTTTTCTATCTTTCTTACAATATAATCTTTTACACCACACCTTTCCCGAATCACTTCATCCCTCACACGATCACATAACCTAACATTATTGTTTTTTCTGAGGGAGCTCATCTCCACTGCGTTCACTCTACTTTCAAGCTTCTTCTGCCACACCCAGCATTCACTGCCATACATAAGCGTAGGTACAAGAAACGGCATCATGCACAGCGATGCAAGTAACACTTGATCATGATGAGATTAATACATTACTCGCGGGAATTTTTTGATATTGTGTATACGTATACAACTAAATATACATACCTAAATAAAATAAAATAAAATAGCCTTTATTTTCCACATTTCAATGATAGATTTATCAATTAAAAGTGATTCAAAGTTTCTTAGACAATTTTAAGTAAACTTAATTAATTAATTTAATTACATTGATTCAATCATTCATTAATATAATAAAAATACGAAAAAAAACATTTAAAAAAAACATGCAAAATTAAAAATATTGATATTATTTTGTGGGTACCCATTTCTGGGTGAAGGTCTCCTCCATCATGGACCACTGATTCCTGTCTTGAGCAGTTCTCATCCAGGTAATGCCATTCACAGCCACGATGTCGTCGCGCCACCTGCGCCGGGGTCTTCCTTGGGGGCATGTAGAGTCGCGCGGGCACCAATGAAGCATTCTTTTGCTCCATCTATTATCTTTGAGACGAGCTACATGTCCTGCCCATCTCCATTTGAGCCTGCAGGCCAGCTCGGCGGCGTCGACGATTTTTGTTGTCTGTCTTATTTCAGTATTCCTTTTCCTATCTTTCAGTTTTATACCTAACATGCTTCTTTCCATGGCTCGTTGGTTGACATGTAACTTGGTTATTATTTCTTTCGTTAGAGCCCAGCTTTGGCAACCATAGAGAAGGCACGGCAAAACTATCGTGTCCATAGCCTTTTTTTTAGGTGGATCGGTAGTGGTGATTTAAATATCTCTTTTAAAGGCCAGTACTTTTGCCAGGCTTTTTTAATTCTGCAGTCTACTTCATTCAGTGTAAGGTTCTTAAAGCATATGTTCTGTCCTAGGTGAGTATAATTTTCCACATATAAAATTTCGGTTGACTGTATCTTAGTAGGTATTTTACTTCTATTGGTCATACATAATGCAGGTTTTTTCTTCGTTAATGTACAGTCCACATTTACTACTTTCTTCGTTTAAATAGTTTAACATAAATTCCAGTTCAGTGTGATCTTCACTTATCAAGACTACATCGTCTGCGAAACGCAAATGATTCAATCTTTGTCCATTAACCTTTAAACCGAAGCCGCGCCAATCCATCTGTCTAAAAATATGCTCTAATACTGCGTTAAAAAGTTGTGGAGAAATTGGGTCTCCCTGTTTGACTCCCCTTTTTATGTTGAACGGTTTGCCTTTTTTCTCCATTTTTATCA
Source organism: Bedellia somnulentella (assembly GCA_963576735.1). Lineage (NCBI taxonomy): Eukaryota > Metazoa > Arthropoda > Insecta > Lepidoptera > Bedelliidae > Bedellia > Bedellia somnulentella. Next base: position 226,661 of record OY755187.1, on the reverse strand, counting down.
AAGCCTGGCTTTTGCTGTATATTTCTTTTAGAATATGGATGTATGTGTTTGGTATTCCTTGTTCTTTTAGTGATAACCAAAGGGCTTCATGGGAAATCGAATCAAAAGCCTTCGCATAGTCGACGTAAGCAATGTAGAGTCCGATATTGTATTCTGAATATTTTGCTATTATTTGAGTCAGAGTAAAAATGTGGTCTGTAGTAGAAAAGCCTGACCTAAAGCCTGCTTGTTCTCTGGGCTGATTTTCTTCCAGAAGCTTTAAAATTCTCATTAAGATAAGGCTAGTGAATAACTTATATAGGGTTTGCAGTAGGCTGATAGGGCGGTAGTTACCAATATATGCTGGATCTCCTTTCTTGTATATCAATGATATTACAGCTGTTTGCCAATCAGACGGTATTAACTTCATTGTAAGTATTTGGTTAAATAAATATGTTAAAATTGGTGTGATAGGTTCTTCTAAGGCTTTTAAAACATCGTTTGTTATTTGGTCTTCTCCGGGGCTCTTCATTGATTTTAATTTTTGGATGCAAAAACGTACTTCACTGCTTAAAAACGACAAGACTCTATCATCACAATTGTCCTCTTTGTTGGCTAAAGTTTTATTTAGTGTATGTGTATCATTATATAGTTTTTCATAGAATTCTGAGGCAATTATGAGCATTTTATTTCTATTTGTTGTAAGATTGTTATGTGTACTGGTCAAGGAGGGGATCCATTTTTACCGGTTTTCAGTCTCTTATGTGCTCTTTTTACTGACGCTCGATGTTCAAGCTCTTCTTCTATAATTTTATATCTCTGGTCTTTTGCTTTTTGATCTAATTTCATTTTTATTATTTTATAGAGTTTTGAAAGTCTCTTTTTTTCTAAAGTAGTTTTATTTTCTTTTTATTTTAAAATTGTTCTTTCTTCAATAAGTATCTTTATGTCGTCTTGTATCGTCAGTGCCTGATCTCCAATTGGTTCACGTTGCGGTATTAGGTTAGTGGTATGTTTGATTTGTGTTGTCAGTGCTTTGTAGGTAGATTCTATATCTTTAAGTTTTATATTTTTTTTGGATAAATCGGTAAATATATTTTTCAAGCAGTCTTCTTCGATCGGTGTAAAACCCTGTTTGTTCGTGTGACTAAATATCTCCTCGAGTTGGTTTGCTTAGTTTTTAACAATAGTGTTGTTCGGACCAGCCTATGGTCTGTAGGATGGCTAGTAGATATAACGTCCAAATTTATGATTTTATTTATATTTCGTGTTAGAATGAAGTCAATTTCATTACGAGTCTTTCCATCGGGATGTAGCCATGTCCATTTTCGTTTGGCTTTTTTTTTAAGTGTGTGTTTGCTATGTAGAGTTGTTGTTCAAAACAGAATTCAATAAGAAGCTTGCCTCTTTGGTTTCTTTTGCCAAAGCCCCATGGACCCATAACTTTTGTGTCATCTGATGTTTGTATACCAACTTGTGAATTAAAATCTCCAATAATCAGAGTGTTGTTATTTGTTTCTGTTAGGGCTTCCCTCAAACATTGATGAAATAGTTCTACGTCTTGTTCATTTGCTTTCGTCGTAGGCGCGTACACTTGGATTATATTGAAAATTTTATCATTTAAACGTATTTTAAGGCGAGCCACTCTATCGGAGAACGGTGTAAAATCTAATATACAATTTTTCAGCTCTTTTTTAACCATAAACCCGATTCCATTTCTGTTATGAGTTTGGCCATAGTGCATCATATCATAATAGATTCATCATATTCAGTAATCTGCTTTCCTTCTAATCTTATTTCAGAAAGACCTATAATGTGTCCTTTAATTTTTTGTAGAGCATAATCCAATTGGGTGTTTCTAGACGGGTGTATTAGGGATCTTACGTTGAGCGTCCCTATATAGAGATAGTTTTCTGTTTTTTGCCTTATTTTGATGGAGGGTTGTGGTCTACTGCTCCCACGATGACCAGCCGTCTTGGGAGAGTCGCTGTTATTATTTAGTTTTTATAAGTTAAAGTTTGATGGAGGCGCCCCTGATCGCTAGGTGTTATGTTGTTGTGATTCTTCAGTTTGTTGGTTTGATTCTTTAGCGTTGAAGTATTGAGTTATGTTTCTATTTTCAGATGAGTTTTTGTTGTTTTTCGTTAGAATATTTGGGGTAAAAGTTTTATTTTTCTTTGCTTGAGATTGAGGGTTGTAAGTATTTTAATTTTTCTCTTTATTTTGTTTTAAATTTTCAGCAGAATTAGACCTATTTCTCTTTCTTGATGGTTCTTCATTTCTAGTTTTCAATATAATCAATTTATCATATCGGATTACTGTTATATTTCCTTTTTGTTTTTCATTCTCTGCCTGGATTTTTAACTCCTTTCTAATTTCCAAAACACTGTGCGGGAAATCTTCTTTAATATAAAATTGTTCATGTTCTAATTTGTTTTTATTTTTCAGGATTAATATCTTTTTGCCCAGAGTTGTAAAAGAGACCACAACCGGGCGTACCGTATTGGGTTTTTTCTTCCCAGCTCTATATAAGTATTCTATTTCAGATTGGGTACACATTATTCCCATATTTGTTTTTATGATTTGTGTAATCTTTTCTTCCAGGTCTGAATAGCTCCTTTCTCCTTCCTCAATGGCAAAGAATACTAAATTCCTTGTTCTTTTGTCCTTTTCTAGCTCATATAATTTCTTTTCCTGTTCTTTGACTTTTTGAGATAACAATACATTTTCTTCTTGTAAAATTAGGACTTTTCCCTCTAGGTTTGTACTTATTTTTTCCATACATTCCCTGAGCTGCTTCATTTCTTCTTTGTGTTCCTCTTGGTTCTTCTGGATTGCTACTAGCATTTGTTTAAGTTCTTCCATAGTGAGGTATTCGTTTTTCTCAAAAGATGGCGCTGTTCAGTTGGTTCTACTACTTGAGGAAAGATGGCGCTGTATCCAAAGTACTGCTGTCTCTTGTTAGATGGCAGTGTGCGTTTCGCAGCTGTGACAACAATTATTAATTTTTTCCAAGACAAGTGGGTACCTGCAGTTTTGGATGTGGTCGATGAATAATTGTAATAGGTTATGGTTAACCTATTTCGCGATACACTGTTTGGTAGTCCTTTGCCGAATCGTTGTTGGCTCTGTTTTGTTTAGCCTCTTTATAAACTTTTGTTTACACACATACCTAAATATATCGATTTATTCCTTTACATGTATGTAGATTAGATTCCATTGTCACAGTGCAAAAGGTATGTAAGGGATCACGGAAGTGAATTGTCATTTCATTAGTGAGACAGTTGTAACAAAACGTATCTCACCAAAGACAAAACCCATAAGTTTCAATAGTTTTACCCCATTTCAGGTAATTCTGGAATAGGATTAGAAACCGCGAAGGACCTGGCCAAGCGAGGAGCCAAAGTGTACATCGCATCAAGAGACGTCAAGAAATCAGAAGAAGCGGTCACCTTCATCAAAAACTCCACCCACAATCCTAATGTCTACCAACTTCAACTTGATTTAGGAGATTTCGACGACATCAAGAGATTCGTCGAAGAGTTTAACAGAACTGAGAAACAGCTACACATCTTAGTGAACAATGCGGGGTGCGCCGGACTCGCCAAGAAGATCACAAAAGAAGGCGCCGATATTATAATGCAAATAAACCACTTAGGACCATTCCTGATAACCAATCTACTACTGAACAAGCTTACAGAATCGAGACCGAGTCGAATCATTATAGTTTCGTCTTACGGTCATAAAGTAGCACGTTTCAATATTAACGATTTTGCTGGACTGAAAACTAGAGGCCATTGGTTCAGATATGCTAACAGCAAACTTTGTAACGTCCTCTGGGCTAAAGCTTTGAGCGAACGTCTTCCCGACGGTGTGACAGTCAACTGCCTTCATCCGGGAATAGTTAAAACGGATATTTTCAAGCGTCTTCCAGGTTTTATAAGGGAGTTGTTACTGTATGTGATAAATTTAGTTTACAAAACTGCAGAAGAAGGTGCTCAGACGACGATACATCTGTGTGTTGCGACGGAGTTGTCTTGTTCGAGTGGCGGATATTACTCTGACTGCAAACCTTCCCAGCCGTGCGAGCTGGCAAATGATGAGGAGCTGGTGCAGCGAGTTTGGGATGAGAGCATGCGATTGGTTAGCGGCTGACTTTTATGATTACGGAGTTTTAAAGGAGATTTACCATACATTCACTACTAATACATGATCGAAGCGTGTCCCAAATAACCTAGATTTATATTACTAACATATTCTATGCGATAATGCGGAGAGAAGTGCATCCTCAGAGTCCGCAGAGTATGGGATTCTACAACAGAATTCTAAGTATGATAGAAGATGGAGTATATGGTGGTATGGCAAATTTTTTGCAGACTTCACAAACCGCCTCTGATAACTTCCGGCTAATTGTAAATAGGTACCATATTAAGTACATTGTATTATTGATTTGTACGATTATTTATATAGAAATAGTTTACTAACACTAATCACTAACAATTTATAAACTTTTAGTAGGTAGGAATAAAGATTTATTATCATTATGTCATCGTGTTGTTACTCCAACTATCACTTAGAAATCTCTATGATAATACGTCAGAGAATATTTCTTTAATAATATGGATGATATTTCGTTTGCCGTGTAGTACAGGCTTATTAGCATGTCACTGTCAACTCGCGGGTGTCGTAAGAGGCAACTAAAGGTTTGGGGCTTTTTAAGTGGTTTTTGGGCGATGCGGTTGGAGACCCATTACCAACGATACTTTATTTCTACCATTATATATGAATGAATGAATATTTTGTCCTGCGGTGTCCTTATCTCATCCATTGGCTTTCCGTGTCCTTTTCCAAGTCGTAGGACCACTGCGACGTGTCCCCTCCGAGCTTTACTATAACTTTAAGATCATCGCAAATTATTTACCAGCCCGGCTAGTACGAGCGGTGTTTAAACTAGTTATCGCGTGGGATAAAGCAGCCATCTCTTACGCACTTACTTAGTATCGTATACTGCCATCTAATTCTAACCGTTATCGTGTCGATAAAATAGCGCTCGTGCTTGCTATACTGGTGTGTAATGGTAAGGATAAAAATCGTTAGGAAACCTACATGGATAAGTGGTACTTAGTCATGTGACAGTTTATCGTATAAAGCGGCGACAGGCCTGCCCCCTATCACGTGAGTACATTGTTTAAAACATGGTCCAAAAAAAATTGACAGTAATGACACGTTACGATTAAAAGTATCAGTACCTCTACCTCTGTCACGCCTTTGGATATATACGGCATAAAAGTTTGTGTTTAATTAATTAACTATGCTTAATTCTAAAATATATTTTTTATTACACATATTTATGATACATAAAAATAATATCCAAGACTAAGAAACAATAATTTCTGTTCATCACATTAATGTAGCTCTCAGCGGGGATCGAACCTTGAACCTCCAGGCCCAGCAGAGTAATCTATCTATTCAGTCATGGACATTGAACTCACAACACCAAATGGTCCCAGATCAGTGCCAAGTAATAAGCATACGCTTTTGGAAACTGAGAGAGAAAAGATGGAAAAATAAAGGATAATTAGTAGTAAGTTAAAATATATTTTATTTACTTAAAGGAGGATGGGCATTATGTTGAACGTCTCTCAATCAAGTTGAATCATACTACTCTGTGTAAAAAGTATCGGGAATATGTCAATAAAAAGACCCGCGTAAAAGAGGTCGTTCAATTTTTTTTACTGCATGTTTGTAGCACTGTACTGATTTAGCGCGCAAAATTTGGGCGAGATCTGTCATTTAATTTGTTTTACTCTACATGTTTTGTTGGTCATAGTTTTGAGTCCTCAGCGATTTTTACAATGGAAAATATTGTTGAACAAAGAGTGTGCCTTACATTTTGTGTTTCAAATGATATTTCATGTGGTGAATCACTAAAAATGTTGCGAAATACCTACGGCGAATCGTGTATATCGAAAACAAGGGCTTATGAATGGTATAAGGCTTTTAAAGAAGGCCGAGAAGAAGTAGTTGTAGACTTGCCTCGTTCTAGTAGACCTTCAACCGCTACGACCAAAGAAAACATCGATAGAATCAAGAAGCTAGTGCTCGAAAATCGACGTATGAGTCTGAGAGATTTGGCTTGTGAGGTGAACATATCTTTTAAGTCCGTCCACAACATTATCATTGACATTTTAGGCATGAAACGCGTCGCCGCTCGACTAGTTCCAAAAGAGCTCAATTTTGTCCAAAAAGCGCAGCGAAAGCATGTCGCTGAAGACATGGTTTCCCGAGCTTCTACGGATCCGACCTTTATGAAACGTATAATAACTGGCGACGAGACATGGGTTCATGAGTACGACATGCAAACAAGCCAACAGTCTTCAGAATGGCGTCTCGAAAACGAGCCGAAACCCAAAAAACCGCGGCAAAGTCGCTCCAAAATCAAGGTGATGCTGACAGTTTTTTTTGACTACCGTGGGGTGGTTCACTCCGAATTCCTTCCAGAGGGAGAAACAGTGAATAAAGAATATTATTTAGGCGTCATGAAGCGTTTGCGTGAGAGTATCCGCCGTAAACGTCCAGATTTGTGGCAACACAACTCATGGATGCTGCACCATGATAATGCACCATCACACACAGCCAAGTGAAAGAGTTTTTAGCGAAAAATTCAACAAAAGTTCTCGACCAAGCACCGTATTCACCTGATATGGCTCTGTCTGACTTTTTTTTATTTTCCAAGTTTTAATTACCCCACTTCTTCCGGTGGGTGTACGTAAGAGGCGACTAACGGTATTGGGGCTTTTAAGGGATTTTTGGGCGATGCGGTTGGAGACTCGTCACCAACAACCTTTATTCTACCATCTGTTCACCAATGTATGGAAGACTGGGTGAAGCGGTGGAGATGTTGTATTGCAAGCGATGGGGCCTACTTTGAAGGCGATAAAATAAATTTAGATGGATAAATAGTTTTTTTTTTTATTGACAAATTCCCGATACTTAGTACACAGAATGTACTTCGCACGGATGACTTAAAGCCCATTTTTTAACTGAAATTTTCGTACGTAAATAAAATATATTTTCAATAATGACTCATAGTACAAAAACGTCGCCAAAATGCGTTTAATTAAATTATGTTGCTGTAGGTAGTTAATATTTTATTGAATAAGATATGTGTAGATGAGTTTCTTACTGTATTAGTGTATTATGCACCTTCCGAATCCGAAGTAGAAATATATTTCAATTTGATATCACCAAATATTAATAATTAATTATATTTATTTATATGAAAATATTTATGCTATACAAAAAAAAGATACGAAAAATTATATAAATGTATTTGTTTACAAAAAAAAACAAAAAAATAAATAGTTAATAGTTGATGTGCGATGCGATAAAATACAAAAAATAAAAATATTATGAAAATTTAAAATTAAGATACAAACCAGCTTGGTGGAATATGTGTTAAATATTTGAATAATTTGACGATTAAATAAAATAATCAATACATAATTTACAAAAAAACAACGCAATATTACCAGAATATTACACTGACTTTGCTGAGTTTACTACAACTTCGACTAGATGGCGCTGGTCGTACATTTCTACATCGCGGTATGATTTCTTCTTTAGTCCAATATATATACTTTTTTGACGGTTTTTATAACATCGTTATTATAAATTTATATTACTGTTACAAGAATTTTTGTAGAGTCTGTTGTGTTTTTTCGGACGGAACAGACTTTTCTAATAATCTAAGTTTAGCGAAGAATTATGATATGATTATATTTTGGTTGAACTATGATATATTAATTTAAGTCGTTGTTGTACTGCATTGCATTGAATATTATCATTTAAACATTTTAAACAATAAACACAAGATACAAACATACTAAACATGCGCATAACACTACAGTAAAAACTTGAAAAGAACTTAATATTTTATTGAATAAGATGTGTATTGATGAGTTTTTTACTGTATTAGTGTATTATGCACCTTCCGAATCCGAAGTAGAAACATATTTCAATTTGATATCAAAAGTCAAAAAGTCTATTTTTCAAAATTAAGTTGAAAACTAAAATTTTTTGAAGGTCACATTTTTAAAATTTATAATTTTTCCGTTGCTTGCAGGTGTTTATAAAGAGAAGAAGCAACAAAGAAACTCTTTACATTTACATATTTTTTTTTTCAAAATATGGGTTTATACAATTTTTGGTCATATTTTTACTTTAAAAAAGATTTTCTATGCGACCAAACCAAACGCTAGTTTGACATAATTAAACTAAATTGTCCATCACATAACGTGAGAAGAAAAGTTATCACCAGACAATTATTCCTGGGAATAATGAGGGAAGATTTATAGCTTTATAGAAGGATTAATTTTGTGAAATTATGATAATTCATGTTTCTGGTGTAACTTAGTAATTGTTATACTTAAAACATCTCAATGCCGAAGGGACATTATAATAACTGTCAGAGTTTGCAATAAATTGTCATAATTAAATCGAAAATGTATCAAAAACATGAAATAAACATGACGACTTTTAAAGTAATCTTTCTCAAAAACGGCAGCAATTTTGGACAAGTGTTTTAATTATTTTTATTGTACAAAAATAACCTTTCCAACGACGTTTCACTCATCCTGATTGGTGCTGGGACCAGGTGCCATTCATTTGTGCCCATCCTCCTTTTTCAGTGGTTTACAGAATTAACCTAATTCCGTACGCTCGTAATTATATAATTTCTTTAGTATCTATATGTTTAATTATACTATAACTATATGTTTATTGCTGTGTAGTGTCGGCATAGAATAGCACTACCCCATTTCTTCCGGTGGGTGTACGTAAGAGGCGACTAACGGTATTGGGACTTTTAAGGGATTTTTGGGCGATGCGGTTGGAGACTCATCACCAACAACCTTTATTATACCATCTTTTCCCCACTCAACTTCCAAAAGTGGCTGAGGAATTTCTAACTCCTTAGCTCTGGCTACCCCTTCTAGGGATTTATATACATGAGGTTTTTCGCATATTAGCAAAAAAATTCAAAAAAGGAAAAAAGACAATAAAAGTTTTGAAAGTAATATATTTGAGATATAATTTGATCTTATCAGGTACACATATATTCGAGATTATATAAACATATCTATTCATAAGATTTTTGACATACTCACAATTAAACTTCAAATAATGCACATACATACTACACGTCCATGGAATTACATTAATTCCTAATGTAAAATATTCTGTTTCTTTTTAATGTACATGTATAGTAGTCAACAATTAGTTTTAGATCTAAAATAATGTAATCTTTACCGAAAATTATCAATACAAATATTATCAATATTTATATATTTCAATAAAGACAGCCACAGTGATAATTTCAAAGTAATAACTTGGAGTTCTTTTAATAAACCTTTCTACAGAACATCAAACACAAACTAATGAAACAGGTTTACAAAGAAATATAGTAAGCGGACTTATTACTAAAATAGTTTCAGACAATCTTTGGATGGTAAGCTAAAGTCGGGTAAAAATAATTTGGCAGATATCAAAACAAACTTATTTGTAGATAAAATAAAAATTAAGTATGTCCACATACAGTAATATTAAAATTTTATAATTTATAAATCTAAACATAGAGTCAAATTAAATGTATCCGATTTCACATCGGTAGCTAAACATATTTCCACGCGCAAATATTGCTCATCCTCATCCTCCTCCTCACAGCCCATATATGTCCCCACCAAGGGGCTCGAGCCTGCCCTATATAGGGCGATTTGGACTTAGTCCTTCAGTCATTGAAATGTTGTTCATATATTTAAATCTATACAATACCTACGATATCAATCTCATAAAAAGGTAGCATCATAATGAAGAACTAAAGTCTGTAAAAACTAAACTATCTTAAATTTATCGGGTCAAAAAAACAATTTTCATAACATTGTACCCTAACTTCATACAAATATAATCATTAAATATAGATAAATCAATAAAGGTTTTGCGATAGCACTAACATCAGGACTAGAATACATTAGATATTATCTTGTTCTTCGATTGAGGAATGTATGAACATAATATTAATATTACTTCATGACAACATTCCCTTGGGTGGTAAACAGAGCATGGATTATATAAGTCATGAAAAAACGAAGCACTTTGAGCATTATAACTAGAAACTAGGTAAGTTTTTTTTTCTGAAAAAACATGCCTAAAATTGCATTGACATATCATAAATAAATATATTACAGTTAAAATTCATTAAGAGTCACAATTATCTTCGCCAGAAAATTATAACAAAACCATTTTTGACTGTTTATGAAAGTATAAGTTATGCTTTCATTTTCACAAGTCTACAAAATATTGAACATTGGTCTATAAAAATAAGATTAACAAAAAATAAACAAAGAAAGATTTTCTGTAACAATAACGCAAAACAAATCATACGCGCATATGACTGATTCTTAGCTTATCTCTCTAGCCTTACTAAAAATATAATCTAGATTAATATAACTCTTTCTCCAACAACAAATAACAATGACTAATTATCTAAAGAGCAATTCCTGAGTCCCGCGGAAGTGCTAAAATACAAAGCTACCAACTGCAAACATTTCAGTATCAAGTCCTTGTTGATCTCTTTATAGCTGAAACTGGACACTACGAACCGCACTGCGTCCTTCAGTGGGTCTTCGCCGAACAGTTGTAGGATACCTGCAAATATAAAAATGTTTAAGCAAATATTTATGCCGTGTAGTGCCGGCTTAGAAAGTCGCTACCCCTTCCTACCCACGGGTGTCGTTAAAGGCGACTAAGGGTATTGGGGCTTTTTATTGGATTTTCGGGAGATGCGGTTGGAGACCCATCACCAAAAACCTTTATTTTTACCATCTTTTCCCCACTTAAATTCCAAAAGTGGCTGAGGAATTTATAATTCCTTAGCTGTGCTTACCCCTTCTAGGGAAATAGAGCCGTGAGTATATGTATGTATGTTATGTATGTATAAAAGATCATCTATTTGCATATCGCCTTATAGAAGTCATCAAATAAGTCAAGTATTATTCAACTATGCTGCACACAGATTACTTGTGCTCCAGATATCTTTGTCAGGCAATTCAATGGAAATTTTAAAATTAATATATGCAAACTTGCCAAAATATTCTATTGTCTACTTGTCAAAAACTAATTTAATTTCTTTCTTTCCCATATAAAATTTAAAAGAAACAATTTCACACCTGGCAAATTATTGATAATAAGTGCACAAGTTTCATCCAACTCGAAGGACCTGACTTGGTCGGGTCCGACCGCGTCGTCCGACGGGTCGTCTGACATCCGTTCGAACGTTGAAAATATTTGTTTCTTCAAAACGCCCGTCATCTCGTTTAGGTATTCATTTATAAAACGTTCCGATATATCTGAAATATGATCATGATAATAATATTATTACTATTTCATCACTTTCTTTCATTCTCCCGCTTATGTCCCGATACTATAATCACAGAATTTCTGACTCCATCCAAACGCTAACCATCCAATAATTTAGGCACTCAATTTATACAACACTCTCACCTCTTATGTTATGTACCAAACAATCTTAATATTCCTTTTTAACACTTTTTTATTAAGACGTGTATGAGTGTAACTATGTAATGAAATTTTACAAAACTAATTTAACCATCTTCTAAACATCGTACCGCCATGAAAATTGGCAGTTCTGATGTGATTTTGATGACAATACAATAATATGGTACTTTGATGATGGAGCCGGAAGATATGAACTGCAGCTTCATGATGGATGATCGTATCATAGCCGTGTTTGGACTTGTTAGAAAGGTCTTGTAATGAAGCGGGTATTTTAGTGTACTTTAAAGTAATTGCTGTGTAGTGTCGGCTTAGAATATCATTACCCTATTTCTTCCGGTGGGTGTACGTAGAAGGCGACTAACGGTATTGGGGCTCTTAAGGGATTTTTGGGCTATGCAGTTGGAGACCCATCACCAACAACCTTTATTTTACCATCTTTTCCCCACTTAACTTTCCAAAAGTGGCGGAGGAATTTCTAATTCCTTAGCTCAGGCTACCCCATATAGAGATTTATAGCCGAGAGTATATGTATGTATACATTACCAGCTATCATTACAGTCAACAGTCCAAACGCCATGTGTGTTCTAAAAAGCACGGCGAAGTACCATTCGGACACCTAAATATCTCTTTACCAAATTACCTACATCCATCCTCTTTATGTGCATAAACAAAGCTAACATTCCTTTTCCTATCTTTGATCTAAACACAAATTGGTGTCGATCCCGACGCTGGATATGAACTCAGGCCGGTCAGGCTGGTTCTACCCAGTGGACTATATGTTAAGTAGTAAGTTCAGTAGGAGTATAGTATAGTTACCAGCTATCACGACGGTGTACAGTCTGTGCGCCACGTGCGTCCGCGGCAGCACGGCGGCGCACCACTCCGACGCGGCGCTGTACGCACACACACTGTGCGCGCACCACTCCTCTGGAACATTGGACACTCATTTCATTTATAAACATAACCGTGGATCAATGGGTAGAACACTGCTTTTCATGCAAAAAGGCGATTTCTCTTTAGTAAACACCCAAATAATCAATAATAATAATAATAATAATGAGGCAGTCGGGGGTATTTCTAGTGGATGTCACTATCCCTCATGACGAGGGTCTCGTGAAAGCCGAAACCGAGAAGCGTCGGAAATATCTCGATCTGGCTCACGAGATCACCGACATGTGGGGTGTGACTTCGACAGAAATAATCCCAATTGTTTTGTCCGCGAACGGGTTAATTCCAACCAGCCTCGCGACCAACTTGAGGCGGTTGGATTTCTGTGGCGTGTCGGTTCCAGCACAAATGCAGAAAGCGGTGCTGCTCGATACGGCTCGGATCGTCCGTCGGTTCTTGAACCTGACTCCCTGACCCCGACCGACTGTGCTCTTGTCGGGGAATACCGCCTCTCCCATTTAAAATTCTAATTTTCTGTTTCGGCCATGAGAGAGGCGAGGAACTAAAAGTCATGCCCAAAATAATAATGACGGACGCGGATGACCAAATTGATATAAGGCGAGGGATTTTCCAGGGCGATTGCCTGAGTCCAGTTTGGTTTTGCTTGGCCCTGAATCCTCTAAGCACACTCTCGGAGAATTCGGGGACAGGCTTTCAGTTTCGGAGAGGCGGACCACGCTTGCCTCATCTGCTTTACATGGATGGCCTGAAGCTTTACGCCCCCACGGCTGACAGATTGGCGGAGCTACTGACGATCACTAATGATTTCAGTGGTTCCGTCAAGATGGAGCTCGGGGTCGACAAGTGTGCGGTCATTCATGTCGAGAAGGGGCATGTCGTGCACTCTGATGGTGCCGATGTCGGCACCAATCATTTGAGGGCACTCTCCGAGGCTGAAACATACCGGTATCTGGGCTTGTTACAAACCATCGGTGTGAAGGTGGCAGACGTGAAACAGGGTGTTTGCGAGGAGTTTTATGAACGCCTGAAGAGTGTGCTTAATAGCTACTTGTCAGGCGTTAATAAGATCCGAGCCATTAACTCCTGGGTCATGCCTGTACTGATGTACACGTTTGGCGTGCTCAGATGGACTCAGTCCGAACTAGACGCTCTGGACAGACGAGTCCGCACGACGATGACCTCTCATCGAATGCATCATCCGAGATCGTCGGTTATGAGATTGTATATCCCGCGGAAGTGTGGTGGTCGAGGCCTCTTGAGTGCCAAAACCATGCACAACCGCAAGGTATGCAACCTCAGAAACTATTTTTTGACGATGACGGATGATAGTATTCGGGGAGAGGTGGTCGCTAGTGATAAAGGACTGACTCCCTTATCGTTGGCCTCACAGGATTGGCGAACCCCGGAGGTACTTAGCACCTCTGATTGGGAGTCCGTATGGAAAGAGAAGGAGCTGCACGGGAGGTTTTACAAGGTACTTCACGAACCTTTCGTGGACCGTAAAGCCTCCCTGCATTGGCTGCGTTTCGGGGACCTTTTTGGGGAAACCGAAGGTTTTGTCTGTGCAATACGAGAACAGGTAATCAAAACCGTGATAGCCCAGTGGGTAGAACACTCGGTTATCGTGCAAACGACTAGTGTTCAAATCCTGGGTCGGGCCTACACCAATTTGTCTTTTCTAAAGACATATGTGTGGGTAATTTATCATGGTTGTTAACGGTGAGGGAAAACATCGTGAGGAAACCCACATGGCTGAGTTGTACTTAGTCATGTGACAGTGTATTCGTACAAAACGGCGATAGGCCTGCCCCCTATCACGTGAGTACACTGTCCATGCAAAACGTGGGTACTCTGAACACCAGGTGACAAAGTCACGTGATGTTCAGAAGTATTAGTACCTCTGCCAACCCCTTCGGGGATATTCGGCGTGAACGTTTATGTTATGTTATGTTATGTAATCAAGACGCGGAACTATCGGAAATACATCCTAAAGGACGGTACCACAGACGTTTGTCAAGCATGTGGCCGTCCCGGAGAGTCACTTAGGCATGTTATTTCCGGTTGTTCGGCTCTTGCTAACACTGAGTACTTGCACAGACACAACCAAGCAGCCAAAATCCTGCATCAGGAGCTCGCTCTGAAATACGGACTCTTGCAACAGAGGCTGCCGTATTACAAGTATCTGCCGGAGCCAATCCTAGAAAACGACCGTGCCAAAATCTATTGGGACCGATCCGTTATCACGGACAGGACTATTCTAGCGAATAAGCCTGATATCGTGGTATGGGATCGGTCGCAGTCGAGGGTATTTCTAGTGGATGTCACTATCCCTCATGACGAGGGTCTCGTGAAAGCCGAAACCGAGAAGCGTCGGAAGTATCTCGATCTGGCCCACGAGATCACCGACATGTGGGGTGTGACTTCGACAGAAATAATCCCAATTGTTTTGTCCGCGAACGGGTTAATTCCAACCAGCCTCGCGACCAACTTGAGGCGGTTGGATTTCTGTGGCGTGTCGGTTCCAGCACAAATGCAGAAAGCGGTTCTTGAACCTGACTCCCTGACCCCGACCGACTGTGCTTTTGTCGGGGAGTACCGCCTCTCCCATTTAAAATTAATAATTTTCTTTTTCGGCCATGGGAGAGGCGAGGAACTAAAAGTCATGCCAAAATAATAATAATAATAATAATTCTTTAATCAGATTAAAATTGATACAAAATATTGTTCTTCCAACGCCCACTTTTATGCGTTTTTTTTAATCGCAGCACGACATTTAAACATCAATTAGTAATCAATTTGTACTTAATTTTTTTTTTTAATAAAATAATAATACGTAATAATCAAGCTATGCATACATACCCAGGTCCGCGGGTATAGTGTGTCGGGGGTAGACAGTGGCAATGTCTGCCAGCGAGTCCAGCGCCGCGTCCACACTAGAGCTACTCATACATACCTAGATCCGCGGGTATAGTGTGTCGGGGGTAGACAGTGGCAATGTCTGCCAGCGAGTCCAGCGCCGCGTCCACACTAGAGCTACTCATACATACCTAGATCCGCGGGTATAGTGTGTCGGGGGTAGACAGTGGCAATGTCTGCCAGCGAGTCCAGCGCCGCGTCCACACTAGAGCTACTCATACATACCTAGATCCGCGGGTATAGTGTGTCGGGGGTAGACAGTGGCAATGTCTGCCAGCGAGTCCAGCGCCGCGTCCACACTAGAGCTACTCATACATACCTAGATCCGCGGGTATAGTGTGTCGGGGGTAGACAGTGGCAATGTCTGCCAGCGAGTCCAGCGCCGCGTCCACACTAGAGCTACTCATACATACCTAGATCCGCGGGTATAGTGTGTCGGGGGTAGACAGTGGCAATGTCTGCCAGCGAGTCCAGCGCCGCGTCCACACTAGAGCTACTCATACATACCTAGATCCGCGGGTATAGTGTGTCGGGGGTAGACAGTGGCAATGTCTGCCAGCGAGTCCAGCGCCGCGTCCACACTAGAGCTACTCATACATACCTAGATCCGCGGGTATAGTGTGTCGGGGGTAGACAGTGGCAATGTCTGCCAGCGAGTCCAGCGCCGCGTCCACACTAGAGCTACTCATACATACCTAGATCCGCGGGTATAGTGTGTCGGGGGTAGACAGTGGCAATGTCTGCCAGCGAGTCCAGCGCCGCGTCCACACTAGAGCTACTCATACATACCTAGATCCGCGGGTATAGTGTGTCGGGGGTAGACAGGGGCAATGTCTGCCAGCGAGTCCAGCGCCGCGTCCACACTAGAGCTACTCATACATACCTAGATCCGCGGGTATAGTGTGTCGGGGGTAGACAGTGGCAATGTCTGCCAGCGAGTCCAGCGCCGCGTCCACACTAGAGCTACTCATACATACCAAGGTCCGCGGGTATAGTGTGTCGGGGGTAGACAGTGGCAATGTCTGCCAGCGAGTCCAGCGCCGCGTCCACACTAGAGCTACTCATACATACCTAGATCCGCGGGTATAGTGTGTCGGGGGTAGACAGGGGCAATGTCTGCCAGCGAGTCCAGCGCCGCGTCCACACTAGAGCTACTCATACATACCTAGATCCGCGGGTATAGTGTGTCGGGGGTAGACAGTGGCAATGTCTGCCAGCGAGTCCAGCGCCGCGTCCACGTGCGAGGCGGCGCGCCGGGACCCCACCAGACGGGACACGGCGCCGCATACCTACACAACATACACACACACATAAATATATACATATAACTACAACATCATCATCACCAGACGGTTTATTCAGTTTCTGATTTAGGTAACTCCTACGACGTTGATGACTTTGCTGATCGATACGAGACTTACAAAGCCCACCACAATATTATTATTATGTCAGTACTACCTGTAATAGCTTAGTAGGTAGAGCAATGCTTATCTTTTATCAGGCCCCAAGTCAGGCCTACACTAATTTATCTTTTTCAAAATCATTTGTGTGGTCAATTTATCATGTTTGCTAACGGCGAGGGAAAACATCCTGAGGAAACCCACATGGTTAAGTTTTACTTAGTCATGCGACAGTGTATTCATACAAAACACCAATAGGCCTGTCCCCTATCACGTGACTACACTGTCCAAGCAAAACGTGGGTACTCTAAACACCAGGTGACAATGTCACGTGATATTCAGAAGTATTAGTACCCCTGCCAACTTCTTCGGGGATAGACAGCCTAAACGTTTGAGTTTGAAAAACACACAAAGGAATATTACACATAAATTTATAGCCCTATAGAAAAGGAGAATAAAAACTTGTGAAAAGAGATAAGTATTTATACAAAACGGTCCACCCCTATGGGACTACGCAAACAGAAAAAGGCACGGCGAAGGTAAAGCACGCATTGGTAGTTAAGGTTTAAATTAGCTCGTTTTATCATTGAGCAGGCGCCAGGGAATCGTTAGAGCGCAAGCGGCGTCTCTAATTATATACAGTATGAATAAAAAATGTCTAGTTTACCGATTAAATGTTATTGTTTTACACTTTTTAACTTTGTTGACATAATTTCATAATTTAGATGACATCAAGGTCCGGTATTAATAAAAAATTGCGCTGACAGTTTAGTCTTGCCATTATGTATTATTTTTAGACGATCTATTGAGGAAGGCACAGTGCCTGAGATGTGGAAATCTGCTTTTATTAGAAATTACAGGCCGATATCGAAACTTTGTATTTTCGCAGAAAATTTTGAAAAAAATATTTATCGTCACGTTTATTCGTCACTGCAGTCTTTTTTCTCCCCTGTACAACACGGATTCCTGAGACGTAGGTCCACTACGTCTAATCTGCTTGTTTTTAATGACTATGTATCTTCAAAGATGGAGCTAGGTGAGCAGGTGGATACTGTTTCTACTGATTTTAGCAAGGCGTTTGATCGTATTGATCATTTGCTACTCCTTGAAAAGTTATCATACGCCGGAATACACGGTAACCTGTTCCGATTGTAAGCTTATAATAATGAGTGTGCTATGATTGGCTATTATACTGTATAATTTATACTATTTATAATTGATAAACTGTATAGTTTTATTGTGTAATCATATTATTTACCTATTTAATAAGTATTAGTGGTATCGTGTATGAATAATGAGATACTTGTTTGACTTTACTTCAAAACAGCTCACGCTGATTAAAATAATGATTGTAATTAAATCCATAATTTTAGTAAATACTCATTTCTAAAATGTTATTATTTATTTATAAATGAGTTATAATAATTATTATGTAAATTTGAGTAAAGTATTATTAATGAGACTGTCAGTTGATTTGAGGTTAGGTAAGGTATAAATATACGATCTCTGTTTTTGTGAGGGCAATTGTCAGTAGTCCGTTGTATCGGCAAGTGGTTGTGAAAGATGAAATTATACGAAGTGTACCGCTATTTTGGGTTTTTATTTCAAAACCTCCACACTCCCTTAAGTTGACCCTACACGATGGTTTTCCTCTTACATCGAAAATCGATCGCAGGCTGTTGCATTAAATGGTTTCACGTCCAACTGGCGTCCTATTCTGTCGGGTGTTCCACAGGGTTCTTTATTAGGTCCTTTGCTCTTCGTGATATTTATCAACGACATTTATATCTGTTTTGAACACTCTAAATTCTTACTATATGCTGATGATACTAAAATTTTCAGTTCTATCGGGAATTTCACAGACTGTGAACTCTTTCAAAGCGATCTGGAGAGATTCGTACAATATTGCACGAGAAATAAACTCGATTTAAATATAAATGCTTTACAATTACTTTTACCCGGAAGCCGCAACCTATTAACTTTACTTATGGTCTATTTCATGAACCCCTCGCTAAGACTAATTTAATGAAAGATCTTGGAATTATACAGGACACTAAAATTGCCTATGATTATCATATTGATTATATTATCAAAAAGGCTTTAAAAACCCTTGGCTTTATTGTACGATCTACATCCGAGTTCAAAACCTTAAAACCAATAAAGGTCTTATTTTGTTCGTATGTGCGTAGTATTCTTGAATATGCCTCGGTGGTATGGAACCCACAATATAGTGTACATATTAACAGAATAGAATCTATCCAAAAGAGGTTTCTTAGGTACTTACAGTACAAATGTAAGCGACGCGATCATGGATATGAGACTCGATGTAAAAGGTATCATTTCCTACCTCTAGTTATAAGAAGGAAAATAGCTGACGTCACATATTTAATAGATATTATTAATGGTAATATAGACTGCTCATCTTTATTGGAGAATATTAAAATTAACGAACGAAACCATTGGCGAGTTTGCATGCAAGAACCAACTACCGTCAAAATTCGTTCTTTTTAAGAACTAGTAAATTGTTAAATGAGCTGGTAAAGGAACACAAAGATCTGGACCTATTTTGCACAAAACCCGCAGAGATAAGGCGTATCTTAATAAATGACTTTTTTTAGTCCCAATGTGAGCGCAAAAGCTACTTCATAAAATAATTGTTAAACTTTTTAAGATATTTATTAGATTAGTTGATAAGTCTTCCCTTTGTACTTTATTTGCGAATACTTGTTATTGGCTTAGTTGATAACTAAATTTGTAAACACTTATTGTATTATTTAGCTGTAAGTATTCCGAACTAATAAATAAATTAATAGTGAAATGACGCTAGTTAGATGGTGGGGAAGTGGTTTTTGGTGATTAATTGCTTCAGATCGTTGGTCGCGACGGCCAAAGTGGCTGCCCCGGCTCCATCAGGGACGGACGTTGGACCAACAGGCCCAACACTCCCGCCCCTGCCGCATCGGTGTCGCCCCAAATGGCCTCTACATTACTTCGAATGATCGAGGTAATTAAGTAGGCCCGGGAGGCGACGCTGATTGGTAGAAGCCCTGTACAGGCCCTGCGAAGGGCCCTGTGCATTCTGCTGGAGGCCATGGACCCGGTGCACGATGGGTAGTACATCACTACGAATCGTGTACTAGAATCCCGGCGGTATCCGGGGCCACATCCCAAGTCTCCGTACTATGGTCCAGAAACATGACGTCCACATCGTGCTCCTGGTGGGAACAAAGCTGAGACACAGCGAGGAGCTCCGCGTACCCAACTTCTTCGTATAACGTAGGGACGAGGTCTCCCCGAGGGGTATTGCGTACCGTGGTACAGCAGTACTCTTAAGGAGGGACCTGGTGCACGAAGAGTTGGGACAGCCGGCCTTCAGCAGTGTCTGATCTATCGGAATACTGTTGAGGGCGGCCGACATGGAGCTCAAAGTGTACGCCGCCTACAAACCGCCTGACGACCCCTTCTATCCCCAGGACATCCGGAACATAGTGGACGGCCGTACCGCCACTGTGGTGTTAGGCGACTTCAACGCCAAACATCCGCAGTGGAAATCGGCCACCTGCAGTTCGGCATGCGGAGGCGGGATGCGGAGGACAACGACTATACGGTCGTTGCCCCTTGCACCTCGATGCACTACCCGGCCAACTTGAATCATGTTCCCAATGGCTTGGACATAGCCTTGCTGTCGGGAATAACATGCCCGGCGGCGATCGAGGTTTTGTATGACGCCGACACGCAGCACCTCCCCGTTCTTCTGGCTCTCGGAATGAACGCTGACTTCCGGCACCCCCTTCCCTTCCGGGTCAAGATTGACTGGGATGTATACTCCTCCAAAATGGAGGAGTTACACCCAACGGGGGGGGATATCGTGCGCCACCGACGTCGACGAGCTGGCCGAGGTTTTAGCTTCGGCCATCGCGTCGGCCAAGGATGGCGCAACAATAGCCCGGCCCCAGCCGGCTCTCGCGGGTCGCCACCTCCTGCCGGAGCATCTCCGGCGGAAGCTACGCGACAAGCGGGAGCTGCGCCGCCAATGGTCACGCTCTCGCTGTCCGGCTCTGAAAAGGCCGCTAAATGCTATCACATCCTTTATCGAGGATGAGATGAGATGCGGCCGGTGCTCGACTCGAGCCTGCCACTACGAGCCAAACTGCGTATATAAAAAACGTATATACGCTCCCGCCTGACCTGTGCGGCGCCGGCCTGGTATGGCCTACTCTCCGCCCAGAACAAGCTACGCTTGCAGAGCGTTCAGAACACGGTGCTCTGCCAATTGGTGAAAGCCCTGGGGAACACCGGAGGCAACAGAAAGTGTCTGGGAATTGTAGCCACAGCATGCAATCAACTGGCTGCGATTCTGCAAGTAGCTACTAAACCAACGCAAGAGAGAACCGTGTATACCTAACCGCATTAGCTTCAACCTTGTGATCTCATGGTCAACAATATCGAATGCTTTTGAAAAATCAGCATAAATTGCATGAACCTCAACGTTTTTATCCAAAGCAGTCATGACATCGTTTGCAAATTGAATTAAATTTGTGGACGTCGATCTTTTATGCATAAAACCATGCTGATTATTTATAAGCTGTGGTTTGACGTGCCAATAAAGCCTTGTCTTAACTAAGGATTCAAACACCTTACCAAACACACAGAGGAGCGATATTGGGCGATACTTTTTAATATCATTATGATCTTTTGTCTTGGGAACCGGAATGACTCGAGCCAATTTCCACTTTAGAGGAAAACTACCACTCTCCAAAGATTTATTAAAAATTATAGATAATGGTTCAACAAGTGACATAGCGCATTTCTTCAAAAAATATAGAGGTATATCGTCTGGTCCTGAACTTTTGTATATGTTAAGTTTTGATAGAGCCTCTTTGATTTCGGACTTGTCAAGTACGACTGTTGACAATATACTTTTGTTGCATGTGTCCGACATGTAAATGTCCTCGGCGTCACTGATTGTCTGAGGTTGAGTTGAAGTTTGGAACACTGACTGAAAGTGAGCCGCGAACAAATTCGCGATAGCCTGCCCGTTGTTAGCCGTGACAGCTCCGCAATGCATGTTTAGCGGTATTTGTGAGGTATTCTTACGAGTTGCTTTTACGAAGGTCCAAAAAGCCTTAGGATTTTTCTTTATATTTTCTTCCATTTTTGATTTATAATTTTTATAGCATTTTGTAATTAATTTTGAACAGCGTTCTCTTAAGATGTCAAAACTAATTTTGTCCCTAGGGTTATTATACCTCGTGTACTTACTATGGAATTTTTGTTTTTCTTTTAATAAACGTATTAATGTTGTTGAATACCATAAATAAAAGATGTTATTAAAGGAAAGAATTAATAACATCTTTTATTTATGAGTAATAATCCCCACATGAGGAATTCATGTCAAAAAACATTAAAATTGTTGAATACCATTTAGGGAAACGGTTAGGTCGACGTTCAAATAACGGTGTATTTTCTTTTATGACCTTAATTAGTTCATTGTAAAAACTATCAACCATTTCATCAATATGGTCAGACTTCAATTTGTTTTGCCAATCTGCTGTTAAAAATGAGTTGTTTATCGTATCATAATCTGCTTTGTAATAATTAAATGATATTTTAGAATTTTGTTTTAAATGTTTGACGCCACGCAGAGCAATCTCAATCTCAAGAGCCGGGTGGTACTTATCCTCTCGAAAGCATTCGATATTGTTGACCATGAGATCACAAGGTTGAAGCTAATGCGGTTAGGTATACACGGTTCTCTCTTGCGTTGGTTTAGTAGCTACTTGCAGAATCGCAGCCAGTTGATTGCATGCTGTGGCTACAATTCCCAGACACTTTCTGTTGCCTCCGGTGTTCCCCAGGGATCTCATTTAGGTCCTCTATTATTTATAATTTTCATAAATGACATTTTGGAAAATGTTTCTAAATCAAAAGTATTACTTTACGCTGATGATTTAAAAATATACAAGGAAATACATAACACTGAAGATGATCCAATTCACCTGCAACATGAATGGACGCAAATAACTAAGTGGTGTATTACAAACCGGATGTCCTTGAATGAGTCAAAATGCTACAGTATCAACTTCAGCAGAAAACGTCATCAATCTTCACTGGATTATAGGGTCAATGATAAACCACTTAAACAAGTATCAGTGATCAGAGATCTTGGAGTGCTGTTTGATGATGTTGCAAAATTTGACCAGCACATTGATGCCGTGTGCAAAAGAGCTAGCAAGGCGCTTGGTTTTGTGATCCGCAAAGCAAAAATCTTTCGTTCCCCTTGCATTCTTGTTCTGCTGTACAATTCTTATGTGCGTAGTACTTTAGAGTATTGCAGTTGTGTCTGGAACCCCATATATTCTGTTCACTCAGATCGCATCGAGAGAATTCAGAAACGGTTTTGTTATCATCTGAGCTACGCCGATAATAAATCCCGTGTTCTTCCAACTTACGCCGATCGTCTTCACTATTATGGCCTTGATACCCTTGCCAATCGCAGAACGCGGGCAGACCTTGTCATATTGCATAAAATTTTGAATAACGACATTGAGAGCCCCAATTTACTGCAAAAAATCCATGTAAATGTTCCTCGCATTACAACTAGACTGGAAAACCGGTTACCATTCAAAACGAATATTTGTCGCACAAATGTAGGCTTACACGCTCCCCTTACTCGTATACAGAACACATGCAATAGACTTAGAGCTGACCTGGACATTTTTGATGGTAATGTTAGTAAAATCAAAGATATGAAATTATAATTGTAATTGTAATTGTTATGGTCTTTTTTTTTTTTTTTATTTGTTGTTTTTTATTTTATTTTAGTTCCTATTTTGGTTCCTTTTTATTAAGATTAAGTTTTTGTTGTTTTGTTAGTCCATTTAAGTCACTTAGAATTTAAAATTAAATTAATGTTCACAAAATCATAGGCATGTTGACTCAAAAGTTTTTAGGTTCTACAATGCGCACGTTGCTATGAAATGTATAGATTGAATTTGTTATCTTGTTGTAAGCAACCTGTTTTTTGAGCAAATAAATAAATAAAAAAAAAAAAAAAAAAAAAAAAGCCGGGCGGTACGTGCGTAACAGCACGATCCACCGTGATCTCCGGTCGAGACCGTGGAGGAGTTCGTGGCGGGGTTGGCCCGTCGTTTGTTCGACCGGACGGACAACTGTCGCCACGAGCACCTCCGCTACACGCCCCGCTACACGCACGACCGCCCGACATCGGTCCCGAGGGTGAGGTGCGTAACACGTATCCTCACCCTCCCACCCCCGCATTAGTGGCTAATTCCCAGAAATGGGGATAGCCACCCCTCCCCTCCATCGCTTGGGGAGGTGCCCAATGACCGGGGGGGACGTTTCCCCTGTGATGAAGCTGGGCCATGGGAGCAAACCCGAAGCCCGTCCCGCGCGTTCCGAGCCTGGTCTTCGTGCCGCGTGGATGATCACCTGAGTACCCGTGCCTTACCTTCGCCTCGCCTTCTATTTATTTGATCTATCCAAGCAAAATGTGGGTACTTAAATAAATACCAAGTTACAAAAGATCACGTGATGTTCAAAGTATTAGTACCTCTAGTACCACCTTGTAAAGATTTACGACGTGAACGTTGATTTAATTGGAGTTTGTTATTAGAAATACATAAATCCTATTAATATCATACATTATCATTATCATCATTCACAAAGATAACGACAAAAAGGATTAAGATGGAACTTTACACTAATTTAGGTCATACATAGAAGTAACATATAGGATAAAACTGTAATGATATTATATTACTGAACAAGAAGAAATAAAAAGGGTGAAAAAGGCATGGCCACTTTTGGAAGTTGAGAGGGGAAAGGTTGGTAAAATATATTTAAAAAAATAAAGCATATATGAACAGTTTGATGGATGTAAACAAAAACAAAGAGCTTTCGCAGGATCGTACAAAGTAACGATCGATAGTCTCTGCCTACCCCAATGGGAAGTAATGACTTTAGTAAATATATGTATGTAAAGAGGAAAAAAATGTATGTGTGTTTGTATGTGCCATGCATAAACTCCGAAACAACTACACTGATTTCAAAAAAACTTCAATAGTAAGCTACAACCGTCAGAAAAACACAGGCTATATAGTAAACCGAAACTACGTTTTATTTGAAGTAGACTTATAATTGCCATCAATCTTTCAAATTCTCTCTTACATCCCCAATATTTATTTGCAAATATTTCAAATAACATACATACATATTTTCACGGCTATAAATCCCAAAAAGGAGTAGCCAGAGCTTTAGAGCTAGAAATTCTTCAGCCACATTTGGACGTTGATTTCAAATAAAACAAATAGTATAAAAAATACTCACACTCATCTCATAGCCCGTGCTGACGTATCTCCAGGCGGTATGTCTCGCGGGAACTTCCGAGATATCTTCATCCCCCACCGCCGTACGGAGTGAGTTGAAAACTCCTGTTACTGTGCGGTGGAATAACCTGGGTAATAGGATGTATGCAATCATAAGATATATGTCGTGACAACATCGTAAAGTTCTTCATTTCATGAAATGCAAATCAATCAAGGAAAGAAATACTTCGACACCAGCAGCACTCAAACCCGCGACCTCCCGGTCTACGTCCCGGTCGTTCTGTCTACTGAGCTATGATTACCGACTTACCATATACTATTTTACGATACAAATCCGATGATTTATGAATTTATGAATCTACACGATTTAATGATCTGTTTAAATTAAGTTCATCATAAAATGCGATCTTTTCATGAACTACTCGACCATATCATGAAGAGAACAAATTTACGATGTGGCTCCGACATATACATATAAATAAATTGCAGTGTCTGTTTGTCATGCTGAAATAACCTTTTAATGAGAGGTTTTCTTTTTGAGAAATAAAAAAACAACATAGTTTCCTAGAGCTCTGTAGATGGCGTTGATGTAACTACGTTACTTACTTCAATTTTTTCTTCGTGGCCTCAATCGTGTTGCCACAATAATTTCAATACTCAATACTCAATAGATTTATTGCGTTCCACAATGGTTTTCTTAGATGTTAAGTATTTAATTATGTTACAGCATTGTGGACCCTGTTGGGCACAGCAATTAGAGGAGAGGACGAATTAATTATAATTTATCATTGAGATATTCACTTAGACTATAATAGCATTTATTTATTAGTAGCTCCTTAAGATTTTTTGAGAAATTAGTTATAGTGGCTTCCTCTCTTAGAGGTTTTGGCAGTTTATTATAATTTTTTATTGCCATAGAATGTGGACTAGATTCGTGCATTGCAAGGTTAGATGTAGGCAGAGTAATCTTTAAAAACATGTGTCACATCACCATAGAGTAACTTTTTGGCGAGTAAAAACAACAAAAAGAATGTTAAATATAAATACAGTCTTTGTTTATCTACTTTTAAGCTATCTTGGCTTAAACTGATATTTATTTAGACTTTCAAATCAGAACGTTTTTATGTACGTTCCGTTTTACGATATCATTACATCCAAGTGTGAAAAACGGTGTGACGTTCCGTTCCTACCAGTAACGTAGCAAATCTGGCGCCATCTATCCTGAGAACAGGGAAGAAGAAAAAAAGAAAAAAAGGAAAACCTCTCATTATATACACATAGATGTAAACATGGTATGTATTAAAAAATCCTGTCCGTCTATTTGTTCCTAATCTGGCGAACGAAAAGGCCTCGTCTGACGAGACTTTCACTGGTAGATAGCTGGTATGGAGTAACTAAGACAAAATTTATTTAAACAAGTAGTAACTGAGACTTATTTGATTTAAACACTAAACCCTTACAGGCTAGAGGCGTGGTTATACTCACTTGTCTAACCGTTGCATGTTGTTGGTAGAAAGAGGAGAGGTATTCCGTTCACTCATGTCATACTCGTCTGCAAATATCAGAAAAGTATGTCAATATCATACGTACTTACATATACTCACGGCTATTAATCTCAAAAAGGGGTGACGAAGCTTAATAAGTATTATTAAGCTTATATAAATATAATTTATTTCATTAATTATTGCAATTTTAGGATATTTTGTGTGATATTCAATTAATTTAATAACTTACTTTAATTTAATTTACTTTTTAGGTTGGAGACCCATCACCAAAAACCTTTATTTTACCATCTTTTCCCCGCTCATCTTCCAAAAGTGGCTGAGGAATTTATAATTCCTTGGCTCTGGCTACCCCTTCTAGGGAATTATAGTCGTGAGTATATGTATGTATGTATGTATTATAAGTATAGATAATATGGATTACCTTGAATCTGAAATAAATAAATTATGATTGTGATTTTTGATTGATTAATTCTTTGGTCAATTTTGGATGTTAATTGGGCTAAAAGACTTGACATACATCTGCATATCTCATACATACATATGAATGTTTACAAACCATAAAAAAACGTAAAAAATGGGCGGGTGGACGCATCACTAAAAGTGATCTATTTCAGAAGACCTTCGGATGGTAAGGTAAGCATAATAAGAGTCATTTTAGCTAAATGTATAAGGTGAAATAATAAATTTAGCCTAAATTCTTGTTTCAATTGCAAACGAAAAGGCCGAAAAACAATCATATATACAGATTATATGACATATTAAATCAATATACACTTTACAAAAACTCATATGAATGCATCTTTATAAAAACTATAATGGTTTAGTTAGTTACCAGCCAGTGCAGCGGTGTCGACGGGTCTGGTGGACAGGTGGGTCTGGGTTCGTCCTCGGGTCTCCTCCGCGGGGTCCCACCACACCCCGTCCTCTCTGGGGTCATTGTTACTATTACTAATGATTATATTTCGTGAAAAACGTGTGGTAAACTGATTTTTAAACATTTCGGGGAATATGTGACAAAAATAAATTTTATTCATCACCGATCATAAACGAAGACAGGGTGTTAAAATAGGCCCCTGATTGCCGCTGTTAATGACATAAAACTGTAAACGCTGTAACAGCGACAATATAGCAACTTGCATCACAATAAAGGTCACAAAATCAGTTATACAAGGGGGCAAATTGTTAAGATTATTACCCAGTTTTTACTTAGTAAAGTGGTTTGATTTACATCTGACTACATACACAAACTCACGACCATAAAGCCCAAAAAGGGGTAGCCAGAGCTTCAGAGCTAGAAACTGCTCAGCCACATTTGGAAGTTGATAGGGGGCAAGATGGTAGAAATAAGGTATCGTTGGTGATGAGCATAGATCGGATAATCGGATGCATATTGACCTAAAGTTGACCGGCGGCTTAGTATGGAAAGCACTTACATACATAACATACATAACATAAACGTTCACGCCGAATATCCCCGAAGGGGTTGGCAGAGGTACTAATACTTCTGAACATCACGTGACTTTGTCACCTGGTGTTCAGAGTACCCACGTTTTGCATGGACAGTGTACTCACGTGATAGGGGGCAGGCCTATCGCCGTTTTGTACGAATACACTGTCACATGACTAAGTACAACTCAGCCATGTGGGTTTCCTCACGATGTTTTCCCTCACCGTTAACAACCATGATAAATTAACCACACATATGTCTTTAGAAAAGACAAATTGGTGTAGGCCCGACCCAGGATTTGAACACTAGTTTCTTGCACGATAACCGAGTGTTCTACCCACTGGGCTATCGCGGTTGCTTCTTTATCGTAAAGATTTCGGGATTTCGGAATTGATGCATTTAATGTTCGGAATATAGAATTAAATGTATTTTCATTACGTTTGTAGTGTTTTCTATATTTCAATATATTATTTGTATGTACAATACTTGTATGGAAAAAAACCCAATGATTCGGGATGAATACCGTTAGCGTTTTGGTTATAAATATAATTGAATGCACACTCAAATCAAGGTTTTTAAATGAGGAGCCGTAATTATTTGCGTTGAGAACAATATTTGAATAACATTGTAAAGCTTGTTGTGCACTTAGCTGCACATTTACTAATGTTAAGATTTTAACTATTATGGAATATATCGAAAAATAAATGGAGATCAATTTCAGTTTTGAATTTACAATTCTCGTTATGTTCAAAAACGCGTTATAAATGTGAATTGTGATAACTTTGGCTGCTTGTGCGAGTGAGACGGCATTCTCAAAACCGGTTTGTGTGCAGGTAGGTGCAAGAAACCCCGGTAATGCATGTCTTTTGTTATCTAATCTATCTATTAGTTACTTGAAAATATTCGTCGCTTTGCTTGCCATGCGTACGGGTGTGTTTTGTGTTCCTTTGCAATTTTCTAACGATTTGGCTATTCAACAACGATAATTTGATAGGTAGGTAACCAACTAACTCGTAAATTCGTAATTTGTTTTATATCCGATTAGTTCAAAATCCCTGATTTTTTTCGAATCCCGACATTGAAAAAGACAATTCCGAAAAAAGAAGCCGTCTCCATATTTTCTTAGCCAAAAAATAAGTTTAGGTAAATATGCATCCGATTATCCTATCTATGGATGGGTCTGCAACCGCATTACGAAAACAACTTAAAAAGCCCCATACTTTTAGTTGCCTCTTACGACACCCGCGGCGCGAGTAGGAAGGGGTACTGACATTCTAAGCCGACACTACTCGGCTATCTTAGTGACGCGAACCTTAAAGAAGTTCATCATTTATTTATTCATTTATTTACATAACATAACCATTACAGGCATAACCCAATGCGATTATATTAAACTTAAACATCTATTAAATATCTACTACAAAATACCTATCACATATATTAACATTATTATTATTGAACCTAATAAGTATGAAATAGTTTGGCTAAATCTTCTCATTTCCTCTTTTACACATTGAAACATCTACTTTTTCATAACATAAGTAATACAATGAAGGTTTGTAAAGTCAGAATAAATGTATGCGATCGGCAATCTGGTTCAAAGATCATAACGCTCGCGCAAAAGCTCTCTCAAACAAGAGATTGGTCCGTGAAGATGGAACTACCAGTAGACGACCCCAGCGCGCCGCCTTAATGCATTACTAGGTACCATTAATTTTAGTTTGAACAGGATAGTGGGGTTAATAATTATTACCCTTACTTATCCTTTAATAAGTAAACTAACAAAGTTAAATCCCTTCTCACTTCCAACTTGTTGTACCCTACCATACCCAAAATGAATAGTGTAGGGTACATCAAGGGATAGTAAGGATAAACACCATATAGTTTAAAATATAAAAATCAATTTGCTGTGTAGTGTGTATTTGCTTAGAATAGCACTACCCCAATTCTTCCGGCGGGTGTACGTAAGAGGTGACTAACGGTATTGGGGCTTTAAAGGGATTTTTGGGCGCTGCGGTTGGAGACCCATCACCACCAACCTTTATTTACCATCGTTTCCCCACTTAACTTTCCAAAAGTGGCTGAGGAATTTCTGACTACTTAGCTCTGGATACCCCATCTAGGGATTTATAGCCGTCAGTATATGTATGTTATGTATGTATGTATAAAAATCTAACTTTGTTTTGAATTTTCTCCAGCATGAGGCGATAATTCACTTCATGTACCTAATTATAATGTTTTTTGTTCATGATAACCTCATGTGGGGATTATTTATAATAAATAAAAGAAAGAAAGATTTCGATACCAGCGGGGATAGACGCACTAGAAGCCATTGACACTGTAGCTCAATTGGCAGAGCGACGGGGGCGTATACCCGGAGGCCGTGGGTTCGTTCTTATATTTTTTATAAATTTTTCTTTCCTTTACTTACAAGTAAAAATCTCCACATGAGGTTTTCATGAACAAAACCATTCTAAAAATGTAAGAGTTAAATTTTACTTCGAATAAATTATTTTATTTATATACTTTTTCATGTATATCCTCACCTCTGAAAGTCTGCTCTCTGCTGCAGCAGTGTCCTCAGCTTGGCGATGCTGGTGGACAGGTCGGCCGCCTCCTCGTACTGCGGCTCCGGGGACTCGCGCGGGATCGCCAGGGGCGCCGTGGCCCCGACCGTGAGGGGCAGGGGCTGGAAGCGGTTTAGCGTTGGGGAGGAGAAGCACTTTTGGAAGTTGCGTGGGGAAATGATGGTGAAATGAAGGTTGTTGGTGATGGGTCTCCAACCGCATCGTCCAAAAATCCCAATACCGTTATCGCCTCTCATGTACAGCCACCGGAAGAAATGGGGTAGTGTTATTCTAAGTCGACCCTCACAGCTAATAAATATAAATATAATATTTGCCGTGTAGTGTGAATGAGGCGACTAACAGTATTGGGGCTTTTAAGGGATTTTTGGGCGATGCGGTTGGAGACCCATCACCAAAAACCTTTATTTCACCATCTTTTCCCCACGCAACTTCCAAAAGTGGCTGAGGAATTTATAATTCCTTGGCTCTGGCTACCCCTTCTAGGGAATTATAGCCGTGAGTATATGTATGTATGTATGTACATATTAGAGTCGCTCTGTGCCATATTTTTCTTCTTTCCAGCAACCCACGCTTTTTATTTTCAACTTATATTGTGAATTATTTTTTACTTTTTAGTTATATGTACTTCTAAAGCGTGTTTTCAGTTTTTTTAACCATATTTATTTTAAGCTAAATTTATTTTTAACCTTTTAGTACTGAATCATTTGAAATTATTTGATTGCGACCCTAATCAGGATAATGGGATGGGCCTATGAAATTATTATATTGTCCCTGATTCTCGATAAGTGCACAAATTTTGAATTAAATCGGTCCGTTCAAAGTAAGTCAAAATCAAGTTTCAAGTAGTCTTTTATATACATACATAGAGGTAAAGCTAATTAATTCATGTATGAGAAGGATAATGAATGTAAAAGAAGCAAGAGAGGTTTGTCAAGATCGTACTAAGTGGCGATCGATAGTCTCTGCCTACCCCAATGGGAATTGTTTATGATTTATATTTTGTGACATGTGATTTGATATTTTGTGACATGTGATTTGATTTTATTTTTTTCTTTTTTGTTTAAATTGTTATTATTATTATCTTTTTATAATTGAATTTTTGTCATTATTTGTTGTTTGTTTGTTTGTTTTTATTTTGTAGACATATACTTGGCATGTTACAATATGTAACATTTAAATTTTTTAATTAGTGTTTTTTGAGTGAAATTTCTAGCCTAATGATTCAAATATTTACACGCCTCAAGGCAGAACAGGCAAAGCACATAATAACTACTTAACATCTTGATAAATACTCTTGTTCTTGTAAATAAATGATTTTTTTTTTTTTTTTTTTTAACAATAATGGGCGTGAGTATAAGTAAGTAAGTAAGTAAGTAAGTAAGGTGAAGCTAATATAAGCGTGTCAAAAACCGTTTTTTTTTACACTGATGATAAAACACACAAAACAATTACGTAGGTTACATAAATGTCGTCAAGAAAGAAAATTGTGTTTATACTGAGACCACTGTCTAAGCAAATCGTACTCTGGTCTGAACAATAGGTGACATGATGTCACGTGATGACCACAAGTATTAGTAGCTCTGCTAGCCATTCGGGGATAAAGAATAGAAAAGAATAACTCTTTATTGCACATCAAACACAAATTTACAAAAAAAAAAGATCAAACAGTTTACAGTGAGGTACAGTTGGCGGTCTTATCGCTAAAAGCGATCTCTTCCAGACAATCTTTGGAAGGTGAGACAAGGCCAAAAAAACAATAATAATTATTAGTAAGCATAATAGATTATAATCTATTATGCTTACTTAAAACTAACTTATTTAATTTAAATAACAATATAAATATTAATTAAACAAAATAATATAGATATTTAACGAATATAAACACACATACATACAGGATGTCCGGTGGCAGAATTAGGATTTAAAATGTAAATAATAAAAAACTACAGAGGATAAAAATTTATTTCTATAACTATTACAAAGAAGAAAAGAAGGGTTTTATTTCTTAAAAATTATTTCATCCAAATGTTGACCGTCACGTTGGACACACTCTCGGAATCTGTCCTCTGTATTCCGCGCCACTCGCCGGAGGAGTGACGTCGGGATGGCATTCGCCTCGCGAACGATATTTATTTTCTTTTAGTTCTGCGATGGTCGCCGGAACTGTATGTATGAAGGAACTAAATGAACTAAGTTCTTTTCAAGTTTTCACTGGAGCGTTTTGCGCATGTCTAGTATACTTGTATACATACATACATATACTCACGGCTTTAAATCCCTAGAAGGGATAGCCAGAGCTAAGGAATTAGAAATTCGTCAGCCACTTTTGGAAAATTGAGAGGGGAAAAGATGGTAAATCCCTAGAAGGGATAGCCAGAGCTAAGGAATTAGAAATTCGTCAGCCACTTTTGGAAAATTGAGAGGGGAAAAGATGGTAAATCCCTAGAAGGGATAGCCAGAGCTAAGGAATTAGAAATTCGTCAGCCACTTTTGGAAAATTGAGAGGGGAAAAGATGGTAATGTAAGGGTTGTTGGTGATGGGTCTCCAACCGCATCACCCAAAAATCCCTTGAAAGCCCCAATACCGTTAGTCGCCTCTTACGTACACCCATCGGTAGAAACGGGGTAGTGCTATTCTAAGCCGACACTATACAGCATATACTTGTATCTGATCTGCTGGGGTAGCATGAGGCGTGTGAGAGCCTCTGAGATAGGGCTATGTCACCGTTCAAGGGCGAATTGGCCGCCATATTTGACCGTTTCTCGCACGCCCGAGCATGAGGCATCTGAGATGTGAGAGCGCTAGTGACTCGCCTTTGACACCGCAACGCCGAGTCACATGTGCGAGCATGAGCGGCGTGACAGCGACATAAACTGAGATGTTTTTTATTTTATGTAAAATTTATGTCGATGTCAAAATTGAGCGCGAGAGCCAGTGAGAAAGATTACTTATCAGAATATAAGTGCTGTTTTGCAGCTTTTTTAACTGTTTTGTGTAGTTCTTAGTGTAAAAGTGTGATAGCAAAGCGACTACCTCACTTAGATTTGTTTTGAATGGAAAAAAAAACGAAAAATGGATATGATACTCATCCGGGTGGAAGATTGCCGCAAACAAGTCCTATGAAACATATTTGTATGTCATGACGATTTCCGAGGATTTTGTGACCTCACAAAAGCTTTTGATTGTGTAAAAAAGGAAATAGCGTTGACTAAACTTAAATATTACGGTTTTGACGAGCAAGCACTGAAATTAATGGCATCATATCTAGATAAAAGAACTTTAAAGGTAGATATTAATGGAACCACGTCGAAAGGATCGGAAATAGAGATGGGCGTTCCTCAAGGTTCTATACTTGGCCCATTACTGTTTCTGATTTATATTAATGATTTACCATTTATGGTACAAAAGTATTCTGAGATAGTTATGTTTGCAGATGACACATCTTTAATATTTAATGTAGCGAGATCCTCTACATCTCTTGACGACGTAAATAAAGCTATCTCACTGGTATTGCATTGGTTTACTGTAAATAACCTGGTTCTGAATGCCAAAAAAACTAAATGTATTAAATTTACTTTACCGAATGTTAGGCAAGTTGACGCCAATATTGTTATTGACAGTGAAAAAGTAGAATTAGTGAAAGAGACAAAATTCCTAGGGATAATAATCGATTCTAAGTTGCAATGGGGACCCCATATACTAACACTTTCTAAAAGGCTGAGCTCAGCAGCGTATGCCGTGCGTAAGATTAGAGAAATAGCAGACATAGAAACAGCTCGCATTGTTTATTTCAGTTATTTTCATAGTATTATGTCGTACGGTATTTTATTATGGGGTAAAGCGGCTGATGTTCATAAAGTTTTTGTCTTACAAAAGCGAGCTATCCGATCTATTTACATGTTAAGGTCGAGGTATTCGTTGCGCAAAAAATTTAAAGATATTGGCATTTTAACTGTCCCTTGCCAATACATATTTGAGAATTTAATGTATGCCAAAAAGAATATAGGCATATTTAGTAAAGTTAGTGATAGGCATACTGTTAACACTCGGAATAAGGAGAAACTTAACGTACCGAAGTGGAGACTTAATAAAGTAAGTAACTCCTTTATGGGACTATCCCTGAAAATGTTCAATAAACTCCCTTCTGACATATTGGAATTGCCTGTGGCATCTTTTAAAAAGGCAATTAAAGCCATGCTTTTAAAGAAATCTTACTACAGTGTTCAAGATTTTTTAAACGACAAGGACCCAACGCGCACATGACCATGTCCGTAAAGCTATAAATCTTCCCTCGTTATTCCTAGGAATAATTGTCTGGTGAGGATTTTTCTTCTCACGTTATGTGATTGGTTTTTGTGATGGACAATTTATTTTAATTATGTCAAACTAGCGTTTGGTTTCGTCGCTTAGAAAATCTTTTGTAAAGTAAAAACATGTTTATAAACTGAAATTGTACAAACCATATTTTGAAAAAATGAAAAAATGTGAATGTAAAGAGTTTCTTTGTTGCTTCTTCTCTTTACGAACACCTTCCGAAGCAACGGATTAACGATTAATTTAAAACTTTGACGTTCAAAAAATGTTAGTATTTAACTTTATTTTGAAAAATAAACTTTTTGACTTTTTTTTTTTTTTTGAGGACCTCTATGATAGCTTGTGACCTATGAAAAGCCTCGGGGTATAGTTTCACATAAGGATACATACAGTTTTAATGATTCCACACGATATCAATTGAATTGTAAATTTTAACTAAATTAAGTGTAATCTACAACTAGTGCTTATGTATTTAGTTTTAAATTCCTTACAATATGTTTAGCTTTTATAACCAGCAATGCACTAGGCATGAGGATACAAATTCTGCAGCCTAAATCCATGTAAACGTCCAATTTTCTGATGCAGTTGAGAAAATCTATGAATTTCATTGATCTTTAAAATAACTATTAAGAACAGTTTCTAAGCTTATGGTATGTTTCAGAGGTCAAATATAATGCATGTAAAATAGATTTCTATTCATCATTGTTTGTTATATAGGGTTTGTAGTCTTAAATTATCATTATCATCATAAAAGACACCCGAGCTCATAGCATATGCTTGCATCAACAGGCACAGGCAAAGTCTGGATAGTGTGAGTAGACAATAGTCTGCTTGCTGTCTTAGTGTGGCTAGGAATTGTTATAACCCTTATTTCTATGCACTTAGAGCTCAATCAGCATCTCAGTCACACTAGTAATTTTCCTTAGTATATTATTGAAAGTCAGCATTTCTTTGAATAATAATTATTGTTTTAAATTAATTCATTATTTACAGTCAGTTAGATTCTGGACCTCGCGAGACGCGCATCTTGGCTTTAGCGCCTATCAACTTAGGAAATCAGTACTTTGTTTCGTGTTGTGAGAATATTGGTGTTTTTCCTTTAATAAACTTTAGGGTGTATTTTGTAGTTTTTTTTTAAAAAGACTAACAGGGTCGGCCGCCTAACAAATTGGTGTCAGAAGTGGGATTCTAGCGTGTTTCTTTCGTCGAAGAGATACCGAAGAAGCTAGAACAAAAACCAGGTCCCCTGCGAAAGTCTCTGATCGACAGTAAGACTTTGCCCATAGGCAAAGCCTGCATCAGCTACACATCACCCCAGGTCCGACGGTAAGCCTCGCCAGCCCGAGCCCGCGATCTCCGAACTCATCACCAGCGCCTTAGTCCCGTCGAGCGCCAGGCTAACTCAAGATATTCAACATCGTGCTTCTTCTGCCAGCTCCTTCAAATTCAAGCATCGAAAATTCAAATTGTGTTAGTGTCAAATTGTGTTAGTGCTAAAATTCAGTTTTGTGAAGTGAATATGAACCGACGCTTCGTCATTTACATCGTGGTACTGTAAGTTTGCACAAATTATATATTCCAGCCTTTTCGTCGAGCTGCTGCCAGGAGAAGTCTTCAAAACTAATTTTAATTTACTATTTTTACAAACTTTTTACAAATTTTTACTTTTTCTATTTTCTATTTTTTCTCATTAATTTACCATGTCTAAAGATACGCAAGTAAAAACTAAACAACTTAAAGACGAAATAGTTACAGATAAAGTTCCATTGTCAGTCTTAACAAAGTTTATAAAAGTCTATAATGGTGACCGTGAGTCACTCCCTGCATTCCTCACTAATTGTGAGAATGCTATATCGCTGTCCACCCCGGACCAACAGAATGTCTTATGTAAATTCATCATATCCCAATTAGAAGGCAAAGCACAAGTTGCGTGTAGTTTAAAAAGCTTTGACACTTGGAACGAAATAAAAACATTCTTAAAAAATACATTTGGAGAAAAGAAACATTCTATCCATCTATTAGTAGACCTTCAAAATTGTAGGCAGTTATCTTCTGAAGATGTCACTAAATATTCGCTAAGGTTAGAGTCGATACTAACGAGAATCTTATCCGACATCCACTATAGCTGTTCAAATGAATTAGAACTCCCAGGCCGAGTAGCGGCCATGGAAGATTTGGCATTAAATACATTTTTATTAGGTTTAAACCCATCAATTAGTAACATAGTAAGGTGTAGAAACCCGTCATCGCTAAATGAAGCAATACAGCAAGCGATTGATGAGGAAAAATTATATAATTTATCCAGGTATTCAAATCGCTCACCCAGAACCTGTTCGACATGCAATAAACCAGGTCATAGCTCTTCAGAATGTTTCCGAAATAAAAGAAACTCCCCAGTTAACCGAAATAATTTCCAACCGTCATTCCTGGTGAGCCCAAATTCAAATAACTCTAGCTTAACTCCTAATTCACCTAATAATAATAATACCAATAATTTTAACTCTAAATTTAATCCAAATAAAATCTGTAACTATTGTAAGAATAAAGGTCACATTATTCAAGAATGCCGTAAATTAAAATACAATAATAGTCAACGTAATAACCAATCACTTAATAATAATTCTACTAATTCTACAGCTAACATTAACGAGTTGATTACCGAAATTAACTCAATTAATTTAAACAGCGAATGATTCCGATTAAGTGCCGATTGGAATCGCCAGTTTTAAATGGCACTACTACCTCTACTAAACCTTTACTAAATCCACCTCGTGATTCCCTCACGAGTTCTACATCTCCTCACGATAGGAGTCTTTTACTAAATCCACCTCGTGATTCCCTCACGAGTTCTACATCTCCTCACGATAGGAGTCTTTTACTAAATCCACCTCGTGATTCCCTCACGAGTTCTACATCTCCTCACGATAGGAGTCCTTTACTAAATCCACCTCGTGATTCCCTCACGAGTTCTACATCTCCTCACGATAGGAGTCCTTTTCTAAATCCACCTCGTGATTCCCTCACGAGTTCTATATCTCCTCATGATAGGAGTCTTATACTACATTCACCTTGTGATTCTCCAACGAGTTCTATAATTCCCATAGAAAGAAATCCACTGCATTCTATAACTTATGACAAAAATACTATTTCTCTGCCCACTCTTAAGCAAAATATAAATTTACAAAACCATTCACATGACGAAAATTTACCTATATACGAAACAAATATTAATTATAATAAAAAGGTCTCTTTACCACATACTTATTTGAATTCTAGTTTCAGTACGAAACCTTTATGTTTTCTAATAGACACTGGCTCTACCATCACCCTCGTAAAAAGGTCGAGTTTAGAAATTAATCCCCAATTTTCTAGAGAAATTATAAGAATAAAAGGTATTACTACCTCTGATAACCTCATTACCACTTTAGGGACATTCCAAATGGATATAATATTAAATAATGATAGCTTAAATTATAAATTTCATGTGACAAATGATGACATAAATCTTGACCACTACGATGGTATAATAGGTAGTGATCTTCTCAGCCACTTTAAAGCAAACATCGATTATTCTAACATGTCTCTTTCTATAAACAAACATTCCATTCCCATAGTGTATACGAAACCTACATATATTATTCCAGCCCGATCGGAAGCTGTTATCGAGTGCACTATCTCAAATTACTCGCCCGATCTTAGTCAAAACAATGAAGCATTAGTCTTAGATCATACCTTATGCGATGGTGTTTATGTCGCAAATTGCATTGTCTCAATCAAACCTAATAAGAAAGCTAACATTACTGTTTTGAATACTACTAACTCGAACATTGAAATCAAAGACTATGCAGTGCAGATAACACCTTTTGAACTTATTGACTCTTGCAAGATTTATAATACCAGTTGCACCTATTCCCCTAAAATTAATCGCACTGACGCTGTTTTAAAACTTATTCGTTGTTCTCATTTAAACTCTGAAGAAAAACAATCTTTATTGGAATGCTGCTCTCAATACTCAGACATATTTCACCTAGAGGGCGAACCTTTATCATTTACCAGTGCGATAGAACATAAGATTAATACTGGAGACGCACCTCCAATCCATGTCAAGTCATATAGATTTCCTGACTGTCATAAAGGTGAAGTCGATAGTCAAATAAGGAAAATGCTTGACCAAAATATTATAAAACCCTCTAATTCACCCTGGAGCGCACCGATATGGGTAGTTCCTAAAAAAATAGATGCCTCCGGTAAAAAGAAATGGAGGATAGTCATCGACTACCGCCGTCTCAATGATATCACCGTTTCCGAGAGTTATCCCTTACCATTAATCACCGATATTTTAGACCAATTGGGACACTCCAAGTATTTTACAACGCTAGATTTAGTGAGCGGATTTTGGCAATTAAAGATGTGCCCTGGAGATGCACAAAAAACCGGATTCACCGTTAGCACCGATTCCGAAGTCTCCGGTCATTACGAATTTACCAGGATGCCGTTTGGATTGAAAAACGCTCCTGTAACTTTCCAAAGGCTCATGAATACCGTCCTTTCCGGCCTTCAAGGCCTACATTGCTATATTTATTTGGATGACTGTATTATCTACTCCCACGACCTTCATTCGCACATATCTAAACTTCAACTCGTCTTTGAAAGACTCCGAAAATTCAACCTTAAATTGCAGCCCGACAAGTGCGAATTTCTCCGACGCGAAGTCGCGTATTTAGGCCATATTATCACCGATAAAGGTGTTTCCCCTAATCCCGAAAAAGTCAAGGCCGTTTCCGAATTTCCTATACCACAAGACACTAAAAATATAAAATCATTCCTTGGTCTCGTCGGATACTATCGACGCTTCATTCAAGACTTTTCGAAGATTACTAAACCTCTAACTTCTCTTTTAAAGAAAGATGCTCCATTCATATGGGCTCAAGATCAAGAATATGCCTTCCAAAATTTAAAAGATAAACTCACTTCAGCTCCTTTGCTTCAATATCCCGATTTCTCTCAACCTTTTATCGTCACTACCGACGCCTCTAATTATGCTATAGGTGCAGTGCTATCCCAAGGTGAAATAGGCAAAGATAAACCGATAGCATATGCTTCACGGACCTTGAACAAACCCGAAGGTAATTACTGCACCACAGAAAAAGAACTTCTTGCGATTATATTCGCCGTAAAAACTTTCCGACCCTATCTTTTTGGCCGAAAATTTAAAATCGTAACCGACCATCGCCCTTTAGTTTGGCTCTTCAATGTTAAGGATCCTGGAAGCCGACTTATTCGTTGGCGTCTCAAATTAGAAGAATACGACTACGAAATAGTATACAAACAAGGCCGTCTTAACTCTAATGCCGATGCACTATCCCGTTGCCCCGTTAATGCTATTCATCATAATAATTTACTTAATTCTAGTTACGAAAAATACTTTAAGGATCAATTTACTAAATCTCTGCCAACCCCAAACACTATTATAGAAGAACATTTAGAAAGTTTACATTTAAGTAAGTTAAAATTAATCGCTTGTCCTATCTCTTTAGACTTCGACTATTCTATGCCCAACTCTAAAGAAATATTATCTCAACTAAGTAACTCAGCAGAATTGCTCCACTCCGAGCGAGAACCTTATATAATACAATTGATTAGCGATAAGAATAAATTATACTATTTTTTATACACGAAGGTACACCATTATGAAGAAACTAAATTTAAGGATATTTACAATTTACTAATTTTATTAAGAGATACTATATTAAGAGACCATACAGATTTAACCGATATAGCTCTTTCAGATTTTTCTGACCCTTTTTCTAAGTTACCTTATATTAAAATTTATAACATAATATCTCATGTTTTCCATGATTCGAACCTTAAAGTCCATATATACAAAAATCAAATGATTTATCCAACTCCCGTAGAAATACCTAAAATTTTAAAAGAGAACCACGACTCTGTTATTGCGGGTCACCCGGGTTCTAAAAGAATGTATAATAGAATAAAAGCTGCATACTATTGGAAAGGTATGCGTTCCGACATTGAAGATTACGTAAAGAAGTGTAAATTATGTCAAATAAATAAACCATTAAGACTGTCCACTAAAGCTCCGATGGAGATAACCTCAACTTCCACTAGACCATTTGAACGTCTAGCTCTCGACATAGTAGGCCCCTTACCCGAAGCAGGTTTTCAACAAT
This sequence comes from Bedellia somnulentella, assembly GCA_963576735.1. NCBI lineage: Eukaryota > Metazoa > Arthropoda > Insecta > Lepidoptera > Bedelliidae > Bedellia > Bedellia somnulentella. The sequence continues at coordinate 185,489 of OY755187.1, read as the reverse complement.
TTAAGTTCATATTAACCCTACAGGATGATCTTACAAAGTTCACCTCTGCCTACCCCATGGTAACTTCAACTAGTAACGAGATAGCTCGTAACTTAGTTCATTTCATGTCTCTTTTCGGATTCCCCAAAACTATACTCACTGATTTAGGTACATGCTTCACCTCTGAATTATTTAAACAACTAATGGAAATATTAAAAATTAAATCTCTTTTTACTACTCCCTATCACCCTTAAACCAATGGAGCGCTTGAACGCTCACATGCTACCTTGAAAGAATATTTAAAAGCTTTTGTAAACGAAAACCAAAACGACTGGCATTGCTATTTATTTACAGCTATCTTATCTTATAATACTACACCACATTGTACAACTGAGTTTACCCCTTACGAACTTTTGTATGGTTATAAACCCCAGATCCCTAATTCCTTATATGAAACTAATAATAACACTACATACGATGAATACATACGCGCTCTTCAATATAGAATGCGGTTCAGCCGCGAGAAAGCTATCCAAAATATTTTAACTAAGAAAGAAATATCTAAACGATATTACGATATTAGTTCGCATGAAACCAATTATAAAACAGTTGATATGGTCTACCTAAAACATCACCACAAACAGCGTAAAGCCCTAGCTCCTATTTGGAAAGGTCCTTACAAAATAATTAAAATCCACAATAAACATAATGTCACGTTACAGATAGGTCGTAAATCCGTTAAATACCATACGAACCAAATTAAACCTGCCACATTATAACTCAAGAATTATTATATTTATTTACAGAGCATTGTGCTACAAATGCCACGCAGATTCCAAGATAACGCCAATTATCCACAGTCCCGGAATATACTTTGAACCTATTACTAACATACGTTTTTATAACAATTATTGGAAGATAATTACTCACATAGATATAATTTCTCTTGAACCGTATCTCAACAATATCGAAAAGCTATTACTAAATACTGAAAACTTATGTAATAAAATAGAATCACATGATTTAATTAATTGTAAAGACGTTTTAAACCCAAACGAAATATTATTACAAACTAGTTATCTTAAATTGCAATCCTTATCCCATATTATATTAAACGACAACTCAACACATAGATTTAAAAGATCTCTCGAATTCGGTGGCGAGATCTTAAAATTCTTTTTTGGCACTTTAGACGCCGATGATGCGAGAAAGTACGATGCAGCGATCGAATCCTGCAAAAAGAGCGAATCCGAACTGTTCCATCTAATGAAAGATAACATACATATAATTCAGTCTACAATTAATAATTTTAACTCCTCTATTTATAAGCTTAACCAAAATGAAATAAAATTAAACGCGCAGATTGACCACCTAAACGAGGTGATATCCCAAGTGACAAAATTAGATGATATGTTTTATTATATAACTAGGATTAATAGTTTACTAAATATTATAGAAGGTTCTTTATTATCTATATCTAATTTGTTAGACACTACTCTTAATGCTATTTTATTTTCTAAGCTTAATATTTTACATCCTAGCGTAATAAGTCCTTTAAATTTATACAAAGAATTAGTTAGGAATAGTAATCAATTAAGTAAGAATTCGGAGTTCCCAGTTCAGTTAAATATCAACTCTATCCACTCCTTAATAGATGTGTCTACATTAAGTTCATATTATTTTAATATAAGATTGTTTTTATTTTGCGAGTTCCGTTAATAACGAACGACAAGTTCATTGTTTACAAAAACATTCCTCTGCCTACGCCTCATCAAGATAAGACATCGTCAACTTTTGCTTTGATTCAACCTTCTAATAACTATATCGCACTGAGCGATAACAGATTGTATTATGCTATGTTAGACAGTCTAGACAAGTGTAAAATTATAAACAACAACTACTCTATATGTGAATTAATATCCATATTTTCAACCGTAATTAATCCTACTTGCGAATCAAAACTTTTAACAGAAATTATTATGTCTCTGCCTACTCTATGTAAGTCTAAATTAATTTATGGTGATGTCGATATTTGGCAGCGACTACTTAATAATAAATGGATATATGTTCAATCCATCCCAAATAAGCTAACTGTAAAATGTAATGACAATATTGTTGATTATTCCATTGTTGGAACCGGCACAGTTAAATTAACTGAAGAATGTATTGGTTTTTCTAAAACGATTCAATTGTTACCAAGTAATAGTTACTCATACTTAATAAACTCTCCTTTAAATGTTAATTTCGACATAACAAATGATGAATGTTGTAAGAAAGAAAAATTTAATCATTCTTTATCATTTTTAACACCGATCAGTTTGACGAAAATAGACTTAGATTCCTTGAAATACGCTTCACATGATTTGGATAATTTAGAGAATGAAATTAATAATATGGAAAAGGAATCACATTTTATAAAATATAGCTCTTATTATTCCTTTGCAACTTATATCGGTGTATTAACTATTATGTTGTATTTAAGCTACAGAATATATAAATGTTTTAAAACCAATTGTAATTCAAAATCTCAATGTTGTATACAAATATTCAATCAATGTCATAACAAGAAATCTGTAAAGAACAAATCCTCTGTTTCAAACAATATAGAAATGTTCGAAGTATCCTCATCCGATGATGATAATAAATCTTTAAAGTCTCTACCAGCCCCTTCTAAACATTACATGTCTTCAAATAGAAATCTCAACTTTTAATACTTAATGTGTATTGTCAAATACTTCATGTGTTACGACTAATTCAATAAAATTTATTTTATGTTAAGATTTTATTAATTTTTATTACTTAGAAACTAATTTTAAATGTCATGTGTTTATTATTTCTGTCATGTACTATTTCGATTTATGTTAAACTGATTTCTAAAGTTGATTCGATATTTTAGTAACTCCGCTTCACCTTTCAAGGATAAAGCTTCGTCAAAAAGGGGGAGCTGTTATAACCCTTATTTCTATGCACTTAGAGCTCAATCAGCATCTCAGTCACACTAGTAATTTTCCTTAGTATATTATTGAAAGTCAGCATTTCTTTGAATAATAATTATTGTTTTAAATTAATTCATTATTTACAGTCAGTTAGATTCTGGACCTCGCGAGACGCGCATCTTGGCTTTAGCGCCTATCAACTTAGGAAATCAGTACTTTGTTTCGTGTTGTGAGAATATTGGTGTTTTTCCTTTAATAAACTTTAGGGTGTATTTTGTAGTTTTTTTTTAAAAAGACTAACAGGGTCGGCCGCCTAACAGAATGTAAAGAATGGTGATGGCATAATTTTGTAACCTCTTTATCTACCGACACACTTAATGCTACAAAAGTTGTTTAAATGCAGGTGCAGGTACTTTGTGCAACATTATAAAAGAAATTTGATAGTCACCTTACTAGCATATTGAAATGACTAAATATGAATATAATGCTCATGTTGTTTTCTTATTTTCAGTAAAACACATTGATTTAATACAAAGATTCTGGAACAATTTAGTGACTTGGAAGGAGTCTAATGAAATTTATAAAATCAGCAAAATGTAACAGTTTTTAATTAATTATCAATAAAATTGCCTAAATATTAATGAAAACCACTTGTTTTAATCCCCTTCATTGCAAGTAAATCCAACATTTTCCAATACCCAACTCATAGCAGAACTCTTCAGACCATTTAGAATAAGATGATAATCATGGCATGTTTGGTGTTGAATCATACAACGCCTGGGGATAAATTGGATTTTTGTAATTCAAAGACAATACTACACATGGTTAAAACTGCAAACCTTGAATACATAGAAAAAGCAATGTTATTTTATTTTGGGCAAATAGAGCAGATGGATACAAATTAAGTAACAAAAGAGATATATAGGTGGGAATAACAGTTGTAAGTATGAGTAAGTTTATTGATGAGGCAATTAATATTCTCTGCCTACTGCAATGGGAAATAATGTATAGTAAAATATATGCATGCACATTTTACAACTGAAATCTCATCTCAAGTGTAAAAGTAAAAGCTGCCTATGAATGGGCTTTATTAACTAGTAAAACACATTTTGTGGAGTTAACTTTATTTATTGAATAAACACTTTTAAACAACCGCTCAACATCATAGTTTCTGTACACAAACTCATCTGTTCTTCACATTTTTATTCTATTAACATCACTTTTTCCTTATAGAAACACTACAGCTTGTTTATACACATTGCAGTCACAAGAATGCTCTTTAAGTATGGATGCATACTCAAATTCTGAATAAACAGGAGCATTCAACAAGACTATTTCCATACATCAGAGCTTCACTAGCTTTTGGGAACATAGGATATTGTTGAAATTGAAATGTAGTGAAGGTTGTTAAGTTAAATAATGCCCATCTGCGCGATGGAACTGGCGAATCGGAATCTGAGAATGGACTGGCGGGATGGAACTAAGATGTTATAGGCAATATGTGCCATAGGCTGCACAGCATTTCTTCAATTTTCTCATCAAAAACTTATATAGCTGTGCTATATCTGCAAACAAAAGACAATACAAATCATTAAAAGTATGCTGCTCACTTTTTAGTTAAATAATAGTTACATAGAATAATAAAACTTAATTACTTACTTAATATTTTATGATTCCCCTATCATTGTACGGAAGTTTAGTCGGACATTCCCTACAAACTAAACTTGTAATCTTAAAACTTTTGATTTAAATTGAAAATTTGGAAACTTGTATTGAGATATTAAATATTATTTACGAGGGCTGCTATTTATGTATCCGGAACTGGCCACTTACAGAACAATAATTTAAAAAGTAATTACATCATTTAAAAATAGAACTCTTTAGCTTTAGAATACATTTATTTTTATGTGACTGTCAATTGTTTTCACATCGTAGCGTCATTTTGAAAATTGCGTGTCTTCACCACCATGGATTTAACTCGTGAACATTTTCGTGCCATGATTTTTTACGATTTTCGGCGTGGTCTAACTCAAAAACAGTGCATCGATCAGCTTACTTCAACTTTTGGGGATGAAGCACCCTCAAAGACCACTGTGTATCACTGGTTTAGCGAGTTTAATCGTGGACGATCTAAGCTTACTGATGAAATTAAAGAAGGTCGCCCTAAAACGGTCGTTGTACCTCAAAACATCGATGCTGTCCGGGAACTAATAACTCAAGATCGTCATGTTACATATCGTGAGATAGAGGCATCTCTGGGCATTAGTATGACGAGCATACATAAGATACTTCATGAACATTTAGCTGTAAAAAAAATTTGCTCCCGTTGGATTCCGCACAACTTGAGTATTGATCAAAAACAGGCTCGTGTCGATTGGTGCAAAGAAATGTTAAAAAAATACAACCGTGGTGCGTCAAAAGCTGTTTATAATATCTACACAGGTGACGAATCTTGGATCTACGCTTACGACCCCGAAACTAAGCAGCAGTCCACGGTGTGGGTGTTCCAAGATGAGCCGAACCCAACAAAAGTTATTCGTGCAAAAAGCACATTGAAGCAAATGGTCGCTTGTTTTTTTGGTATAAATGGCCATGTAGCTACAGTGCCTTTAGAGAATCGTAAAACTGTTAATTCGGAGTGGTATACGACCATTTGTTTGCCGGAAGTCTTTGAACAAATAAGAAAGACTAACCGACAACGTAGAATCATTCTGCATCACGACAATGCTAGCTGTCACAGGTCGGCCGTCACAACTCAGTTTTTAGAAGCTCAAAAGATCGAATTGACAGGTCATCCGCCGTACAGCCCTGATTTGGCACCCAATGATTTTTATTTATTTCCAAATGTGAAGAAAAAATTACGTGGTCAACGTTTTTCGAGCCGCGAAGAGGCAGTCGATGCGTTCAAAATGCACGTTTTGGAGATACCTCAGTCTGAGTGGAAAAAGTGCTATGAAAATTGGTTTCAACGCATGCAAAAGTGTATAGATCTGAGCGGCGAATATTTTGAGAAGCAATAAAACCATATTAATTGATATATGTTTGTTTCTTTTTTTTATTCCGGATACATAAATAGCAGCCCTCGTATGTTTTGTTTACGTTGTTTGGTTACAAAATGACAATATTTGACGTAAAATTAGTGAAATATGACAGATTTAGCTACTATTTTGGTTCAAAAAGATCGAATAAAATAGAGAAAAAATATTCACAGACCAATGATGGCAACAATGCTCTATCGATTCGGTGACAGGGCTCTCAGATCTCATCCATCTGTCACATTGACGCTCATGCTCGCAAAAATGACATAGGTTGGCTAACTGAGATGTTTTGTGACATGGCTCTCACTTCTCAGATGACAACTCATGCTACCCGGGCTGGTGTTTTATTGATAATATTCAATGCAATGCAGTATAATAACCACAACGACTTAAATTAATAAATTAAATCATTTATCACTAAAATTAGATTATTAGAAAAGTCTGCTCCTAATAAACATAAACACAACAGACTCTACAAAAATTCGTTATTTTTCACTCTATAAATGGTGTGACCACGGTGTAACCTGTAGAACGTAGTTGTTAAGCGTCAAAAAAGTATATATATTGGACTAAAGAAGAAATCATACCGCGATGTAGAAATGTACGACCAGCGCCATCTAGTCGAAGTTGTAGTAAACTCAGCAAAGTCAGTGTAATATTCTGGTAATATTGCGTTGTTTTTTGTAAATTATGTATTGATTATTTTATTTAATCGACAAATTAATCAAATATTTAACACATGTTCCACCAAGCTGGTTTGTGTTTAATTTTTTGTTTTTTTTTTGGTAAACAAATACATTTATATAATTTTTCGTATCTTTTTTTGTATAGCATAAATATTTTCATATAAATAAATATAATCGAATGCGGTGTTCACGAAAGGTCTTTGTATTGAAGTGAGTCATTTTCGTAGAAACATATACTCACGGCTATAAATCCCAAATAGGTAGCCTGAGCTTCAGGATAAGAAATTTCTTAGTCATTTTTGGAAGTTCAGGGGGTAGAAGATGGGAAAATAATGGTTGCTGGTGATGGGTGTTCAACCGCATCGCCCAATAATCACCGTAAAGGCTCCAATACCCTGTTTCACATCACACACGCGGTAACAATGGGTAAGTGCTATTCTAAACCGAAACTACAGCCTTTTTTATTCGTTAATCTTTATGTAAAGTGGCCTAAAAGTATAAACGATTATTAATAATACAATAACTAAATAAGTTAAACTCACCACACTGTCCTGTGACGTGACCCGGTTTTGCTTCACTAACGGAGGAATATTATTGATAGTGTGTTCATCTGAAACAAAATCGTTATCACTGAGTATTGATTATTCCTGTATAATACTTACCTTTGTATTAATTACAGCTATAAAGCGTTACAGTTAAATTTTGTCATTTATTTCTGTGAATTTGTAATTTTTTCTAAATGTTTGATGTGCAATGAAGAGTTTTCTATTCTATTCTAATATCGTCAATGCTGTCTGCACTGTTGTTGGCATTATAACTGACCAAGACTGTACAATGAATGTATATGCTAATTATATTGGATTGAACCAGGCGTTACTTTGCCGAAATCCATAGCAATACAAATATCAATATTTGTAATGCTCATTATGTTATAATGCTGTTAATATGCCATGAATAAAGAATACATGTACTCATCAATGTTAAATTATTGTAAAATTTTCAAAAGCTTCTTATAATTACATACATACACTCACGGCTAAAAATCTCTAGGAGGGGTTATGAGGAATTAGAAATTCCTCAGCCATTTTTGAAAAGTTAAGTATGGAAAAGATGGTAAAATAAAGGTTTTTGGTGATGGGTCTCCAACCGCATCGCCCAAAATTCCTTTAATCCCCAATTCCGTTAGTCGCCTCTTGCATACACCCACCGGAAGAAACGGGGTAGTGCTATTCTAAGCTAATTATAACAAGTAAAACACAATATTACGATAACTTTAATTTCCATACATTTACTCACGCCGTTAATTCCCATTAGGGTAGACAGAGACTATCGAACGCCACTTGGTTACTTTTATTTATCTTTCTTTAATTCCTTCTCCAAAAGCAGCTGAATAGCTCTTTTCCTGAATAAGTATATGTACCTCTGTCTCCGTTTGCTTTGCCTCTATCCTCAGTAGGGGAATGTCCATTGGATTTCTGCGGCATCAGCTTTTCTGCCTCGTCTCCAAGGCCCGTGAACCTCAGCCCCTTCTTCAGCCCGGCGATACCGAAATCTAGGAGACCTTCCATCATGCCTGCCGCTTCGTCCTACCACATTACCAGTCAAATATGTTTTTAAAGCCACTATTATTATGAACTACGGATTAATGATAAATTAAAATTTTGACGTTCAAAACATTTTAGTATTTAACTTAATTTTGAAAAATAAACTTTTTTGACTTTTTCTTTTACAGCACTTTGATAAATAATTGCTTGCTGAAACACAGACTATCGTCTAGTTCGGCTGCAAATATCTTTAAAATTGCACTGTTTTAAAGTTAAGCACAGTTTTTGTTTGTAAACCATTCTAATGAAATTGTACGCTTTTCGTCAATAAACTATTTTAATTTTAATATGAATAATATAAAGTGTGGTCATTTATTTCAAAACTAATACATACATACATTCTTTCCTTTTTTCTCTGTTACAGTATTAGTTTCTTTTTATTTATATTTTTTAGTATGTAGTAGATATAAGTTTGAGGTGTTGGCTGAAAACCAGCGTACCCAGCGTTTGCATCCTGCGAGACTTGCGCTGGGTACATTTTATGCTGAGCCAAGACCTTTTTGGTATCATTACATGTTGTATCTAATTGTTAATTACTGTTTATATTTTTGTTTTTAATACCAAATAAACATTTTACTTACTTACTTACATTCACGGCCACAAATCCCAAAAAGTAGCCAGAGCTTTCTAGCTAGAACCTCAGCCACATTTGGAAGTTGACAAGTTGTCGATTTTTGATGGTTAAATAGTAACTAAATTTATTATTATGTAAAACTACTTTTTACTGATTTTTTAAATTAATATTAGGTTTGAATGTTGTTTGGGTCATGAACACCTCATGTGGGGATTATTACTAATAAATAAAGGATAAATAATAAGAGCAACGGGGGCGTATACCCGAGGTCGCGCGTTCGATCCCCGCCGGTGTCGAAATTTTTCTTCCCTTTATTTATTATTAATATTTGGTGATATCAAATTGAAATATATTTCTACTTCGGATTCGGAAGGTGTATAATACACTAATACAGTAAGAAACTCATCAATACATATCTTATTCAAATATTATATTAAGTTCTTTTCAAGTTTTCACTGGAGTGTTATTCGCTAGAGGTGAGTCGAAAATATTAGATCAGGTAAAAATATCAGGTATTTTTCGATACCAGTCCGCACCTAATACAAATAACGCAATACCTAATCTACCTAATACGAGGGTTAGAGAGTAAAAGTCACGTAAAAGTACTCTGTGGCGAATCGTCGTGCGCTCGGGCAACATCGTCAGCGGTCGGGTGGGCCGCAGAACTAGGTGAATTCTGGTTCCCGTTCCGCACAAAACAATAGCTATCTTTTTCAAAATAATAGAACTGAACTATTTTTGGCTTTTTCCGTTGTTCAGTTAGGATATTTCTTTTAATTAGAAGTTGACAGTCCTGTGTAAGTACGAAGGGAAGATTCATCATAACCATCATATCAGCTATTGGACGTCCACTACTGGACATAGACCTCCCTAAATGACTTCCATAAGGGCCGGTCGGATGCGGCCTGCATCCATCGTTTACCGGCCACCTTCACAATATCATAGGGAAAGATTACAATGCATTAACTAAGTTAACTTATAAAAGTAGTACGCAGTAAGTAAATACTGCGGCATACGCACTCAATACGGAGTACTACGTGGATTAGGTACTTATGTTGATTAGGAACAGGTGTATCTGTTATCAAATTTACCTAGTACAAGTATAACTCATCTCTATAATTATATCTAGCATGTTTGTATCTTGTTTAATTGATGATAATTAGGGGTGATGCGTATTTATCGTAACAGATAAATAAAACAGGTATCTATCCGGAACAGTTTGGAACAGATCTCTATATAGAATGTTACCTGTTCCAATGATACCTGTTGTGCTTTTTGTAACAGGATACAAAACAGAACAGACTGAGACTGTGACTGGAAGACTGTTATCTGTCTGTTCTGTTATGCTTGGAACAAGCTCGTAACTCTTCTATCATATTGAGATAGAAAGAGATAACTGCACATTTTGGAACATCCTCCTAACTTTTCTTTCATAGCGCGATAGAAAGAGAAACCAGAACATTTTGGAACAAGCTCGTAACTCTTTTATCATATTGAGATAGAAAGAGATAACTGCACATTTTGGAACATCCTCCTAACTTTTCTTTCATATCGCGATAGAAAGAGAAACCAGAACATTTTGGAACAAGCTCGTAACTCTTTTATCATATTGAGATAGAAAGAGATAACTGCACATTTTGGAACATCCTCCTAACTTTTCTTTCATATCGCGATAGAAAGAGAAACCAGAACATTTTGGAACAAGCTCGTAACTCTTTTATCATATCGAGATAGAAAGAGATACCAGCACAGCACATTTCGGAACATGCTCTATGCTCTTCTGTCTAATATATAAGAATGGAGACAGCAGATATTTGATATGGTATTTGAAAATATTTATGCAAACCACACGAAATGGCATCATATCAAACATCAAAAGTATTATAGAATCCAACTAGACTCCAAGTTAAAAGCCTAAATCATATTCGATTTAATTATTTTACAAAGCTAATTTATGAGACTGATCTCACAGTCAATCCGTGTAATTAGTTTTGTGAGACACATTGCCTGGATATAAGTTTTTAATTGTAAGTAATAATAAATAAATAATTAATTGATTTCTTAGGATATAATAAATTCGGATTTAAGTAGTTAGTAGCTGTTTCATAAAAGAGACCGATTATACTAACCTTATTGAAAATTGTAAACAAATCTGATATAGAAAACAAACTTACCTATTTCTGTTTCATTTGTTAGGGTTAGTTAGAAGAGAGAAACAAAACCAATTATAAATTGATCTGCTATCTCCTTTCTTATATATTATATAGAAGAGCATAGAACATGTTCCGAAATATGCTGGTATCTCTTTCTATCTCGATATGAGAAAAGAGTTACGAGCTTGTTCCAAAATGTTCTGGTTTCTCTTTCTATCGCGATATGAGAGAAAAGTTAGGAGGATGTTCCAAAATGTGCAGTTATCTCTTTCTATCTCAATATGATAGAAGAGTTACGAGCTTGTTCCAAGAATAGCAGAACCGACAGATAACAGTCTTCCAGTCCAGTCTGGTCTGCTTAAATGAAATGAAACAGCCTGTTATATAGTAACAGGTATTTGGAACTGTTATTTTTCTGGAACAGAAACTGTTACAACAGGTATCTGTTTTAGCCTGTTCCAACTCACCTCTAATGATAATCAATGCAATGCAGTACAAACAACAACGATTTAAATTAGTGAATCATATCATTCATAACATTCTTCTCTTAACTTAGATTATTAGAAAAGTCTGTTCCGAAAAACACAACAGACTCTACAAAAATTCTCTCTTGCACAATTTCAAGAAACTCAAGAAGACGAAGTTGTAAATTCGTCAAAAAAGTATATATATTGGACTAAAGAAGAAATCATACCGCGATGTAGAAATGTACGACCAGCGCCATCTAGTCGAAGTTGTAGTAAACTCAGCAAAGTCAAGATAATATTCTGGTAATATTGCGTTGTTTTTTGTAAATTATGTATTGGTTACTTTATTTAATCGTCAAATTAATCAAATATTTAACACATATTCCACCAAGCTGGTTTGTATCTTAATTTAAAATTTTCATTTTTTTTTTTTTTGTCAGTTACTTTATTGCACATCAACTATTAACTATTTATTTTTTTTGTTTTTTTTTGTAAACAAATACATTTATATAATTTTTCGTGTTTTTTTTTTGTATAGCATAAATATTTTTATATAAATAAATATAATTAATTATTAATATTTGGTGATATCAAATTGAGATATATTTCTACTTCGGATTCGGAAGGTGCATAATACACTAATACAGTAAGAAACTCATCTACACATATCTTATTCAATAAAATATTAACTACCTACAGCAACATAATTTAATTAAACGCATTTTGGCGACGTTTTTGTACTAAGAGTCATTATTGAAAATATATTTTATTTACGTATGAAAATTTCAGATAAAAAATGGGCTTTAAGTAATCCGTTCGAAGTGCGAAGTATAATAGGGCATGTGGGAAAAGATTAAATAATGTAAATTAAAAAAACGTAAAATGTTGCTATCGATAGTATCTGCTGCAGCCAAAGAGAAATAAGGGCGTGAATATTTTGTTTGCATTAACTTTTTGTGTCTGCATTTATACAGATAAAGTCACGGTGATAAATCCCAAAAAGGGGTAGCCAGAGCTTAAGTGCTAGGATCTCCTCAGCATTTAGAAGTTGATTGGGGAGAAGATGATAGAAATAAAGCATCGTTGATGGGTCACGAACCGCATCGCCCAAGAACCACTTAATAAGCCCCACCCCCTTAGTTGTCTCTTACGACACCCGAGGGTAGAAAGGGGTAGTGACATTTTAAGCCGGCTACACGGCAATTGCGTGTCTGCGTTCAATAAGATAAATAGTTTTGATGTTAAGTCTCTTTGCTGTTTTATTTTTTCGTCTTACCTTCTTCGTTATATATCTTTGGTGAATTCGTCAGGTATATTTCCAGTATAGGTAAACATACATCTATTCACGGCTATAAATCCCTAGAAAGGGTAGCTAGAGCTAGGGATTTAAAAAATCCTCAGCCACTTTTGAAAGTTGAGTGGAGAAAAGATGGTAAAAAGTGGTTGTTGGTGATGGGTATCTAACCGCATCGCTTAAAATCCCTTGTAAAGCCCCTTAGTCGCCTCTTACGTACACCTAAAGTAAGAAATGGGGTAGTGCTATTCTAAGACCACTACACAGCAAAAAATTCAATTTATAGGTAAAGAAGAATAAAAATACGTTAAAGTGCATTAGTAAGCTGTTGCAATATTAATAAAGCAGTAACATAAAGAAAAAGCAGACTACTAAATACCAGATGAATAAACATGGAACAAATACATTAACATGCGTTACTAAAATCGTCCTGTCTTGCCCAATAGCGATCTGTAGGGCAAGCACGAGCGCTATTTTATCGACACGATAACGGTTAGAATGAGATGGCAATACACGATACTAAGTAAGTGCGTAAGAGATGGCTGCTTTATCCCACGCGGTAACTAGTTTAAACACCGCTCGTACTAGCCGGGCAGCCCGGCTAGCATTGCTAGTTAAACTGTTATATATGTATAAAAACTCCAGACAAAAAGGTTCTGTAGTGTCGGCTTAGAATTACTATCGCCCATATCTTCCCACAGGTGTCGTAGGAAGCGAATATGGAATTTGTTTTCTTTTTTCTTCGAACCAAATGGATAAGAGAATTACCGAAGTAAATACAGCCGAATTTATCCTTAACCAACAAGCAAAAATTTTAAGTATGGTTTGTACATCTAGATTTAAATGATTCTTCCCACTTACATACATTACTCACGGCTATAAATCCCTAGAAGGGGTAGCCAGAGCTAACAAATCAGAAATACCTCAGCAATTATTGGAAAGATGAGTGGGGAAAAGATGGTAAAATAAAGCTCAATGGTTAATAGCATATTATAATATAATATAATAAAGAGAAAAAGCCTCAGAAAACTCTTAAGTCCAGGAAACTCTTAACTGTCACCTTTTTTAAATTTCAAGCTAATTTTACCTTGATACACCTAACTAATGACACGATAACGGTTAGAGTGAGATGGCAGTGTACGATACTAAGTAAGTGCGTAAGAGATGGCTGCTTTATCCCACGCGATAACTAGTTTAAACACCGCTCGTACTAGCCGGGCTGGAGCGCTATTTTATCGACACGATATCGGTTAGAATGACAGTATACGATACTAAGTAAGTGCGACAGAGATGGTTGTTTTATACCACGCGATATCTAGTTAAAAGATCGCTCGTACTACTATGCTGAAGTGCAAAAGCAAATAATACCAAGTGTAAAAGAGACCAAGAAATCAGAAAGCGGATAGAACCATGCAAAAGACATACACCAGTGGTTCTCGAGTCACTACTACACAGTTTCTCAACCTGTAGATCTCCTATTTTACTCTTAGCCTGGCTCACGGTGCTCTGGAGGTCTTTCAGGAGCACCTCCGTGGGTTTCGGACTTGACTCCTTTTTGGGAGGGGAGTCTACTGAATCAAGGTCTATCTCTTCTTCACCTAGAATAGAATAAGTCTTATAACAGAAGTTCGATTGGCGTTCTTTCTAGGAGACAATATTTTTGTTGTGTTTAGACGTAGAGAAGTTTAAGAGAAGAAACAAATAACGTAAGGGGTTCATCGGTGTATTAGCACAGACCTAGCAAAGCAAATGTATGACCAAGAAAGTCAGATCATTTATTCATAAGCCAATCAGGGTGCAGGGATAACTTATTTTGACAATGTGAATGACTTTGTTCATGAAAACCTCATGTGGGGATTATTACTAACGTAGGTACGCAAACACTACTTAAAAGTGTAAAAGAAATAAAGGATAGAAGAATTTCGCGCTGGCAGCCATTGACACGGTAGCTCAATTGGCAGAGCGACGGGGCGTACAACCGAGGTCGCGGGTTCGATCCCCGCCGGTGTCGAAGTTTTCTTTCCTTTATTTATTTTCACAATGCGTCTTTAGCGGTTTTTATTTCAGCAATTTTTGTACTATACTACGTTTTGTTTCCGCTCTATTTAGTTCTAAGTTCTCTATGTGTTTAGATTAACGAAATTTACAGCATTCACGTGATCGAGAGCATACCGTTTGCCTTTTTTGACTAATACTTTGCCACATGACTAAGCACAATTTATGGTTTCTTCACCATTTTTTCCCTCACTGTTGTATTTTATTCTTGAACATGCTTGGTCCATTACCATGATAGGTATATGAGTACCACAATATAATCAGTATGATAACTATTATTTACAACCAATTTAACAAGAATCACTAAAGTTTTTTCTAACCCTACTCCACCTAATAGGATGTTTGTCCAAATCCATATTTACTAATCAGCATAATAGGCTATTTGACAATGCGAAAAATAAAGTGTCAATTGCTGTCATCAGTATAAATTAAGAGTTTAAAAATGGTTATTTATTAACGTAAGTTGAAAATAATAATTTATTTCTTTAAAAATCCATAAATAAAAATGCAAATTTTAAAAACGTTTGTCACGTGACACAAAACGTTCTTGAATGGTCGAGTTTATGATGACGTCACATGCCTGTAAAGAAACCTCTTGGCTCGTTTGTTGCCATAGACCAAATACAGGCAAGTGACGTCACTGACCCGTTTGCAGCGCCATATTGTCAAAATAGTGTTTTGACGCGCTATTTGAATATTCAATTTTTAATTTGATATTTTTCAGCAAATGTGCACCAGATTTAAAAAATATAACTTTTAATGGGTTCCTTAAACTCTACTACATCATGTAAAATGGATTTTAAAAACCTGTCAAATAGCCCATTAGAATGTTCTGTTCATGAGGGGATTATTACTAATCAATTAAGGAATATTTTTTTTTACACCAGCAGGACCCGATCTCGCGACCTCCCGGTCAACGCCCCGGTCACTCGCCCAATTGAGCTATGGTGTCGAGTGACTACTGATGCGAAGTTCTACTTTCCTTTATTCGTCGGTACTTCTTAAACCTGAGATAGGAAAAAATAGTCTAAGAAAAGGAGGTGATGACTCTACTTACCAAACCATAATGGCTGTGGCGACTTGCCCCTATTCAGTCCAGGGCTATCAGCCTCTGCCTCCTGTCCCCATAGACGGGACAACGTGATCTCTCCATCCAGACTGGCTAACAGATCTTGGCCCATGCTGATGCATTGGAGGTCCATGTCTGTTTCCCAGGTTTTCACGCTGCCTTTGGAAGTAGAAATAGACAGTGAAGTCAGTTTACTTTCGATTTTCGACTCACTTCTATAAAGGATGTATTCAATTGTATCATAAGTTTTTTTTTGTATGTATGTTACGTTATTACTCCATTAATAGTCCATCGATTTTGTTTTTCTGTTCGGTTGGATATGTTTCCAAAGAGGTCCCTTTTAATTTTTAACATCAAAATAGAGAGGTGCAAGGACTCTATTGTTTACCAGAAAAATTGGGTTTATATCAAATGGCTGAGAGGGCATCTATTTTTGTTCAAAAATATATTATTTTTATTTTAAGTTTTCAGTGATACAACCGTCAATATCCGTCAATTGTTTCTTTGTTATTTGATTCTGTTCATTTGTAAACATTTCTCCTTACTTCATGTGCAATAAACAGTTTCCTGTTCTATTCTATTTATGGTGATTATTAGAAAACGATAAATTTCTATGGTGCATGATTGGCACACTTCAGGTAGGTTTATTATTAGAAAGCTGAGATTTTATGAGCAACCTATGATCAAACCAAAAAAATTCAGGGTGGGATCACTGGCTTATACTGCTGGCTTAGAATGTCACAACACCTTTCTACCCAAGGGTGTTGTAAGAGGTGACTTAGGGTATAAGGCTTTTTTAAAGTGGTTTAAGTGTGATGCTGTTGGAAACCCATCACCAATGATACTTTATTTCTACCACACCCCTATCAACTTCCAAATGTGGCTGAGGAGATTTTAGCTTTAGCTACCCTTTTTTGGGGTTTATGGCTGTGAGTATGTGTATGTATGTATGTATGATTACTGTAGTCCACACTGTAGTAAATAAGATTACCTTCAATAACTCTATCATATATTTTGACCTCATTCTTTCCTTGTCTTCCTCTCTTTTGTCGTAATACTGGAGAACTCTGTATTTCTACCGCTTCTGCCACATTAGTGTCCATCACATTTGTATTGTTATCTCCATTTACTGGATTCTCTATTGGTCTTTGCAGGACTGGGGCTGTCGTTTGCGGTAGCAATGTCGATAAAGCTGTTTCTATAGTCTTTTCAGACTGATTATCACTGTCTCTTTCTTTTATATCTGTTTTCTTTGTTTCTTGATCTGTTATGTTAAGTTCAGATTTTGTAATTTCTATTGATGTTTTTATTTCACTTTCCTTAGTGTCTGTTAAATTTGATGTGTCTTCTGTGGAGGCCTCTGCTGTATTTTTCTGGAGATATTTAAACAATTGATTGTTTAACCAAGCGGGATCAGATAATGTTGTATCAATGTAGTTGTCCAGTTTTTTTGATAGAATACGGATCAATAACTCTGAATGTGGTGTATCCCATAATTCCCATGGAATAATTTCCTTAAATATCACCCTTAATATTTTAATGCAGGAGTCAGCAGTATTTTGTGAAATATTTTCATTGGTAAATGTTGTCTTGTAGAGTTTGGCAATTGGGGTGTCCGGGCTACTCTCATGTCTCTTCTGCGCTTTTCTAAACTCTTTGAAATGGACAGTGATTAATGTGCATATGTCAATGAAAACTTCCTTGGTATCAATCTTATTGGAAATCTGAAATTTTAATTAAGCAGTTATATCTGATACAACTTATTAAGGTTTTACAACAAATTTTAGTAATTTGAGTTTAAATTAATGTGAGGGAACAAGATAGGTTTGTCAATCATTTGTTTTATATCATATAAAAATCATTGGATAGTTCAGGATTAAAGTCAAAATGTTAGTGTTGAATATGCTTCTAATTAAAAAAATAATTAAATTTAGTTATCACCAAGTTCTCAAATTAGGCTCTCAAATTGATTAAAATATTTACACACAAACTGTACAAAACAAATAAATATTATTCAAGAGTAATTTCTGAAAAATAGAAGCAGATATCAATAAAAATAGTTGTCAAGTTAGAAGACACTTTAATAGTAAATATTAAGTTCATATCACTTTATTAAATAAAACAAAAATTAATCAAATAAATTTATCCAAAGTAACTAAAACTTAAAGTTATGTCAAGGGAGAAGATTCTGATAAGGGTATCAGTAGACATAAACATATCAAGTGACCAGGCAACCGTACTAATGTCAAGAAGGTGATGATAAAAAGTTTAATTCATACCTGAAATGACTTTCCTATCATCTGGTCCAACAACTGCTTGCAAGCAAATGGGAAGCCGATTTCTTGAGAAATATACGGCAGGTACCATGACGAAACGAGTTTGCGTTCCAAAACCGTCGATATAACACTCAACTCATTGGTATCGTACTCCTTGTAATCATCCGGAACATTCGAATCCAGCTTTTTTGGTAAAGTAGGTAAATAGCACAAAACATATTTTAAATACGGATATTTATCTACTAAGTCACTGGCATCTATTACAATAGGTTTATTCAAGTTCAAAAACCATTGGATTAGTCGTATGCTGCCGATGAGAGATGCAATAACTATAAGTAAAATGTAAGTAACGAACCAAACACCGTTAATGGGCGAAATATCAGTGACACAGTTCAATAACACACAAGATAATGTTCCACTACAACAAAATATAGTCAATGATTCTAAGAAGTTTTTCTTCAACAACATTTTGTAAGTTTTTTAATACATTATTCTATACAAATAGAAAAAGCGAATATATTATTGATTGTTTTGCAACTTTTGGAAAGTTTTGACAGTTCCATCCTTTTGTTCTCTTCGATTTTTATAGGTCAAGCTAAAGTATAAACCATGCAGCCTCATTTTCGGGAATCTTCCTTCGGTAATATTTATTTCTAAATATTGTAAGTATACAATGATATTATATAAAAACAATGATATATCATTACCTATTTATTTAGAAACCACTTACCGATTCATATTTTCAGAACATTTAAATTAATTATTTTTATTTTTTGTTTCTCTTTTAGCAATAATTAGTTTAGTTTTTACAATAATATTATATAAAGACTAAATAAAATAAAAATAACGCAATTAAATGGTTCCATTCTAAGTTTTGTGATGGTAGTATCACAGCCATTAAATTACCTGTATCCTGCTGCTTAAGGGCGTCCCACGAAAAAGTGAGAACCTTGAAACGGCATTTGGGCTTCCCCCTGCCGTTTCCTCACCTTTAATAGAACCATAGAGTAAAGTAATACACAAAACAAGCCATCTATTAGCAACTATGATAACTATAGATTATAGCGATATAGATGTAGATATAGCGCCATCTACCAAAACAGTCTCGTACTACGTTGTACGATCGGCGCGGCGTATTGATATATGTGTTAATTATGTTTCGCTAAGTGAATATTGTTATAAAAATAAAACAAATACTTCAACAGTACAATAACTTTATTTCCACAAAACTTATTTCTTGATACCTTTGGAATATAGCAGGGGAACATGTCGAGAAGAATGTTGGTGTCGTGATGATACGTTTCACGTGACATAGTAAAAGGGGTTTATGTTATTCTTAACCGACACAACAAAGTGTACGTGGATGGCAGTAGAAATGAAGTAACGTGTAATTATATAATAATAATATCTCGACGTCAAAAATCCACACTTGAACAAAAAATCGACTCAAATTATAGAACAGGAGTAGGCATTTTTTTCATGAATACTTACTTACTACTGATTCAACATAAGTAAATTATAAAACCCAAATAATTTTCATAAAAATTATCATTTTATTGAGATGGTGCAGAAAGCAAAAGGCAATTCTTAAGGTTCTTTTCAATATTAAAAACTAAGTTATAACTAGGTATTTGTAGGCACAGATTCATGAATACCTGTTTGTAGTTTCTTGTTTGAAGGAGGCTATAAATGTGCGTCTTTTGTACTTGTTCATTTAATTAATTAGAGGTTTGTTCAAAAGTTTTCTTGATTATCTAAATTCACATTTCCCGAAATTTTACGGCTGAAAATATACTTCAACTCATATAAAATAGTTTTTACGCCAAATTGTGCAAGATAGCTATATTAAATAACTTATCCACCGCGACTAAATAACTTAAATAATAAAAGAGACAGAAGTTCGGAATATACCGGACTTAAAAGGGTTATTTATTGTTAAATTAACAGTCTGTTAATATCAGTGCTAATCTTTAATATATTCGAGCACATGCATCGTTCGTTTTACTGTGTTGAAAAAGCATGGCATGGTGATGGTGCTGTTAATCTTTAAATTAATATACTTTTACGTTTTTTTTAAATACAAAAGTAAAGGTGCGTTTAAGAGCACTATTATCACAGTTGATGAGCCTAGTTCAGGTGCATTAGATACAGTAGCCGTGTTCTCCAATGATTTCTCCCTGTCGGTATTGTGGGACGAAAATACACTTTCTTCCATCATCTCAGTTGAACTGAAATTAATTCATAATATATAAGTATAGGCTCAATTGGGTATGATAACTTTTTCACAATTTATTACAAAATACAAAGTTCAATGAAAGACTAAAAATTTATAAATATCAGCTCCTGGTCTATTTTACTTTCTCTGTTAATTGAACTTGGCGAGATGATTGAGGTTCCTGATTTATTGCATATTTCTCATCCCCTTGTAAAGCAATACGTTTTTGGAGCCTAAATCAGAATTAATAGCACATGAATGAAATACAATGGATCAAAATAATTGATCGAAGAACGGTTCGAATACATATATTAAGATAATTATATATTTTTTCTTAAAAAGTAGAAATATGACTAAAGTGGAGAAGTGTAATACACATCATATAAATAAAAAAAAACACCCAGATTTGAAAGAAAAGTTAGAAGGTAAGATTATTCACGGAACATAGCTATAGGGTAAAACGTAACAAGCATATTTACAAAACAGAATAAATAGCAGCAGGTATTTTTAATAATGCATTCATCGTGATCCGAAGGAGAAAATAAAAGAATACTTATTTTACGAATAAAAAACAAACTAAAATACTGACGCAAGGTTGAGGATCGAACTCTGTACCTTCATCACTGAGCGTGAAACGTTTAACGCGTTACACCACTTCGAACTTAGAGCTAGAAGTCGAAATTGACGATTATATTAGGATTGCGAACGAACAATATAATATATGGCAAAACTTTTCGACTATGTTCCGTCCGTGCAATATATAAAATATGCCTAAAGTGTTTTATTGGTAGAAAAATTTGTACTTACAATTTTGCATTCATTATCTGAGCCCTCTGTTTAGCGAACCTTTTTTTAATATTTTTTCCCTTTTAGGGATTTATAGCCGTGAGTATGTATGTTGTTAAAAATTTTTTTGTTTAATTGGAAATTTTCGATTTTCTGCACATGTTTGTTTCCTTTATTTAATTTTCCGACGTTATTATAAGGTAAACAATATTTTTAATCTTACTAAAAAGATATGTAAAAACATCACATAAATTTAAAGCAAAAAGATAATAATTGTTTCAGCTGGATTTACAGAACATTAGGATAAAACGAGCGTATTCACAAAACAGAATTATGCGCAGTATTTTTAATCATGCATTTATCATCATAACCGAAACAAAATAATTTTACGAGGAAAGAAATAAACAAAAAGCATGTCCCGGATAGAAGATTTGAACTCACGCCCACATCAACAGCGCATGGCCCCTAATGCATTGGACCATTTCGTACTATCTAAACAGGGTGAAATTAACGATAATATTACGATTGTTATCAAACTTATAATGTAAAGCAAAACAAGCGACTATGTTGCGCACAACCAAAATAAATTATCTAAAAAGCGCGGGAAGCGGCAAGCAGCTCTATTACAGAAAAATTCGACACAAGCTCTGCGCATGAAGGCTAACAGCCATCTGCCGTGCCGCCCCGTTCTCCGCACAGGGACCCGCTCCAGATTGACATTGAAATTTAGGGTTTTTGCTTTATAACTCCATAATTAGGATGAAAAGACTAAAAATTATTCATACAGATGATTGACCACTCAGTTGTCTACGCAAATATTACGTAATCGATAACATATATGCAGTATTCTGACAGCAATATCAGACTTTACGATAAAAAAGCCCCCCACAAATTATTTTTTTTCTTAGTCGATTATTATTGAAAACGAATGAGAACCGTCATTATTAAAGAAAAGATATTGAACTTGAACATATATTTTATTTAGAGTGTGATTGTTTCATTGAGCAGGTTTCATTGAGTTTGAAAACTACCAAAATCAGTGAAATTTTCGAGGGAGGCCCTTAACTTGACTTACATAGATGTAAATTATTATATGGTCCAAGAGAGGAGATTATCTTTTAATTAGTTTAATCCATAAAAACCATTTCTGTATCATACCAATTGGCCTAGAACTCGTTTTTAAAACATACCCTTTTTATATTTTAAATTGATGAAAGACATCAAACTAAACAACTTTGCCTATAGAACGCTTATCTAAAATATTGTAATTTTCAAAATAATTAATTAATAAAAAGTATCAAAAAGTAGCTGCCTAGATCAAACTGAGAAAGTATAGTGAGGTTCTGATTATTATTCTTATTATTCTCAGCCTAAATAACAATAAAATTGCAATAATTTAGATAAGCGTTCTATAGGCAAAGTTGTTTAGTTTGATGTCTTTCATCAATTTAAAATATAAAAAGGGTATGTTTTAAAAACGAGGTGGAGGCCAATTGTAAAATAATTAGTTTGGTGCTGGCGAAGTTACCAATACTTAAATAAATAGATTACGCTGAACAAAAAAAAACATAACCTCTGCCTGCTCTACTGTCATCTCATTTCATTTCAATCATCAATGTAAGTCTTTGAGTAGTGAAGTATAAAGTAAACAAAAAATGAAACAAAATGAAAATGATAATAACCCGCAATGCTTATACTTTGTGAAGAGAAAAAAACGCTTATGTCGTATGACTGTTCGACCTGGAAAACAATACTGCGGTGAACATGAACCCAATCCCGAAAGTAAAGACAAAACGGTAATAATCATTCTATGTTATGTTATTGATATCTCTGTTTTTGATGCTATGAAATACTTATGAGATTATATTTTTTCAGTCTGATTCTCGTATCCCTTGTCCATTGGATCCAAAGCAGTGAGTATTTAATACTTTAATTATAAATCAGTAAGTTACACGTATTATATATATAACCTCTAAATTTCTGAGTGATACCTACTTAGTGACTACATAAATTTATAAATGGAAATTTCAGTACATGTTACATCAGTAAATTGGACAAACATCTCAAAATATGCAATGCGAAGCAGACTGAACAACCAGAGTACATTGTCCACAATATCAATGCCGGAGGTGATGAGAATGTGCCAATCCGAAGACTACTTGTGGAAGTACCACTTGAAGAGCTCATGAAAGTTGTTGTGAAGGTTAATAGGCTTTATGATGGTAAGAAACAGCTCTTCTTCTAGATATATAAGGAATAAATCTGAAAAGCATAAGCTCAGTTCAGCTGGTGATCAATGTACACAATCTTCCCTTCTCTTGTTCTTTCTAAGAAGTGGAATAAGTTTCTACCAAAAAACATTAAAAATTATGCTAAATATACAAAACATAGAACATAGTTTTCTGAACTAACTGATATTTAACACTTTGTTACCATTTTATTTCTTATCATTAGTATATTTATACGGTGTTGGCATTGGCTGCCATTAATTTAATATAATATTCTTCATTTAAAAAATCCTCTAACTATGACAAGTGACAAAAGTTGGAGTGTGAGTAAAAGCGCAAAATTGTTGATTTTAGTTGCTCTACTGATTTTGATTAAATTTGGCACATAATAGGTTAAAAATGACAGGGATTTGAAGATGTGCTACAGTTTATCATAAACATTTGTTAGGTTTAGTTCTATATAGAATTAACTAAGATTAATGTGCATGAATACATGTAGTATCACATAAATTTTAAACAACCATGGAGATGGATCATAATTGTGCACTTTTAAAATTTAATTCTTCTGAAGGTGGATGACAGGCTAAATGCTTAATTTTATACCAAAAATCCTGTATAAACTGATTGATTTTATCTTATTAGAAGTAGAAAATTTGTCTGTAACTCCCACTCAACCCAATAACTATGCCACCTGTACTACTCTATATTTTATATTCTAAAACTACAAATGAACCTTGTCAAATCTTTACTTGTTTGCAATGGCCGGAGTCCACACTAAATCCACATCAATGGTCTTAATAATCCTTTTATCAATTAAATCTTACAACATTAAGAAGTATCATTTTGCTAAATTTTATAAGGGGTGGTCAGTTTTTTACTATCATGACCATAATTTCAGTGATCTTAACATCACAAGATTGACTGAAAATGATTGCATTCATATTATTTTAAATAGAAACAAAATTACTTTCTAGAGTTCCTAAAAGATGAAATCAAAAATATTCCGGAAGGGGATATTCATCCAGCTGTGCTCGAAAACTTCAATGAACCAACTAGAACCGAAAGCTCTAAAAGACATTTGCGACAATCATCAGCTCTGATGAGGATCATCGAGAATGAGAGTCTTGTGAGGAATCACACGGGATATGTTGAATTAGGGGCTGGAAAAGGTTTGTATGGATAGATAAAGGTTCCTTAATACAAACACATTACGCAAGCAATTAAGGCACAAAGTGAGACCTGTAGTTTACATATACCACATATTCTTGACACTGTATCACTCAATTTTCTCAATTTTTTCACACACTCAGACTGATTATAAAGTGTATAAATATGCTAGTAGGAGTTTTCATCAAACAACCGTGATAGCCCAGTGGGTAGAACACTCGGTTATCGTGCAAAACAACTAGTGTTCAAATCCTGGGTCGGGCCTACACCAATTTGTCTTTTCTAAAGACATATGTGTGGTTAATTTATCATGGTTGTTAACGGTGAGGGAAAACATCGTGAGGAAACCCACATGGCTGAGTTGTACTTAGTCATGTGACAGTGTATTCGTACAAAACGGCGATAGGCCTGCCCCCTATCACGTGAGTACACTGTCCATGCAAAACGTGGGTACTCTGAACACCAGGTGACAAAGTCACGTGATGTTCAGAAGTATTAGTACCTATGCCAACCAACCCCTTCGGGGATATTCGGCGTGAACATTTATGTTATGTTATGAGTTTTCAACAAACCAGTTTTATTATTTGTCGCCCTGCGCTCAGATAAGCACTGTCATATTTTAATCTATATGTACATACATACATACATATACTCACGCCATTAATTCCCATTGGGGTAGGCAGAGACTATCGATCGCCACTTCGTACGATCCTGACAAACCTCTCTAGCTTCGTTTACATCCATCAATCTTTTCATACATGCTCTTTTATTCTTCATACTTCGGACGCCAGCCTTTTTGAGCACACTCTCAATTTGGTCCAAGTGTGTTCTCCGTGGTCGTCCTCTACTAACATTACCATCCACACTAGCTCTATAGATCCCTTTTACCAATTTTCTATCATCCATCCTCTCTATGTGCCCAAACCATCTCAACATTCCTTTTTCTATCTTTCTTACAATATCATCTTTCACACCACACTTTTCACGAATAACGCTATTTCTCACTCGGTCACACAATCTAACATTACAAATTTTTCTGAGGGACCTCATCTCTACTGCATTCACTCTGCTCTCATGCTTCTTCTGCCACACCCAACATTCGCTTCCATACATAAGCGTAGGAACAAGAACAGCATCATGCACAGCCATTCGGGCCTTTTCAGACACCGATTGACTGATCATTAGGCTATTCATTGCTCCATTTACCGCATTACCCTTTTTCACTCTTCTTTCAATGTCTTCATCACATTTTCCATCCCTTGTAAACAAACTTCCCAGATATACAAACTCCTTCACCTGTTCCACATCCTTACCATCAATCGCAATCACGCATTCTGTCACATCTTCCTGACTCTCAAAAACCATCGTTTTGGTCTTATCCACATTCACCCTCATTCCCTTTCTTACAAAAGACTCACATGCAATATTCATCATCTCTTGCAACTCTTCTGCCGATGATGCAAGTAGCACTTGATCGTCAGCATACAAGAGGCATTTAATGATGAATCCACCCATCCTTAGTCCATAATCACTTTCTCGCAACTCTGTCAAACAGTCATCCATGAACAAATTGAAGAGCCACGGAGAAGCTACACATCCCTGTCGGACACCCCTAGAGATTCCGAACCAGTCAGTGTTTTCCCCGTTTACTCTTACACATGCACTAGTGTATAATCTGTAATATAAAATGTAGTATAATCTATATGTCATTGTGTTTAATAAGGTGTATGGTTAAATAATCCTTAAATTTACTTATATTCCCTATCACTCTTATACTATAATTTTTCCTAATTTTAATTGACTTTCTCTTTATGTTCCCTAGGTCAGTTGTCCTGTTTCGCTTGGCGCGCCTGGTGTGGGGTAGGCAGCGGCAGTGTAATGCTATTAGTGGACCGAGCCGCTCTCAGACATAAGAAAGACTCACAATTACGACATAATGCACTTTCTACCAATACTTCTACTGGTACTACCAGCATTCCTTCCGATCTTGGTAGTAAAGATTCTACCAATCCTACCCAAGATCCTGCAGACTCTCTACTTCGAGTCCGCGCAGATTTGGCTCATCTCAATTTGTCTAAAACACCGGCGCTGATGCAGTGTCAGAATGTAGTTGGATTCGCTAAACATCTTTGCGGTGTTGCCACAGGTTAGTATTTTCTTATATTAAGCTGCTTTTTATTAATATTTTAATTACATCGATAGAAACGAAATAAACATAAACTATTACTACTAGAACATAACATAACATAACATAAACGTTCACGCCGTTTATCCCCGAAGGGGTTGGCAGAGGTACCAATACTCCTGAACTCACATGGTAAGCGCCATCTAGTTACCAGAGAAGGTACCCACGTTTTGCTTAGACAGTGTACTCACGTGATAGGGGGCAGGCCTATCGCCGTTTTGTACGAATACACTGTCACATGACTAATTACAACTCAGCCATGTGGGTTTCCTCACGATGTTTTCCCTCACCGTTAGCAACCATGATAAATTAACCACACATATGACTTTAGAAAAGACAAATTGGTGTAGGCCCGTCCCAGGATTGGAACTCACGCCCTTCTGTTTTTCGGGCGGGTGTTCTACCCACTGGACTATCATGTACTACTAGAAATAATTCTTTTTTTAAGTTTAGTGGGGGAATGATATACAATAAAATAAAGAATCGTCGGTAATCGGTCGCCGTCGCTCAACAAAATCAAGCAATACTTAACTCTAATTTAGTATCTTTTCCGTATTTTAGTGTTTAGCCTAAAACTATAAAAATAATATAGCGTTCTAAAACCCTAACTAATAAACTATATAACATAAAAAAAAATATTTTAATAGATTACGCCCTCCGCTGTATCTCGCAAGTGGGGCCGAATGGTACCACTAGTGGTGGCGTGGTGCTGGCCACGTGTTGCCACCACCGCTGTCAGCTTAGTGGGTACGTGGGGCGTGGGGAGATGCAGGTTTGTAACCAATAAATAATGGATAAATCAAGGAAAGATAAATTTCGACACCAGCGGGGATCGAACCCACGACCTCCGGGTATACGCCCCCGTCGCTCTACCAATTGAGCTATAGTGTCAATGGCTTCTAGTGCGAAATTGATTTTTCCTTTGTTTCTTTCACACTTTTTTAAGTAGTTTAACCAGTTTTGTTGGAGATTCATGAGTACCTACTATAGAGAATCGTCAACAACAACGCTTCCATGATTTTTTCACACTTTAACGTCCGAAATCGGTCGATGCCCCCATTACGAACTTTGCTCACCTGTATAAAAAAAAGTGTTGTTTTAGTGCTTTTTTACACTGAAAATCAAATCACTTCATAGTTTGAAAGTCGCTTTCTCTGTCACCATACATTCGTACATATACTCACGGCTATAAGGGTAGCCAGAGCAAAGGAATTAGAAATTCCTTAGCCACTTTTGGAAGTTGCGTGGGGAAAAGATGGTAAAACAAAGGTTACTGTCACCTGTGTGTTAAAACTTCGCAACGGATGTTGATGCGGTTTTTTTAATAGATAGTCATCAAAGAGGAAAGTTTATATGTATTATTACATTAATTAAATAGTGGATACAATTTTGGGGTTTCTAATGTGATGTAAATTATTTTATTTTTCCGCTTGCATCGCAAACGCAGGCTAAATCTTGAAATCCTGTTGATATCATAAATGTGAAAGTTTAGATGTTTGTGTGTTTGAGGTAAAAAGCCTTGTCAGTTACAGAATGTATATGAATGAAATTTAGCAGAATTCTAGATAATGACCCAAATTATAATATAGAATACTTTTTATCCCGGTAAAATTGGACCAATAAAATATTCACGCCTGATTGAACTCAGAGTACCGGAAAAAAGCCTAAAGTTTGGCATAAGCAAATTTACAGTACGAAGTCTGTTGGGTCAGCTAGTATAACATATTATTATTTTAAAATTGCGTGCCAATATCTCAACTCTGGACATAATAATGAAAATTGATTCGTTTAAATTATGTAGATTGTGGGGCAAAATTCTTCCCTAAATAGGTAAAATAAGGGGTATATTTTTGTATCATTAGATGTTCGTTACTCGATCACGTCTGAACTACAGAAAAGGTTTTGTTTATGATTTGACTTGTCTCACGCAGATGAAGTTGCGCGCGACAAACAGTATTGATATTTACATACATATACTCACGGTTATAAATCCCTTAACGGGGTAGCCAGAGCTTTGGAATAAGAAATTCCTCAGCCACTTTTGGAAGTTGATTGGGGAAAAGATGGTAATAATAAATGTTTTTGGTGACGGGTCTCCAACCACATCGCCCAAAAATCACTTAAAAAGGCTATATGATTATTGATACATGATTATAATTTCTTTCAGAAACTGGGGGTCACGGATGAGGACTTCAACATAATATTAAGTATAGTCTCATGGGCCACGTGCGGTGATGGAAGAAGTAGGGAACGAAGAAAGATAGAAGAAGACTTAAAGCAAGATAAAAATGAAGTTAATCAAAAAACTAATAATGAACTAAAACCAAATGTCCCATTGTCACAGAAGGAAAAAGAAGAAGTGGGAAGAAGGGCTAAGGCCCTAGTTGATTTGGGTCGGATACTGTATCTAAGAAGTCAAGGGTTCGATGCCCGGTTAAGCAAGTTTGTGGATACGAGTGTGTCGTTAGAGAATTTATGTATTGTTGCGAAAAGAAATTAAATTATTGACAATGTATTTTTCGTTTTATTTTAGTAGATAACAATTAGAAGATCCTTTATCTTTAAGTGGTCGGCGATAGGCCTGCCCCCTATCACGTGAGTACATTGTCCAAGCAAAATGGGTACTCTGAACACCAGGTGATAATGTCACGATGTCCAGTGTTAAAAACCTTATTATTTTACCTTTACCTATTTTCGTTGATATCCTTCTTTATGAAATATGTTTGACTTTTATATTTTTTGATTAATTGTAAATAGACTAAGAAGTGTCATACGAAAGAAAATGTGATTAGGAAAAAGAATAATATACGATTGGATTGGAAATGGATAAGAAGGCTTTTATTTTAGTTTGCAGTAGAGACCTTCAGTTTTCAACAAAGTGGTCCTTCGAGCCGGATGGATCTCAGAAGAAGCGAAAGAGTAAACAAAATGAAAGAAGGTGAACAGACTAGCACGACAGCAAATCCCCGTGAGCCCACGACTACTGGGCACGAGGATAATATTGCTGCGGCGTCCGCCTTGGAGACTCAACCTATACAGTCCACAAGAAGCAGTTCTCATATAAGCGCCGTGACTCGCAAACAGATCATGGAGGCGCGCGCTGCGACAGAAAAAGCAAAAATAGAACTGCAGAGAATTCAATTGCAAGAAAAGAAATTATTAGCCCAACAAGCTCTCATTGATGCTCGTTTAGAAGAAGAACGGTCAATACGCGGCTCCAGAAAGAGTGGATCGATATCATACGTGCAGCAATGGATCAATGATGCTCCAGAGGCAAACGATTATACACCGCCGGAACCACCAGCACCAGCCGCACACCCCGCCGCAGCCAACTGGTTGCCGCCCGGACGAACCGACTTCGCGCTATTTAACCCGCGATTTGACCACATTCCACATAGTGACAAATTGCTAGGTCGCTTGTCAGCGCGAGATCTACCGATTTTTAGTGGAGACCCTCTGGATTGGTTACGATTCAAACAAGCATTCACCTCGACGACACGCATAGGCCAGTATTCGGACGAGGAGAATCTGGCTCGTTTACAAAGATGTCTCAAGGGTGACGCATGGGAAGCAGTTGCCCAACGACTGATTACGGTAACATCAGCCGAAGAAATCATAAAAACCCTGGAGATGCGATTTGGAAGACCAGAATTAGTGTTGCACATGGTTATATCTCAGATGAAAAAGGTAGCAAAATTGACAGGTACTAGGTCAGATTTAATAACACTCGCGACGAAAGTAGCAAACTGTGTAGCCGCAATCAAGGCTACACAATGTTTTGATTATTTATACAATCCTGAGTTAGTATACATACATACATACACTCACGCCGTTAATTCCCATTGGGGTAGGCAGAGACTATCGATCGCCACTTCGTACGATCCTGGCAAACCTCTCTTGCTTCGTCTACATCCATCAATCTTTTCATACATGCTCTTTTATTCTTCATACTTCGGACGCCTGCCTTTTTGAGCCCACTTTCAATTTGGTCCAAGTGTGTCTTTCGTGGCCGTCCTCTACTAACATTACCTTCCACATTAGCTCTATAGATACCTTTTACCAATTTCCTATCATCCATCCTCTCGATGTGCCCAAACCATCTCAACATTCCTTTTTCTATCTTACTTACAATATCATCTTTTACACCACACCTGAAGTATCTGAAGTCGTAAATAAATTAACTGAAAGTTTGGTTTATAGATGGACAGATTATTATAGCAACTTAAGTAGCCACCAACCGCGATTATCTGCATTATCGGAATTTTTAATGCACGAGTCTGAACGATTATGTAAGGCGGATGTAGTAGAACTTCCACAGCGATTATTTAGATCCTCTAGCTCTTTAAAGCCAGTTCTTACGACAGTTAATAGGGTTGGTGAAACGTCATCAGCTATCAATGTCATGGTTAAAAATGACAGTTTGAATGTAAACAAATGTGTCTATTGTCATGGAAACCATTCGTTTGAAAAATGTTCTGCATTTTTAGCTCTTGAATTAAACGACAAATGGCAATGGGTTTGTGACACAAAATTATGTTTTAAATGTTTTAGCCCAGATCATCGACGCGAAAAATGTAAGTCACGAAATAGATGTAAGACGTGTAACCGTGGTCATCATACAATGTTACATAGGGATGATTGGACAAATTGGAGATCCGCTAAAGCATCAACTAAGCCGCAGATGATTAAGTTGCAGCCAGACACAAGTAATAAAGACATCACACCGTCGAATATTTCAGAGATTACCGCGAATGTGTGGACCAACATGGATGATAAAGGTAAGCTGTTTTTGAAATTACTACCTGTCAACGTAGAAGGCCCGTTAGGATCTTATGAAACTTTGGCATTGCTAGATGAGGGTTCTACGGTAACTTTAATTGATAGTAGAGTTGCAAAACATGTAGGCGCGGAGGGTTCTTGTGTCGATTATAACTTACAGGGCGCGGTAGGCGGCATGCAAAAGCAAAAGGGTTATCTCGTTTCTTTGACATTACGTACGTCATGTGGTAAACACATCCTCAATAGAGTCCGCACCGTTGATGAACTAATTTTGCCCACGCAAGGGATTGATAAGAATGTTTTGTACAAATATACTCATTTACAAGATATTCCCATTGAATCGTATGATGGACGACCAACACTTCTCATTGGCCAGGACTATTGGCATTTGATTGTTAGCAGGGAAGTAAGACAAGGACGAATGAATGAGCCAGTTGCATCACTTACAGAGTTAGGGTGGGTAATACACGGATTTGTTTCATCAATCACATCACAACTTAATGCAACTGAGTTTACCTATCATGTTCATTCAGAAACACATAAAACGGATGCAGAATTACATGAAATAGTTAAAGAATATTTTCATATAGACAGTATTGGGATCAAAACGAAAAATGAAGACAAGCTGTCACATGACGACCATAGAGCACTTAACATTTTAGACAAGACATCGCGAAAAGTTAATGGAAAATGGGAAGTCGGATTACTGTGGCGTTCTGATAGCGTTCATTTTCCCGACAGTAAAAATATTGCTATACAACGTTTTAAAATTATTGAAAAGATGATGAATACTGACCATAATTTCGCATCTGACTATACAAGACAAATACATAATATGCTCGAGAGTGGGTATGCAGAATTATGTGAAGAGAGTGAAGAGTCCTTGAGTATTAAAGATCGAATATGGTATCTACCTCATTTTGGGGTTCGAAACCAGAACAAACCAGGTAAATTACGACTAGTACATGATGCCAAAGCAGAAGTTAAAGGAGTTTCGCTTAATACAGAACTTTTAACGGGACCTGATTTACTAAATTCACTAATTGGCGTGTTGTTTCGGTTTCGTGAGAGGAAGATAGCTGTTATTGGAGACATAAAAGAGATGTTTATGAGAGTAAAAATTATTGATAAAGATCAGTTAGCACAGTTGTTTTTGTGGCGACCTAATAAAAATAGTGCTGTAAGGACGTACAAAATGACATCAATGATTTTTGGTGCAAAATCATCACCATGCACCGCAACATACATTTTAAGAAAAAATGCTGATGAATTCTCGACTACACACCCTAGAGCTGTCATGGCAATTAAACGACGTCATTATGTGGATGACTATGCAGATAGCGTCGATACTGTGGAAGAAATGAAACAGCTGATTGCAGATGTGACCAAAATTCACGCATCTGGAGGGTTTGAGATTAGAGGGTTTGTTTCTAATGAGCCATCGTGTTTACCTGAAAGTGTTCAATCTAAGTCAGTCAAGCTTTTAGAATCTAATAAACTACACCGAACATTAGGTATGACGTGGAAACCACGTAGTGATGTTTTAGGTTTCGATGTCAGTTTGAAGAAAGTAAAAGAAGACGTGGCAAACGGCAAAAGATGCCCTACAAAACGTGAAGCTTTGAGTGTTGTTATGTCTGTATTTGACCCCTTGGGATTTTTGAGTCCTCTTATGATAAGAGCTAAATTGTTGTTACAAGATATGTGGCGATGTGGGTTGCAATGGGATGAACAGATTAGCAAAAAAATTGCAAAGGTTTGGTTCCAGTGGTTAATTGATTTAAAAACATGTCAACATTTTACTGTACCGCGCTGTTATGGATTATCTATGAAAGATCAGTTAGAGTTACACATTTTTGTCGACGCATCTGAACAAGCATATGCCAGTGTTGCTTACATACGAGATGAATCTAGCCATGTTGCCTTTGTAGCGGCTAAATCCAGGGTAGCGCCTTTAAAGTCATGCACTGTACCGAAACTCGAACTACAAGCTGCGGTTTTAGGTGCGCGCCTTGGTGCAACTATTATCAAGGAACTTGATTTAAAAATTACATCACGTACTTTCTGGACAGACTCGCAAGTGGTGTGGCACTGGATACAGCAGAGAGTTCAGCAAAAGAAAACTTTTATTTCAAATAGAATAAATGAAATTTTAGATTTGACTAAATCTAGTGAATGGAGATGGCTTCCAGGCAAATTCAATGTAGCAGATGAAGCCACTAGATCTACAAGGAAACCCAGTGAAGAGTCATTATGGATTAATGGCCCTACTTTTTTAAAATCATCAAGAGATGAATGGCCAAAGATGGCTCCGCCTTTATTAGATTTACGAGATGGAACAGTGTTAGTAATTGGAGATGATACTCAAATAGATAAAGCGCTACCAGATATAAGACGGTTTTCGAAATGGCTAAGACTTGTACGTACAACTGCTCGAGTTTTGTGGTTTGTAGAATGTCTTCGAAAACGATCAAGACCGTTTGTAGAACTCCTTCAGAAAGCAGAACAGTTGTGGATTAGAAAAAGCCAACAGGAAAGTTTTCCGGAGGAAATCGTTCGTTTGAGATCAAATATTTCACTTGACAATTCCAGTCAATTAAAAAAAATTAATGTGTTTCTAGATGAAGCTGGTATTATCCGATTAAAAGGCAGAGCTAATGCTATTCAAGAAGTTAACAGAGATACACTTGAGCCAATTGTTCTCGACGGAAAACATTCAAACTACACTCAATTACTGATTAAACACTACCATGAAAAGACCTTTCATGGTCACACAGAAAGTGTAGTCAATGAGTTAAGACAAAAATACTGGATTCTTCACTTACGACCATCAGTTAAGCGTTTAAGTTATGATTGTCAATTTTGCTTAATTCGCAGAGCTCAACCCATGCAACAAGTTAGTGGCGATTTACCGTTCGGTCGATTAGCCCATCATCATCGTCCATTTACTCATTGCGGGTTAGATTATTTTGGCCCCATGCAAGTAACAATAGGACGACGACGTGAGAAACGATATGGTGCGTTATTTACTTGTCTTACAACTAGGGCAATACACATTGAATTAGCCGGTAACTTAAGCACGGATTCAGCCATTATGGCGATGCGCAGAATGATGGCTAGAAGAGGATGTCCATCTACCATGTACTCTGATAATGGTACAAATTTTCGCGGGGCTAATATAGAGTTGAAAGAAGTATTACAAAATATTAATCAGGATAGTGTACATATTTTCTTAACAAATAAGCCTATAGGATGGCGATTCAACGCTCTAGCAGCACCACATACTGGCGGGGCATGGGAACGACTCGTGCGCAGCGTTAAGCGTTGTTTAGGTGTAGTTTTGAAAGAACAGGCACCTAAAGAAGAAGTGTTGCAAACGTTATTGGCCGAGATCGAAAATATACTCAATTCTCGTCCTCTCACTCATGTTTCAGTTGATGCAGCGGACCCGGAAGCTTTGACTCCTAATAATTTTTTGTTAGGGGGACCTTCTGATGTGCCGTGGTCCGGTTACTGCGACGGCATCTCTCAAAAGTGTTGGAGGAATGCGCAGCGACTCGCGGATAATTTTTGGCGTCGATGGGTACGCGAATACCTACCGACTGTATTAAAACGCTCCGGACAGGTCAATCGGGCTAATATTACAGTAGGAGCATTGGTTATAGTTGTGGATCCATCTCTACCGCGTAATGTTTGGCCAAAGGGAGTAATCGAAAAAATATATCCAGGTCCTGACGATCTAGTTAGAATTGTAGACGTTCGTACGGTTGGTGGTATACTTAAGCGGCATGTTTCAAAATTATTGTTTATTGGAAATGTGAATAATTAATGATTTGCTAAGTTATCTTGTTTTTCATATGTCGGATTTGTTTTGCATGAAAAACTCATCATATTTGACTATTTTGTTTTGCTTTAGCAAAATGTTCTAGAATGTAATATGTTTATTTAGGTGTTTTGCTATATTTTGGCCGGGAGGATGTTAAAAACCTTATTATTTTACCTTTACCTATTTTCGTTGATATCCTTCTTTATGAAATATGTTTGACTTTTATATTTTTTGATTAATTGTAAATAGAATAAGAAGTGTCATACGAAAGAAAATGTGATTAGGAAAAAGAATAATATACGATTGGATTGGAAATGGATAAGAAGGCTTTTATTTTAGTTTGCAGTAGAGACCTTCAGTTTTCAACATTCAGAAGTATTAGTATCTTTGCCCACCCCTTTGAGTCTTTAAGTGGCGCTCTGGCATTTTAATTAGAAGTTTAGTTTGAGGACTAATCTCGTTATTTATCCAATAGGAGTCCACTGCATTTAGATCTACACAAAGGCCGATCCAATTGCCTTCATTGGTTTCCCGTGAGTCCTACCACAATGGTGGCTATTCCCAGTAGTCCTACTCGATAGTCTTACCAGTAGGACTATTGGGATTTTTTGTCCCAGTAGTCTTACCAACCAATCAAAACTTTTTGGTGCATCTAAAGTTGCCAACTTTTATGTAGCCCAAAAAAAATGAATAGACATACCTCGTTAGTGAAATTAGATGTATGATATGAAATCGAATATTTTTTTGACTGATTTCCTGTCACATAATATTTTATCGAGGTGTATTTGCCATTAAACTAAATAATTTGCAATATACATGGCAATGGGTTTGTGGTTGTAATATATTTTTTCCCAAAATACAGTCGTCAAAAGGTAAAATAACTATGCATTTATAGTATATTTTTTGTAAAGTACCAGGGTAGCATAAACATAAAAGCAGCGTGAATAAAAAAGCTTATTGGTTTTATACAAAATTATCAGTTGAGTTTATCAAAATCAGAATTTTAGAATAATCAGAAAGAAGAATCAACCAAAGACGTCCACAGGTGGAGAAAGCTTTTCCGAAAGATCTCCACAATAAAAACCGGTTCTGTGCTGCTCAAAAATTTTGACCACGTCGTCGGTCAACCTTATGGGAGACCTACGCAAACAAACAAACCAACAACAACCCTATTAATAACCTTATTCATGAAAAATTAAAACTTATTAATTTAGTATTTTCTAAGATTTTCACGATTGCACATTATAATTGAAACAACTTTTGATTTTCGGATATTTTAATCGCGTATTATTACATTATTTTTAAAGCCCGACGTTTCGAAAACTTTTCAGTTATCATGGTCACGGGAAGACTGATGTGTTATTTGTCATTATACAGTACTATAAAATTATTAATACTAACTACCTTCACAAAATTTTAAGTAACTTTAACTTCGTCGGGCTTTAAAAATAATGTAATAATACGCGATTAAAATATCCGAAAATCAAAAGTTGTTTCAATTATACTTATTAATTTAATTAAATTATTATAATTTAGTGTTGTACCTATTCAAAGTGCTCAGAGGTAAGTTAGACAATCCAGTTGTACTGGAGCAGCTTCGCCTTAACATACCAGACAGGTACATGGGTCGTAGGCGACGACCTGCCCTATTGGCTGTACCGTTCGCACGCACCAAGCTACTAGGGGAGGCTCCAGTCACTCGGGCTCTTAGTACATTAAATTTAATTGCTGAGGATGTAGACTTGTTTTGGTGTACTCTGAATGAATTCACAATAGTAGCATTAAACGTAATTTGCTACAAGTAAAGAAATTAAATATTAAATTACATATATGTTAGAATTAGTTATTTTTTAATAATGTTAATAATTTATTATGATTATATTTTATAAGTTTTTATGTTTTTCGATGCCATTTCATTAGGCTGTGCCTGTAATGGTGGTTATCATGTATGAATAAATAAATAAAGTTATAATTTCCAAAAAAAATCTAAACGTTATAGCTTCTCATATATCAAAATAATAGAAAAATTGCTGTGTAGTGCCGGCTTAGAATAGCACTACCCCATTTCTTCCGGTGGGTGTACGTAAGAGGCGACTAACGGTATCGGGGCTTTTAAGGGATTTTTGGGCGATGCGGTTGGAGACCCATCACCAAAAACCTTTATTTCACCATCTTTTCCCCACGCAACTTCCAAAAGTGGCTGAGGAATTTCTAATTCCCTAGCTCTGGCTACCCCTTCATGGGATTTACAGCCGTGAGTATATGTATGTATGTAGAAAAAAAACATGTCTTAAATGTACTATTCGTATTAATATATCAGTAAAACTGAAAATTAAAACCATGTGTTGTATGCGTTGTATGTATTAAATATTAAAATCAATAGTAAATTTATTAATAAGGTATTGTCTATGTCTAATAGTTACGAGGTCCAATTTCTAAAACAAATGTCAAGTAAGACAAATGGGAAAAATACGCCATAGACAATGTCCTACTTTCGGTAAGACCATTGGGAATAAAAATCCCATTAGTTCTACTGGTACGACTACTGGGAATAGCCGCACAATGGCTATAAAACTTAACTTTTACATACATTTCGGACACTAACGTAACTTCCCACTTTGGTAACAGGTAAGATATACAGAACTAATAGGATGAGGCTTGTGAGAGCGAGTATGTCTCATGAAAATGGGAAATTTGTGTATGGACAATGCCGTTTACTGCCGGCTTATTACGTCACTACACTTTTCTACCATACCAACGGGTGTCGTAAGTGGCGACTAACGGTATGGGGCTTTTTAAATGGGTCTTGAAGACCCATCTCCAACGATACTTTATTTCTCCCAACTTGTCCGCTATCAACTTCCAAATGTGGCTGTGGATTTTACAGCTCTGAAGCTCTGGCTACCCATTTTTTGGGATTTATGGCCGTGAATATATGTATGTATCAAATGTGTTCATTTCTCATTCGACATAGTATCTCTCACAAGCCTCATGTTACGGGGGCTGGCCAGTACAACTCTGTACCAACTTATACAAGGTTAATTTTAGAAGGGGTTTTCTGTAAATTACACCCACCAAAAACATTAAATGTAAAAAAATGCCAAGTCTCTCGATGCAGTCTTTCCATCGTAAAAAGTTTTGAGATCTCATAGAAGCCAAGTCCTATTCAAAATATTTCGTAGTTATAAATCAACATTTAGTAATTGTATCAATAGTTTTCTTTATATTATAATTATAGTGACTTGGCAATGAGCACAAGAAGAAACAAATAAAACGGCATATTTGGAGGAGTTTAAAGTTACACACACCGCATGCGTAAACATTAATATCACAAAATTAATTTTCTGTTGGTTTATCCGTGTCGTCCCAACCGAATTTCGGCAACGGCAGTCAGTCTTAGTGCACTCTCGATTCATTTACTTTCATAAAGCGATGGCCCGTAAGGTATTCTTAATTATTGTATTGGAGAATGTAGTCGGTAGTGACCATCATGATTCACACATAACAAATAATCTGATCACTGGTCTCGTCAGTAACATTTGCACATAATTCCAGGCAGCAAGCAGCTTTTAATTTGTGCTCATTGCCAAGTCACTATAATTATAATATAAAGAAAACTATTGATAAATGTTGATTTATAACTACGAAATATTTTGAATAGGACTTGGCTTCTATGAGATCTCAAAACTTTTTACGATGGAAAGACTGCATCGAGAGACTTGGCATTTTTTTACATTTAATGTTTTTGGTGGGATCTCATTTATTTTTTGTAAGTGTATTTCTTTCTTTTACTTTTAGGTGACCTCACAATTTCTTGGACGTCAGCTACTGCTTTTCCCACCCATTCTCTGTCTCTATCTCTTTTGTTTCTTCTCTGAGGCTTCGTTACTTCTAAGGTAGACAAGTCTGGGCGATATATACTTCGGAGTCGATTATATTCAGCTATTGCTGTCTCCTGAGCTTTGATACTACTAAAATTCCCTTATCGTTTGACGACTGAAAACTCCCATACATGCTGTATGACAACGAATGAAATAAACACGACCCATCTCCAGGAATAGAGATGACTCTGTGTGGTAGTGATGAGCCCCTCACTCGTGAGGTACCTCGTTTGAGTTCCTCGTCGCGAGAAAATGAGGGAGTCCTCGTATTTGAAATATGAACCACCTCACGTAGCTCCTCACTCTTTCGAGGCGCGAGTCGAGGCAGCACTCGCATAGACCAAAGTGAGTGAGTGAGTTACTGACAACAATTGAAAGATTGAGTCTATACATACATTATACTCGCTCGCGTCGCGGTTGAAGGAGTCGGGTCAGTTTGATGGAATGATAAGTCAGTTTATTTTAGCGTTTACTTACAAAAAGTAACTTTTAATTTTACCATTTAAAGGGCTGAAGAAAACGGGGCGAAGTGAGTATAAAAATTTAATGTTTTTTGACATGAATTCCTCATGGGGGGATTATTACTCATAAATAAAAGATGTTATTAAAGGAAAGAAAAATTTCGAACCCCGTCAGTGTCGAAATTTTTCTTTCCTTTAATAACATCTTTTATTTATGAGTAAAAAAAACTAATAAAGCAGTTAGAGAAAGTTAGTTTCAGTTTACAAAATTTGTATTTTATCTAAATTTTATTAAATTCATTAAAAATAAGTTTATTTATAAAAAAAATCGAGGTATAGAACATTAGAACTCATTTTGCCTCATTCAGTGCAAAGCGGCAAAATTACGCGCGCCTCACTATCGACTCGTTCATGTAGTTTATTTCATTCATCTACCTCGCCTCAAATGAGGGGTACCTCGCGAGTACCTCATGAGGTAAAATGAGGCCCTCACTCATACTCATTACAAAAGAGTGAGTTACACAACGCTACTGTGTGGACAAAGGTCGCCATTTATGTACAATATTTCACGTTCCATTACACTATATTTACAATTACTTCTATAACAATAGGGCTTAAACTTATATATATATGCAAACTAAATAGAACTAAACTAACTAACAAATAACTAACTAAATAAATATATATCTACTA
Organism: Bedellia somnulentella; assembly: GCA_963576735.1. Taxonomy (NCBI): domain Eukaryota; kingdom Metazoa; phylum Arthropoda; class Insecta; order Lepidoptera; family Bedelliidae; genus Bedellia; species Bedellia somnulentella. The sequence goes on along the minus strand of OY755187.1, from coordinate 145,137 downwards.
ACTTACAAACTATAACTAAACTAAACTAAATAACACGTAAAGTTCTCCGAATATCAATTATCACTACAATATTTTTTAGTTTCGAAATGGGTTTTCATTGACAGATGTATCAAATGAATATTATCGAATTATTTTGAAGTACTACTTACACTGAGCTTTGTAACGAAACCATAGAGCGATTCAGACAGGTACAACGCCATCTATCGAGCGCTCATACAATATTTATCGCAATACAATGGAGTTTTAGCTTTATTAATTTAATGAACTTTATGTATTAATTTGTATTAATGATAGTCTATGTATTACATTTATATTATTCTTTTCTATTCTATGTATGTATTCATCCAATTGAATAGGTACTTGAACAACGAACAAAGTTAACAATGCAGTCAAAATGCTATCTCACTGGTATTGCATTGGTTTATTGTAAATAACCTGGTTCTGAATGCCAAAAAAACTAAATGTATTAAATTTACTTTACCGAATGTTAGGCAAGTTGACGCCAATATTGTTATTGACAGTGAAAAAGTAGAATTAGTGAAAGAGACAAAATTCCTAGGGATAATAATCGATTCTAAGTTGCAATGGGGACCCCATATACTAACACTTTCTAAAAGGCTGAGCTCAGCAGCGTATGCCGTGCGTAAGATTAGAGAAATAGCAGACATAGAAACAGCTCGCATTGTTTATTTCAGTTATTTTCATAGTATTATGTCGTACGGTATTTTATTATGGGGTAAAGCGGCTGATGTTCATAAAGTTTTTGTCTTACAAAAGCGAGCTATCCGATCTATTTACATGTTAAGGTCGAGGTATTCGTTGCGCGAAAAATTTAAAGATATTGGCATTTTAACTGTCCCTTGCCAATACATATTTGAGAATTTAATGTATGCCAAAAAGAATATAGGCCAATTTAGTAAAGTTAGTGATAGGCATACTGTTAACACTCGGAATAAGGAGAAACTTAACGTACCGAAGTGGAGACTTAATAAAGTAAGTAACTCCTTTATGGGACTATCCCTGAAAATGTTCAATAAACTCCCTTCTGAAATATTGGAATTGCCTGTGGCATCTTTTAAAAAGGCAATTAAAGCCATGCTTTTAAAGAAATCTTACTACAGTGTTCAAGATTTTTTAAACGACAAGGACCCAACGCGCACCTGACCATGTCCGTAAAGCTATAAATCTTCCCTCGTTATTCCTAGGAATAATTGTCTGGTGAGGATTTTTCTTCTCACGTTATGTGATTGGTTTTTGTGATGGACAATTTATTTTAATTATGTCAAACTAGCGTTTGGTTTGGTCGCTTAGAAAATCTTTTGTAAAGTAAAAACATGTTTATAAACTGAAATTGTACAAACCATATTTTGAAAAAATGAAAAAATGTGAATGTAAAGAGTTTCTTTGTTGCTTCTTCTCTTTACGAACACCTTCCGAAGCAACGGATTAACGATTAATTTAAAACTTTGACGTTCAAAAAATGTTAGTATTTAACTTTATTTTGAAAAATAAACTTTTTGACTTTTTTTTTTTTTAAAATCCATACATAATGTTCTTGCCAAACCGCAAATATAAAATTGTTTTCTATGGCATATATTTTTTTAATGTTTTTTATAATTTTTCCTTTATATGTGGCTAATGACCTATCTTGGTGCAAAATTTGAAGTTTATAAGTCTGCTAGAAGTACCTTAGATTTTTGATGATCTGTCAGTGAGTCAGTGAGTGACAAAATGGTGTAACTTTGATCGACCGTAACTCCTAAACTATTAATTCATTTGGCGTGTAATTTCGAACTTAAGCTTGTTCTAATGCCTACTATTATTCACCGAAAACCTAAACTCCTAGCTTTGTCCACGTCGAAGATATAGGGGGGGCGAAACAGCCGCGAACCGCTTCGAGAAAAGATGGTACGGCCGTGCCCGTTTTGCTCGAGACTTGGCAGGGGCACTGCCGTGCCCCCAGATAGTTTTTTGAGCGTTTAGTTGCTGGCTAGTTAATTTCTTCAGTCATTTGTTTTAATTTTGATGAACGTCTATGATAAAGTCATAATGCTGTAAACCAGTGATAAATAAAACACAATTTAAAAATATAATATAGTTTATTTTCATCAACTTTATCTATAAACATGTCTATACAAAGGTCGGGGGTACGGGGTGCCCCAAAATGCTAAATACACATCAAAATAATTCCAAGGAATACAGTAAACGTATAAACCCCGGAAACTAAGGCATACACTCTTAATGGCCAAGTTTTGAATAATATGAAAATTGCCTTTTGAAAGAACTTATTGTCAAGGCACTGTTTTACGAAAATACATATTATGACTACACAGTTCGCAACGAAAAATTAACAATAAAATATGTTCTTATAAAAGAAACAATATCTTACTGATAAAAACAGTGACTTCTCTTAATAAAATGGGCTTAACTTTGACACAAATCCGTTTTTTGGTAAATCAACGGAAGAGTTGGCAAAATAGTTTCAAAATCGACACAAGCTGAATCATTATTTATATCTAAACTATATCAAGTGCAATACGTTCGTGTATACGAAAACTAATATTACCGACGACTTATTTAGCCTAAATCAAACATAAAATTAACAAATGCTTGTCAAAATAATTTAAAACATATGCCGTCTTATAACATAAAAGAAAAACTAAGAAATTAAGTAACTAATAAAATTACTGTCACCAGTCGATATACTTAGACCAATTGAACGATAAATACTATATATTTGTATCATTCACTCCGAATGATTGATTATGTTTTGGAAGATACTGGAATGTTAAATATTAATATTGATGGATGGTGAAACTATTATAATAATATATTATAGTACATATTTAAATACAATATGCGACTCAATTAAAAAAAAACCTAAATTTGGAAACAACTGGCAGTAGTGAGTTTTAAAATAAATCTTCAGCGGATTTCTACTATTTTGAATATTGCAAACAAACTACTTTACAGTATATACAACACGCCACTTTTCAAACTTGTCTACTGCCTATAATATGGTCGGATAATCAGAATTGAGCTAATGAACTCTAAATAAAATACTGACACACACTTGACCACACTTTTTATGTACAATATAGAACTAGGTTTTTTGAACTATATCGGTTGTTTAAAAGAAATATAAAACAATCTTCTTGGGTAACTTTGAGTGAGCAACTTTGCTACCCAGCAATGCACTGATATTTTTCCTGTTATAGATTATTTTTATTTACGTTCTGTATAATCACGAAGATATTTCAGCTGATCGCGCACAAGATATAACATTAAAAATCACAAATTACTGTATAAAAGCATAATTAATTTCTCACAACTTATTCAAAATAACCCAAGTAGACTATCCCATATGCTTATTAGTGAAATCCAAAATGGCGGCGAAGTTAAATCCGCCATCTTGGATTTTTACTCAATTTTTATGCTAAAAGTGTGAAAACGTATAAAACGAAAGCTCTAGTTAGTGTGTGATGGTAAGTATGTGTGTGTTGTACATCAGTAGCCGTATTTATCCTGTATGGAGGTGACGAGTCCGCTGGCGATGTTGGATAATCGACCAGCCACTCGGGTTACGCCTGCGCGGACTGATTCACGGACCTGAGGATAGTAAATTAATAACATAATAATTATTATTGTTGCCGTGTAGTGTCGGCTTAGAATAACGCTACTCCATTTCTACCCGTGGGTGATCGTAAGAGGCGACTAAGGGTATAGGGTCTTCTTAAGTGATTTTTGGGCGATGTGGTTGGAGACCCGTCACTAAAAACATTTATTTATTATTATCATCTTTTCCCCAATAAACTTCCAGAAGTGGCAGAGGAATTTCTCATTGCAAAGCTCTGGCTACCCCGTTAAGGGATCTATAGCCGTGAGTATATGTATTCTTTATTTATTATTTATTTATTAGTAATAATCCCCACATGAGGTTTTCATGAACAAAAAGATTTAAATTATCATCCCAAAAGGTTAGATTACCTGATAGCATTTGTGATTAATCTGAAAATAAAATGATCAAAATTCTGTTTTTAAAAATGAAAATAAAAGATCTTAATAAAGTAGAAAATCTGCAATGTCTCCTAAATTTCTGCTTCTTCATTATTGGGGATTTACAAATGAATATTGCATAGATGTGGCTTAAGACCCATCACCAACAATCCTTTATTACACAATGTATACAATATATTCCAAACTAAACTTTCAAGTGGCTGAAGTATTTCAAATTGTGAAGCTCTGGGTACCCCCTAACAATAAGTAACAGTCAGCACTTTATTCAATCGCGAGTAAATCAGAGACCATACACTGTAGACTTGCTTCGCGGTTGTACATATCATTTATACATATCATAACATACATATCATAAAAACATAAACGTCCACGCCGAGTATCCCCGAAGGGGTTGGCAGAGGTACTAATACTTCTGAACACGTGACTTTGTCACCTGGTGTTCAGAGTACCCACGTTTTGCATGGACAGTGTACTCACGTGATAGGGGGCAGGCCTATCGCCGTTTTGTACGAATATACTGTAACATGACTAAGTACAACTCAGTCAGTTATACATATCATTTTAGTACTAAGCGTCAATATCAATAAATAGTTGTGATTCGTATCATCTCTTATCATTTAGTATCATTTTCATCGGTTCGAATATACCCCGAACAACCCCTTTTTGATTTTGTATAGCAGTGAGTATAGTTTAGGTAGTTGTGTATCCCACTTAACTCCTCTTTATAGTTACAATAGCCCAGCGCAGCGTGAGATTCTATAAAAGTAATTAATTCTACTTTATAACATATCTATCACCTACTACTATCTACTGCTACTGTAATCACATGATTTATCACATGACCAACTTCAGCCTCAGCCATGTGGGTTCCTTACGATGTTTTCCCTCGTCATTCACAAATCAAAACAATAAATCAAAAATGAGACTTTATAAAAGGCACAATGGTGTGGTCCAATTCCGGATTCGAACCCATGTGTTATGCTAATAAATAAAGAATAAAGAAAGGAAAGAAAAATTTCAGCATTAAGGCGGGAATCGAACCCGCGACCTCGGGTATACGCCCCATCGCTCTGCCAATTGAGCTACCATGTCAATGGCTGCCTGCGCGAAAGAATGCAAATGTTGAGAATGCCTAACTATCACATAATTTGATTGTGATAATCCCCATATGAGGTTTTCGTGAACAAAAAACATTCAAACCATGTCTTATGCATTTAAAGCTTATTTTCTACTGAGATAAAGTTAACTTCTAAGATTATACTACCTGTATTGTAACCTGAAATCATATATATTTTGATAGATCAATTTTATAAGGAATATCCCTTTTAATTCTATGATATACAAAAAAGAATAATATACAATATTCATAAATTAAAATAAAAGTATATAATAACATAACATAACATAAACGTTCACGCCGTTTATCCCCGAAGGGGTTGGCAGAGGTACCAATACTTCTGAACTCACATGGCAGCGCCATCTAGTGTCCAGAGAAGGTACCCACGTTTTGCTTAGACAGTGTACTCACGTGATAGGGGGCAGGCCTATCGCCGTTTTGTACGAATACACTGTCACATGACTAAGTACAACTCAGCCATATAAGTTTCCTCACGATGTTTTCCCTCATCGTTAACAACCATGATAAATTAACCACACATATGACTTTAGAAAAGACAAATTGGTGTAGGCCCGACCCGGGATTGGAACTCACGCCCTTCTGTTTTCGGGCGGGTGTTCTATCCACTGGACTATCATTGTCGTCAAAAGTATATAATCTACATGTATATTTCTCCAAAAAAAGTTATCGCTAAAATTATTTGAACGACATAGCTTCGGTAGGTAGGTAGGAAAGAAAAGAAGTATATATGACGTTGAATAGTTTTCAAAACCCTAATAACTAGGGAGCATTCCCTTTTCATTTAAAAACCAAAACGAAATTACATACAAAATATATACATACATATACTCACGACTATAAATCCCTTGAAGGGGTAGCCAGAGCTTGGGAATAAGAATTTTTTCAGCCACTTTTGGAAAGTTGCGTCGGGAAAAGATGGTGAAATAAAGGTGATGGGTGTCCAACCGCATCGCCTAAAAATCCCTTAAATACCCGAATACCGTTAGTCGCCTCTTACGTACACCCACCGGAAGAAATGGGGTAGTGCTAAGACGACAATACGAAGTTAAAAAAAATAAATTTTAGAACCCCCCTCATATTACTTACATCATCCAAATGCGGCGCCGACAGACTGGCGGGGCGCGGGTTCGAGTCCCGGCCGAAGTACTCCGCTGAGGAGATAGAAGAGCTGCCTTGGAAACGGGACAGGTTCGCGTCTGGCTCGTATTTACTGTCCTGTAAATTAAAACATTATAGTCAGTAAAGAAATATTTTTAAAATACAAAAAACGGAATTTATGATGAAGTTAAAAAGTAAAGCGACATGATAGTCCAGTGGATAGAACACCCGCCCGAAACCCGCCAGAAGGGCGTGAGTTCCAATCCTGGGTCGGGCCTACACCAATTTGTCTTTTCTAAAGTCATATGTGTGGTTAATTAGTGTTGCAACAGAACTCTGCTTCCGCTTCCGCAACTGCAGAAGTTCCGCATGTTTTTTCACTTCTGTTTCTGCTTCTGGTTCCGCAAACTTGATAACAGAAGTCTTAACGTAGCAGTAGACGCCACGGCGGCACGGCGCGGGTGGTTGCGGGGGCCGCGCGTGGACAGTTGTACACGAGCGACGACGTCGAGCGTACAAATTTAATAAAATATTTTTTTAATGTAAAATTGATCTTTTTTTTCATAGTGCTAACGCTTCCGTTTCCGCTTCCGCTTCCGTTTCCGCTTCTGTTAAGATTTACTTTTGACATCTGTTTCCGTTTCTGCTTCCGTTATGCCAGTTCCGTTGCATCACTTGTTAATTTATCATGGTTGTTAACGGTGAGGGAAAACATCGTGAGGAAACCGACATGGCTGAGTTGTACTTAGTCATGTGACAGTGTATTCGTACAAAACGGCGATAGGCCTGCCCCCTATCACGTGAGTACACTGTCTAAGCAAAACGTGGGTACCTTCTCTGGACACTAGATGGCGCTGCCATGTGAGTTCAGAAGTATTGGTAGCTCTGCCAACCCCTTTCGGGATAAACGGCGTGAACGTTTATGTTATGTTATGTTTATGTTAAAAAGTAAACTTAATGTAACTCAACTTTAGACTCGGAAGGTGTACTGTTGTGAGAGGAACATGGCAGAAACTCATCAATCAAATCATTAAACTCACACATCTTTTTTAATACCAAACTGTGATCGATTCTGGTGTGTTTCTTCATTTGACAATTATTCCAGGGAATAACGAGGGAAGGCTCATAGCTTTTTTTATACACACAGCAATACCCACGTATACACACACACACACACATACTCACGCCGTTAATTCCCATTGGGGTAGGCAGAGACTATCGATCGCCACTTCGTACGATCCTGGCAAACATCTCTTGCTTCGTCTACATCCATCAATCTTTTCATACATATAATTATTTACTTACCTACTTATTACCCACGTATATCAATATAAAACATTACAAACAGCCCTATAGCCTACCTGGTCACCAAAAAACTGATCTGAGCTAATCGCTTTAGCCGAGCCAAACTTCTTGACAGCAGAGTCATCATCAACCACCACATTCTTGCGAGGGGCTCGAGGGGCACGAGGGGCCTCACTGACGGGGTTCGCAGGGACATTGTCAAACATGGAGTGAAACTTGCGAGATGGCTCCGGTTCTATGTGCTCCCATGAGTCTTGTAAGCCTAAGTCGCCTAGGCCAGATTTGGAACCAAAACTTGGCTCGTTTCTCGAACTGAAACTTGGCTCATTTCTGGAACAATTTTAAACAGTTAGATTATAATTTATAGTTTAAACTGAGACTTCGTTAGTTTATAAAAAAAAATACAACTTTCACACACACACATTCAATATGTAATTCAATCATAATTCTAAAAGTCTTCAAAGACTCTAAGGCTTGCAGCCATAAAGGATTCAAGCCTTCAAAGATTAAATCTCAAAGAAAAGGGTTTTTTTTAAGCTTCAACGACTTCAAGTCTTAGATTTGAACCAGTGCTTCAACGAGCGTACTAAGTGAGTTTTGATCACATTTTAAATTCTAAGCTTTGCAAGCTGCAAGTCTTAAACGATTTGACCCTTAGCGTTTAAAAAGCCTAAAGGCCCAAGGCCTAAATTTCCAATACCAATGTAAAATATAGTTACGTCCGTGGTCGAGTGGATAGGTGACTAGCTTCTCGGTCAGGAGGTTGCGGGTTTGATCCCGGCTGAGAACAACATTTATGTGATGAGCATTAATGATTGTTTCTAAGTCTTGGGTGTTATTTATATGTGTATTATATCATATTAAATATATTGTTAAGTTGTATCCACTAATACAAGTTTAACTTAGTTCGGAGCTATCTTGATCTGTGTATAATATGTCCGTATGTTTGTGGGAGTACTGTTAGAGCGCACACTATAGCGGACTCACTCGCACATAGCAGCGTCTCACTCGTATTCCTACATCGCGGTATGTAAGTGTTTATCGAACTAAGCATAAATACAAATTATAAGTTTATACACTACACACACTACACTAGCCGACCCGACAGACTTCATACTGTAAATTTGCTTATGCCAAACTTTAGGCGTTTTTTCCGGTACTCTGAGTTCAATCAGGCGTGAATATTTTATTGGTCAAATTTTTTCGCGATAAAAAGTATCCTATGTTATAATTCAGGTCATTATCTAGCATTCTGAGAGCAATAAGAGCTATATACAATTTGAGATCCCGAGATTCCCTGAGGGAATTGTTTAAAACAATAAATATAATGACACTGCCATGTCAATATATTTATGAAAATATTATGTATGTAAGAAAGAATCAGGCCTCTTTTGTGAAAAATTGTGACAGACATATTCGAAACCTGAGAGACAACAATAAAATATCAGTACCAAAATACAGATTGTCAAAAGTAAATACATCTTTCATGGGGTTATGCGTAAAAATGTATAATAAAATACCTGAGGACATTTTAAATTTAACAGAAACAAAATTCAAAGCAGCAGTTAAAAAAAATCTTAGTTCGAAAGCCTATTACAATGTCAATGATTACATTAATGATGAAGTGGCTTGGTGTCATCAGGGCTCTGTGCAGGATGTTTCCGGGCTAACACCAAAATTGTAATGGACGTTAAAAAAAGATGTGTGTTGACGAGTTTCTTACGGGTTCTTCTCTCAACAAAACACCTTCCGAATCCGAAGTAAACTTAGTATTAAGTTAAAATTTGACGTTCAAAAAACAAAGATTTATCTTTTTATTTTGAAATAAATGATTATTTTATTTTATTTTATTTATTTTTATTCTGCTAAATTTCATTCATATACGTTCGGTAATTGAGAAGCCTTTTTGCCTCAAACACACAAACATCCAAACATCTAAACTTTCACATTTATAATATTAATAGGATTTATAATATACTAACTTGATCATGGTAAAAACGCTGTTAAAGTCATCTAGCTCATCAATATTCCTGGAGCTGACTCCTTCTTGCTCTATCACCGTCATGTCTGAGGCAGCAGAATGGGAAACTCCGCTTGTGCTGGAAAATACGTTAAATACATATGATATTGCTGTGTCGGCTTGGAATATCACTACCCCATTTCTTCCCATGGGAGATCGTAAGAGGCGACTAAGGGTATTGGTGCTTTTTAAGTGATTTTTAATCATCAAAATCATTTATTTTACAATCTTTCCCCTACTTAATTTCTAAAAGTGGCTGAATTTCTGATTCTAAAGCTCTGGCCAACCCTTTTAGGGATTTATTGCCTTGAGTATATGTATGTATGTACATATTATGATTTATTAATAGTTTTAGGTTATATGGAAGATGGGGATGAGCAAGTCCTATGGAGGCATATAAAACAATTAAAAAAAGTTGAACCTTTATATTTACACTTTACACAAACACTCTTCTGAACTGCGAAAAGTTTGATTTAATCTTCTATCATAGGTATGTAGTAAAAGATCCCACGTTTTTAACATCAGCTCATCGATGGATTGAGTTTGTTTATAAAGATTAAATGAAATGGACTTTTAAAATATAATAAAACAATTTTAAAAGTTGCAAGAAAGGTTATTAATCGTCTCATACGATACTTTTACGCAGTGGCGTTTTCAGTTTTCATGTATTATTATTAAAGAACACGATATAATTTTTGTAGTTATCCCCTCCTTATTCCCAGAATTGATATTCGCGCTATGTGTCCACGCCCGAAAATTGCCTGTATCATGCATACTTGAGATAGTCTACAATTTTACACCGGCAAAAGCAAAAAAAAAACTTTGGTGACCACTTATATAATATGATATAATATAATAAATAAAGGAAAGAAAAATTTTGACACAGGCGGGAATCGAACCCGCGACCTCGGGTATACGCCCCGACGCTGGACGGGTTCGATTCCCGCCTGTGTCGAAATTTTTCTTTCCTTTATTTATTAGTAATAATCTCCACATGAGGTTTTCATGAACAAAAAGATTTAAATTATGATATAATATAACATCGACCTATATAAAACTCACATCCTATTATTCCCGGCCAGTCCAAGGCGATCGTTGCTGGCATCTTGTTTGGGGTCTCGGTATTGCAACCGTAACGCTGCCACTTCCTGTTCTACTTGCTCCAGGGAGACACTGCTTACCGGCTGGGGGAATAGGGGGGTGATATACAAATATATGATGAGCAAAAATTTTTGAGAAATGAGGTAATTATGTGAAATGACATAAAAACCTCTAGGCATAGTAAAAAAAGAGATATTGTTTCCAAGTTTTTCCTTTGCATCATAGCGCTGGCTTAGAATGTCACAGCGGTGCTAGTATAGCAAGTAATAACAGTCGAGATATCTCGTCTGTCGTGGCTTCCGAAATTCTCGGACTCCTCCCACTTTTGTTAGCACAGTCTTGTATGTCGAGAGAGGACGACAAAGCTTTCATGGCCGAGAAGACGTTTATTCGTTCACTTTCCGTCGGTCAATTAGGTTTTTTACTTTTTATTTTAGTGTGTATTTGAGTTCATTCAAAATTAGTTGGTGTCTTTCTACCACTTTGCTTACGGCTAATTATTTTACCCATTTTAGAGGTTTATGTAGGTATATTAAATACACTCTTAAATTTTTCTCGTTTCATAACACACTATGGATAATATACCACTTATACAGCTTTGAGTAAACGAAATTTCAACAGGTAGAAATTTTCAAGATTTTGTTGACGTTGGCAGAGAGAAGTGGTCATTCTATGGGTTATTTGCCAGTTTTGCCATATAAACAAGATGGTCGTTTCGTGTTGTTTTGTTATGTTTCTATCGGTTTTAAATATAAATAAACGGATTTCAAGGATGGAGTACTATTTGTTGATATAGTAAGTATATAAGTTTCTTTATGAATATGCGAGTGATTATAAATGTGTTGTAGAAGTTTAATGTGCATTTTTTTAACTTTACAGACCAGTGTATTCGAAACTCAAAACACCATCCCCGATTTAGCCACTAGCCCCCCAATGGACAAGTGGATAGATCATGTGGAGTTGTGGACCCTCGTAACTTGGGCCCATCCGGAGATCAAAGAATCCGGCAAACCGATATTGATCGGATGAGACTTAATAAAATCGTAAGTTTTCATTTCACTTTTTACAAGTCGTAAGTATAGCGTACAAGAAATAAAAAAGAAACAATTCGCAATCTAAATCCTATAGAGAATGCTATATGAATCTAAAAGTAATGATTGATAGTATCTGCCTTCCCCAGTGAGAATTTATGACGCGATCCTATGTATGTATTGACGATGATATGAAATAAGTAGTTAAACCAAAAATGAAATATTACTCCTCAATCTTATTTTGGAATAGACATAACACTTATACTTACCTATGCCACACCATACCTATACTCATGGCTATAAATCACAATATTTTGTATAAAACGGTATATATATCTAGCAAAAACTTCTCAGTTCATTTAATTATGTATTGTTCATGTATGTACAAGTAAAGCTTCATCTAGGATACCTAAATATGAACGTTAGGTGACCATGTTGAGCAGTACACATGATCTCTGTACCCCATCATAAGGTTATGAATGTAGGTGTTATGACTAGATTATACTTAGAATCACCGAAGTAACTAATGCATATTTTCTTTATTTTCAGAACATTGCTGAAAAGGAGTATCCCATCTTACTTTGAATGTCCTCTAATAAGACCGAGAAGCTTCTGAATAGTATATAAGTGTTGCAGTTGCAAATTTGTTTCGCTAATTTAGTTTTATTTCTATAGTTTAATAGTGAACTACTATACTGTGTGTAACTGAAATGAGTATGTCTTGATGAATTAAAAACATTTTAGTTAGTCAGTATTGGTAAAATATTGTAAGTAAGTGTATCAAATAAGACAAGCATGATACAATAGTCCTTTAAATGCAACTCTTATTATGTGTGAGTTTTTAATAAAGTTTTGTATTATTGCTGTGTAAGTTAAAATGCTACCTCGACCTCGCTTATTTGTATAGCTGTGCGGTTGGGGTTAAAATATATTTATATAGTCGCATGCACTATTATAATATAGATTAATTTGGTAGTTTGTTTTAAACATTGCTTTGTATTGTCATTTAATAGACTACTACACTATAACTATGTGTTGCTGTTGAATAATTTTGAGATATTGCTTTGTGTTGATTTTACAAAAGTGGCTTTACATGTGTTCGACAATAAATATATATAATATAAATAAATGTTGTCTTTTCGAATCCTTGTTTTTTATTCCAAATACCTATTTCCTGTTATCATATATATGAACATATTGCCATCAAGTGTATTGCTAAAGCAATATATAGATTGCAACCTTGGGGCAATTTTGTTGCCCAGCATAATGCTGATGCTGTGGTAAAATAACTGTACCTGCATATTTTAATAGAGTTAGAAAATTACGGCAAAATAAAAGACGGTAAAGTTTACAAGCGACAATTTAATGATTAAATGTAAATCGAAAATTGCTCGATAATAATTATGTAAGAAAGTTGTATTAACATCTCGAACTTGGCAAAACGAAATGGGGTAGCGCTTTTTAAAACCGACGCAACAATTTCATTGTGATTAGCTTGTGCCAACAGACTTGAACTAAATTTCATGTTTCCCAAGTCAAACTTCAGAAAAAATATTGATAAACAAAATAATGACACGAAAGATGGGTGGTGCTTTTTAAAACCGATGCACAGCGTAACAGCAAAAAAAAATCTAAAACTATGCAATTTAGTACAGTTTCAAACTAAAAAAAAAAATCATTTTGAAACTTTATTTAAAAACATATTCCATAATCATTGACGTGAAAAGAGATAAGGTAGTGGTATTTAAAACATACACTGCACCTTAAATAATAAAACAGTTAAGAATTTTAAACTAAAACTCACAAATCTAGAGTGAAATAAATGTAAATAAATACAATAACAAAAAAGGCGTGGTAGTGCTATTTTAAACCAATGTTTCGCGATTAAAATTTACTAAGTTTACAGTTTTAAACTTAAATATGTAATACTCATTCAAAATTGTATGAAAAATTTAACTTTTGTATCTTAATAACAAAATTACGTAATTATATTTTGTTGTCGTGACCCCAACCTCACCACGAGAAATATCATGACTATGTCGTCGCAGCGTCGACATATGTCTTCGCGTAATGTAACACTGTGCTAGCAAAAGAAGGGAGTTGTCGTTACCCTCGTCGAGAAAACACGAAACCATTCGCTCAGTGACGTCACACGCCCTTGAACATACGCTTATTTTACATGCTGTGCTAGCGACGGTCGAGAAACGGATCTTCTCTACGGCTGCATCGACAAAAACGTCTTTCTCGTGCGCCCCGACGTGTTTCATTACTTATCGTACTAGCACCGCAGGTGCGGTAAGAGGCGAATAAGGGGATTGGCACTGGGGTTGGAGACTCATTACCAACAATCTTTATTTTACCACCTTTTCCCCACTTAACTTCCAAAAGTGGGTGAGGAATTTCTAAATCCTTAGCTCTGGCTACCCCTTTTAGGTTTTTAACAGCCGTGAGTATATGTATGTCAAACTAATAAAAGTTATTATATTAAAGTTCAGGAAACTAGTATTTTAAGAATATTATTGGCTTTGCATAGCCCTAACTTAAGACATCTTAGGGTATGAGGGCTTTTTAAATAATGTTGATTGATTGGACTAGAGACCTATTACAAAACACCTTTTACTAAACAATATTTTCCCCACTTAATTTCCATAGTGCCTATAGAATATCTTATACCAAAGCTCAGGCTAACTCTTCTGGGAATTTAAAACCCAAACTATAGGTAGGTATGTAATATTACCTCTATTTTCTTCTGTTGCTGCAAATTGGCTTCTCTTTCGATGTCATCAAAGTTGGCAGATACTTTGGTGGCCCCTAATCCTCCTTTCTTGGCCCCTAACTTCTTGACAGGTCTGACAGCTGCCCGGTTTGTGCCAAAAGTGGATCCAGTGGTGGATTTGACCTCCGTTTTTGAGTCCCATAGACGGGCTTCTGAGCTTATCGTTTCTGTTTTGGGTGCTGGCTGTAAATTAATATATTGATGTGGGTAATTGTTGTATATATGACGCAGGTATTTAGTATAAATTTGCGGTGAACTAATAAAGGCATCGTCAGTTTACTTAATTAGTAATTAAACAAAGGAACAGCCTCGGAACAGACACCCCTGAACAGTATTATTAAATAAACAAAACAAATGTGTCATATTATCCCAAGACATACATACATATACTCACGGCTATAAATCCTTAGAAGGGGTAGCCAGAGCTAAAGAATTAGAAATTCCTCAGCCACTTTTGGAAAATTGAGTGGGGTAAGGATGGTAAAGTAAAGGTTGTTGGTGATGGGTCTCCAACCGCATCGCCCAAAAATCCCTTAAAAGCCCGAATACCGTAAGTCGCCTCTACACCCATCGGTAGAAACGGGGTAGTGCTATTCTAAGCCAACACTACACGGCAATCCCAAGACATTATAGTATAAATGACGGTTAAGGGCATGTATCCTCCATACATTATTTACATATGGCATTGAAAGCCTGACTTTTCAGTGGAAATAGAAAACGAAATAAAGCTAATGTTTTCTAAATTCTGAAGTTTCTATGCATTGATTTTCGTGAGAAAGCATTATGAGGCTGTAAACCCATTATCAACAATACTTTATATCATCATCTTAAAATGGCTTTTAACTTTAAGAAGTGTTTGAATAACACTTGATTCTAAAGACCTAACTGCTCGTTTTAGTGATTACATTGCGTAGAGTAATAGGTTAGTTCACACAAAACTGACACAGAATTATAGTTATAGGAGCGAGTCATTGATTTATTTAGGTTGTTAACAGTGAGGGAAAACATAGTCGAGAAACCATCACACAGTTGAACATGTCACGTATCTGTCACTGAAATATCTATATATATAAAAATGAAACCCGTTTTCCGTTGTCACGACATAACATAAAAACGACTTGACTTTCTAATACCCTGTACTTTTTTTACGGAAAAAAAAATTAACAAAACTTCTCAAAAAGATAGAAAAATTTACATTTAAGAAAAAATACCTAAAGTTTTATTCAGTAATAAGAAAATTTTATTTGACATTTGAAATAATGTTCAAAACAACAAAATTTTAAATAAATATGACTATCATTGCTTCAGAAGTTGTTTACAGAAGAAGCAATAAGATACCTTTAAGATTCTATTTTTTTCCTTATTTAACTGAAAATTATACACTTTTGTGTTTAACTTGTTTTGAGCATAACTTTAAAAATTGTCTATACAATCAACAGACAATAATTTGACATAATTAGATCAGTTTGTGCATCACAAGAATACTGCAATACGATACTTTTACGACTTGTTATGTACTAATCTTAAAGATCCTGTGTGCTAAATACATACATACATACGCTCACGGCTATAAATCCCTAGAAGGGGTAGCCAGAGCTAAGGAATTGGAAATTCCTTAGCCACGTTTGGAAATTTAAGTGGGGAAAAGATGGTAAATATTGCTAGTAATTTAATACTTAGGTGTAATAATTTTGATATGTAAATAGTATGTGAAAAGTTATAAAAAAAACCAGGCTAGTTAATAGTTATTTCAAACACCCACTAAACCTTAGTGGTGATGATACCTGTGCATGCTGGTTAGTTAGCTCGTGCTCGGCAAACCAGTCTACCTCGCGCTCCGGCTCGCGAGGCTCGGGGGCTGGCTCCAGGTGTAGCTGCAATGTCATCATCATCATCATCATTAGATTAGATGATGGCATGATATAACCCATTTACTACAACTGGTTAATACATGCCATCATCAATCGGACAAATTTCGGACACCTGCCTTTTTTAGAATAATTTTCAATATGACATTACTGATTTTTATAAGGGATTTCCTTTCTAAATTAAAAGTTTGACGGTTTCAAATCTTTCACTGCATGCTTTTATGGCCTCAGAAATAAGATCAAGTTGCACTGTCATTCAAGCCTTTTCAGAAACCAACTGACTTGATTTAAAAAAAAACACAGCTCCATTTACCACTCTACCTACCGAATTCTCTTTTCTTTCAATGTCTTCATCAAATCTTCAATGTTTAGTAAATAAACTCTACTACTACTATATTTAATATAAACTTTTCAATAATTTTGAAAAGACACAATGTATTGCTGTGTAGTGTCGGCTTAGAATAGCACTACCCCATTTCTTCCGGTGGGTGTACGTACGAGGCAACTAACGGTATTGGGGCTTTTAAGGGATTTTTGGGCGATGTGGTTGGGGACCCATCACCAACAACCCTTACTTTACCATCTTTTCCCCATGCAACTTTCCAAAAGTGGCTGAGGAATTTCTAATTCCTTAGCTCTGACTACCCCTTTTAGGGATTTATAGCCGTGAGTATTATGTATCGCCCAAAAATCCCTTAAAAGCTCCAAATCCGTTAGTGGCCTCTTACCTACACCCACCGGAAGAAATGGGGTAGTGTTATTCTATGCCGACACTACACAGCAAGTTGGTAGTTGTGTGAGGATAATATTGTAAAATATAGGTATTCAACTATATCACCCAAAAATTACAAAAAAATGACAAATAATCTCAAGTCTGTATGACCACCTCATTCAAAGTACATCTTTATGCTCTTTTGTTACTCACAGGATTAAACCCAAACCCTGTGAGTCAAATGCTCTGGGCATAACTCTACAGAAGCAGTAGTATGTGTAACAATTTACTTTGCTATATGATTTTGGAGTTTTTTAAGGGGTAAAGTTACACAAAATAAAAAAAATCACTACATTTTTTGCCTTCTGAAATTATAAAAATCTATTTGTTGGTCTAGACAAAGTTAATCCATTATTTCGGAACTTACTGATTTATTTGTATAGTCAATATTAGAACTTTCTAGAATTTATTCACATTACTAATGATAGTGCATTATTATGCTATTATTACGTATGTTTTGTCATTTTATAGGAAGTTTCCAAATACTACAATATTAAGGCCAGTTTATTAGCAAGAGAAGGGATGATCACTGCAGAAACTATAAATTTACCTTAGTTCCATGTGTTTTCATAGCTTCATCAGACAACTTGGCAAGTTTGTCTCGGTACAGTTGTGCCACTCGGGAGCTGTACTTCTGTCGAGCGTCTTCTGTTGTCACCCCATGACTTCGGAAGAATTGAGTCTGGTAAACAAAGTACAAAGGTATTTTCAATATAATAAAACTGTTATCTGAGGGGATAATAAAACAGATATTGAGTAAATACTGATCATAAATCGGTGAGTCATCTTCTAATCTATAATTACTTTTTAAACATGTAGTTGTAATAAAGTCAATTAAAGGAGAACAGTTATACTCTTCATAAAGGGCAAAACATATCATAGTACTTGGTATCTATCACTGGCCAGGAATGATGAAATATCCTGCTAATGTCAACATACCGCGTTGGCATTTCCGCCCAACTGCATATTCCTCAGTTGTTTCCATGTCCAGTTGGTGTCAAGCTGCGTGGAGCGGACGAAGGTGAGGTGCACTCCAAGACTTCGGTGCACAGCAGAACAATCCAGACATATAAAAACCCCAAACGTCACTGAAGACCACGTAGGGTTCTTGGCGTTGCAGTCGAAACATACCTGCGGACCACTCGCAAATTAATATCATTACACAAACTACATATTTAGGCAGCAGCTTCAGCGAAAATCACTTACTTTATTAGCTGGAATAGACCGTAATCTTTGAAAAACCGTTTCAATATCGCTTTTACTTGGCCCCGTGTCAGCCATTTTCGACGTGTTGTCACTGAAATGTCAAATTGTCAATTGACTATTGTCATTTTGTCATCATGTCAGTCAACTCGTCAACTCGTAATAGACGCAAGGGCACCTGTCGCTAAACAGCCGATTCAATTCGGTATGCAAAATTTTACAAATGCAGTAGGCGGTAGGCGGATTGCGAGTCTCAATCGAAATTTCATTTTCGATCAGAATGATCGAATTCCATACATCTGAATGAGAACAATACATATCTGTATGTGTCTGTATCTCTTTTATTCCTGCCTGATGTCAATGATAGCATTACTTTACTAACGGCGGCGTAAAGTAAACGATTCGATAAAACTCGCAATCCATCAATTGATTACATAGCTGGGAAAGTTTGCTACAAACATATATATAATTTGCTCACGCTATTAGTTCCCATTAGGGTAGGCAGAGACTATCTAATGCCACTTCGTACGATACTGGCACATCTATCGAGCTTAGCTTAATTTTCAATTTTTTCGTAAAGACTCTTTTATTCTTCAAACTACAGTTGCCTGCCTTTTTGAACGCATTCTCTATTTGATCATTACCATCTGACTTTACCTTACCATCCACATTGGCTATATATATCCATTCTCTCAATGTGTCCAAAACATCTCAACATTGTTATTAAATAAGTACCATTTGCAAATTTAACTTAAATATGGAATCCCAGATTATTATTGTAACTAAAAATATAATAATTTACACAAATTTAAGTAAATTCACACCTATAATATAACTAGCTAGAAGAGGTAGTCAGAGCTTTTGAACCAGAAATTTCTTAACCACTTTTGAAAGTTATTTGAAGAAAAGATTTTAAAATCAAAGGAGTTCACTTGAAAGTATAAGTATGTGTATCCTTTAGGGACTAAAAATCACCAAAAACCTTTATTTAAACATCTTTTCCCCACATAACTTTCCAAAAGTGGTTGAGGAATTTCTAATTCCTTAGCTCTGGCTACCCCGTTAAGGGATTTATAGCCGTGAGTATATGTATGTATGTATGTACATGATAGTCCAGTGGGTAGAACACCCGCCCGAAAACAGAAGGGCGTGAGTCCCAATCCTGGAACGGGCCTACACCAATTTGTCTTTTCTAAAGTCATATGTGTGGTTAATTTATCATGGTTGCTAACGGTGAGGCAAAACATCGTGAGGAAACCCACATGGCTGAGTTGTACTTAGTCATGTGACAGTGTATTCGTACAAAACGGCGATAGGCCTGCCCCCTATCACGTGAGTACACTGTCTAAGCAAAACGTGGTTACCTTCTCTGGAAACTAGATGGCGCTTGCCATGTGAGTTCAGGAGTATTGGTACCTCTGCCAACCCCTTCGGGGATAAACGGCGAGTTATGCGATGTTATGTTATGTATGTATATTAAATTTTAATTTAAACTCAAACGTTCACGCCGTATATTCTGGTTGGCAAAGGTACTAATACTTCTGAACATCACGTGACACTGTTAAGTTTTGCTTGGACAGTGTACTCACGTGATAGGGGACTTATCTCCGTTTTGTACGAATAGACGGTCACGTGACTAAATACAACTAGGCCATGTGGGTTTTCTCACTATTTTTTCCCTCACCGTAAACAAACATGATAAATTAACCACTCATATGGCTTTCGAAAAGACAAAATTTCAATACCGCTCATCGTCTGCACGATAAGCGGTGTTTTACCTACTGAGCTATCACGGACGCTTTAATTTAAACCGTTTAAAATAGCCGCCCAGGGCCTTCCAAATATATAAGATTTTGGTTTTCTGTTTGAAATGTATCAGTAATCTGTGTAAATTCTTTTTTTTCTTTTCGCTTTTTTTATTTTATTTACTGTCAAAGTCAAAGTTTTGTGGACGCTCAGGCCGTTCTGTGCACGATATAATTTTATTTTAATTTAGAAAATAAATTGATAAAAATTGTTCTCGTTTACGTGTTACGGAAAAAATGTCACTGCTATCTCCATCTCCATGAAACAGTGAACGTGTTTCGAGCTATTTGTTGGTTAATTTTGGTGGAAATCGTGTGCAAAATTTACATTAACTCTCGAATAGAAAGTAATGACTGAGTTTTTCTTGTTACTTGCTGAATGATTACTTTCTGAGTGTGACGATGGACATTGTGGTGTGAAGGAAATAGATTTTTTACGAAATGGAGGGTGTGGAAGCGAGTAGCGAAGAGATCGAGCGGGCGCTGATGGATCTGGGTCCGCTCCTTGGTGTTACTGTCAAGGAGGAGACGCCAGACGAATCGCAGACAGCTGCTGCCACCGACAAAGATAATGTGAGCATGGGATTGTTTGTATCAGCCATATTTATATTTGATAACATGGTTTATTATCCTAAAATAGGAAATATATTAAGTAGCAGTGTAGTGTAGTAGTACTATAAGGGATAGTTGGGATAAAATGTTTGAAGGTGAGGGATTATCTTGTCTTCAGCCAATGCCCAATATTCACTTAAAACCTCAATACATTTAGTTGCACCATAAGGAAGAAATAGGTATGTGCTTCTGAGGTGACACTACATAACTATTTAACAACATACATAATACAAATACATCTTTCATGGGGTTATGCGTAAAAATGTATAATAAAATACCTGAGGACATTTTAAATTTATCAGAAACAAAATTCAAAACAGTAGTTAAAAGAAATCTTAGTTCGAAAGCCTATTACAATGTTAATGATTACATTAATGATGAAGTGGCTTGGTGTCATCAGGGCTCTGTGCAGGATGTTTCCGGGCTAACACCAAAATTGTAATGGACGTAAAAAAAAAGATGTGTGTTGACGAGTTTCTTACGGGTTCTTCTCTCAACAAAACACCTTCCGAATCCAAAGTGAACTTAGTATTAAGTTGAAATTTGACGTTCAAAAAACAAAGATTTATCTTTTTACTTTGAAATAAATGATTATTTTATTTATTTTTTATTTTATAACTAATTATTAAATTTATTTTTCAAACTATTCAGAAGACTCAACTTCAAAAAGCAGAGGATGAGCTTTTTTTTTAACCTTTGTTACATCTTTTTTAAATTAATAACAATGAGTGTGAGTAGTTCAACAAAAGGTATATGTATTCCTCTTAGTATAATTAATATTCTTGGTTTATGACTAACCTCAAAGTGTCTACATTTCTGCCAGTGTCCTCAGTTGTGTTATTAAATAAGATTAAAAAGAGGGAAGAGAGAGAAAGAAAGATCAGTAGATCATTGGGCTTCAAATCTTGAGTGTAAGTAGATATAATAATAGCCAGTTAACTGATTAAAAGGGTTGAGATATAATGGGCAAAAGAAAGAAAGAAAGTTACTTATTTGCTGCATAAAAGGAAAGAAAACTAACAATAAACACACAAAATAAGTAATAAAATATTGAAATAGAAAAATAAAATAATAAAAATCAGTATATAGAAACTTATTACAAAGAAATACATACATTAATGGACTCACAGCTTTAAATCCCTAAAAGGGGTAGCCAGAGCTTTAGAATAAGAAATTCTTCTGCTACTTTTGGAAATTGAGTGGGGAAAAGATATTAAAATAAAAGGTAGCTGGTGACAGATCTCCAACCACATATCCCAAAAATCACATATAAAGCCCTAATACCCTTAGCCTCCTCTTGCTGGGCGGGAAATGGGGTAGTGCTACTCTAAGCCAACACTGCACAGCTAAAAAATATATAACACAAAAACTAAAGAAAGCAAATTCTTCAGCCAGTTTTGGAAGTTGTGTGGGGAATAGATTGTTAAATAAAGGTCATTGGTCTTAATTTACTGACTATTCCGTTGCTTCAGTAGGTGTTGATAAAGAAACAACAAAAGCAACTAAGAAATTCTTTACATTCAGATTTTTTCATAACATTATTTGTACAATTTTTGGTTTAACACATTTTTACTTTTTTTTTTTTTATGAGACCCTACCAAATGCTAGTTTGACATAATTAAACTTAATTGTCCATCACAAAAAACCAATTAATAATGTGGGTAGATAATAACAAACAACAAAGAGAGACAACCCCCTCAGAATGCTCTGATATGCAAAGGTTACAATAGTGTCCCCATGTCTATCTTTAGATATGTAGCAGAAACTTATTTCTGAAACTATTAAGAATGCATTGTTTCATCATCAGTTAATGTATTCTGTGAACTGCATTATGATTTTGATGAAAAATTCAAACGAAATGAATGTAAAAAAAGGCTCCCTATACCCTGAACAAAAAAAAAATCTCACTTTCTCGTATGTGTGGAGGTTCTTCATGACTTGAAAATATTTGTTTGTTTGTTTATTTGTCTGTTATGAATAGGCTCATAAACAAAAGAATAAGGCTCCGAAAACACTTAAACGAATCTAAACATTCTTTTCTACATATTAACCTAAAACTTTCAAAAGAAATGTAGGTGATATATCAACAGACTAAAATAAATAGTATTACATGTAACTTCTTAAAAAAATTGCTATGCTGTGTAGTGCCGGCTTAGAATAGCGCTACCCCCCATTTCTTCCGGTGGGTGTACATAAGAGGCGACAAATGGTATTGGGGCTTTTAAGGGAACATAGGGTGATGAGGTTGGAGAACCATCACCAACAACCTTTATTTTACCATCTTCTTCCCTATCAAATTCCTTAGCTCTGGCTGCCCCTTCTTGGGATTTATAGCCGTGAGCATAAGCATAATAGCATAAAGCATAATAATAAGCATAAACGTTCACGCCGAATATCCCCGAAGGGGTTGGCAGAGGTACTAATACTTCTGAACATCACGTGACTTTGTCACCTGGTGTTCAGAGTACCCACGTTTTGCATGGACAGTGTACTCACGTGTTAGGGGGCAGGCCTATCGCCGTTTTGTACGAATACACTGTCACATGACTAAGTACAACTCAGCCATGTGGTTTTCCCTCACCGTTAACAACCATGATAAATTAACCACACATATGTCTTTAGAAAAGACAAATTGGTGTAGGCCCCGACCCAGGATTTGAACACTAGTCGTTTGCACGATAACCGAGTGTTCTACCCACTGGGCTATCACGGTTGCCGTATAGCCGTGAGTATATGTGTTAAAAAAAATGACCCTCCCTTTTCCCTATGTTCCATTCCGTAACGTCGTTATGTACCTGTCCTCCCTAAACGTAACTTATCACCCAAATGCGTATTACCTTTGAAAGTCACAATTGTCACAAAGTACGGTAAGTTGCTAAAAGATTTTTTTGAAATTGCTTCATTAGCGTTACCACTAATAAATAAATCATTAATTTCGTATGTTTTATTCGTACAGAAGAAGGTTACGTATCACGTTATAAGAACTCTCTCTCCCCTGTAACGGCTCGTAGCGATTTAAGATATCCCTGTCCGTCAAATTTTTCTACATACATACAAGCTAGAAGGGGTAGCCAGAGCTAAGGAATAAGAAATTTCTCAGCCACTTTTGGAAGTTGTTTTCTACATAATGAGTTAATAATAAAAAGCATAATCCATGCGGTTGAATATTTGTTAAAGAAATATAAAAAACAAATCTACTCTTATAGAGCATGTATGAAACAAAGCATTTGTTGACACAGGTGTCAGTATGGCGGTACCGCAATCATATTCGAACCAATATTATACTAGTGGTGGCATACATACAATACATATACTCACGGCCATTAATCCCAAAAAAGGGTAGCCAGAGCTTCAGAGCTAGAAACTCCTCAGCCACATTTGGAAGTTGATAGGGGACTAGATAGTAGAAATAAAGTATTGTTGGTGATGGGTCTCCAATCGCATTGCCCAAAACCAGTCAAAAAAGACCCATACCATTAGTCGCCTCTTAGGACACCCGTGGGTAGAAAGGGGTAGGTAGCGACATTCTAAGCCGGCACTACGCGGCCATGAGTATACGTATGTATATATGTAGTATAAATGATGGTCAGCAACCTAACTGTCACGGGGTAGTCAGAAAGGGGTAGTGACAGTACTATTAGTATTAAACAAACTTTGTATAGTATTAAAGAAGAGTATGTATACATGATCAGTACACAAAATATATATCTAGATCTTGGTTCAGAAGAGGTCCGATTAGAATTTATTAATTATTTTAAAAATATATTTTCATTGTTATTTTATCAGGCCACTCTGCATTCAAGAAGAATTATGCATTTCTCAAAAATACAAAAATAGTTTGGACGTGGGCTTCAACGGCGATAGGACCAATAGGATAAATAGGACCCAACGGCAATACAAAGAACGTGGGATTAAAACGTGGGACCCAACAGAAATAAACGACCTTTACCGCTGTACGCTTATTTAAGCTTTAAATGAATGTATTTTTATATTTCTTGTTATAGATATCTGTTACTTATCCGTGTCGTGTCGGCTTAGAATAGCACTACCCCGTTTCTACCGATGGGAGTACGTAAGAAGCGACTCACGGTTTTGGGGCTTTTAAGGGATTTTTGGGCGATGCGGTTGGAGACCCATCACCAACAACCTTTACTTTACCATTCTTTCCGCACTCAATTTTCCAAAAGTGGCTGAGGAATTTCTAATTCCTTAAGTCTGGCTACCCCTTCTAGGGATTTATAGCCGTTAGTATATGTTATATTATGTTACTTGTCCTAATCAAATAAATAAATAGAATATAAAACTCTTTATTGTACAACACAGTAACAACCGATTTCTGAATTGAGTATTCCAGCTGAGAACAACTTAAGTATCGTACTGTCGCATTGAAATCTTAACAACTGAATGAGACAAAACGATACTTAAGTCGTTCTCAGTTTGAATACTTAATTCAGAAATTGGGCGTTAATCATTTAACATAGATTATGTTCTTAAATGAAAGTACAAGTGGTGGAATTGGTGTAGCAATTACACTTTTTTAAACAAAAACTTAACAACTAAACTTATTTCTATTTTACAATTTATTACATACATACATACGTATACTCACGGCTATAAATCCCTAGAAGGGGTAACCAGAGCTTGGAAGTTGCGTGGGGAAAAGATGGTAAAATAAAGGTTGTTGGTGATGGGTCTCCAACCGCATCGCCCAAAAATCCCTTAAAAGCCCCAATACCGTGAGTCGCCTCTTACGTGCACCCACCGGAAGAAATGGGGTAGTGCTATTCTAAGCCGACACTTCACAGCTAATAAATGTTTTTAATCAGTTATTATCGGTTCTTTTATCCTGGCTACCCCTATTTAGCGTTGCAGCCGTGATATAATTTGTTTAAAAGCTTATTTATTCAGATATCTGACTGTAGTAATAAATATCGTTGAAATGACATGAGGTTTTCATGAACAAAACACTCAAATTATCCGACTGTAGTGTCAAATAAAATGCTTACTATTAATCGCGCCATTAATTCCCATTGAGGTAGGCCGATGCTATTGATCGTCATTATGACGTAAAAATTTGCGATAGCGTTATTTCTACTGAAGTCTATATCTATAGCTTTTGGACTAAAAGCTTTAGGCTTTGCAGGTTTTATCGGTCGTAAAGACCCCCGGTTACCCGACCTGGCTGAAGGTGAACTTTGGTTGTCCCATCCGAACCGGTTCGGTTGGGACGCCAATGTTTATGATGCAGTATTTGCGATCACGACGTCGTATGAACACACTTACAAGTTACATGCGCGTTTGAAATAAAAGAATGAGCATATTAAATAAGACTCTCGCAGATTTATATTTGTTAGTGCAATTTTAAGCCGACAATACACAGTCATTTGAGCAGATTGTTTTGAAAAAACAAATGCAAATAATAAAAAAAATATATGGACAAGTGTGAGTTGAACTCGCGTGAAGATGGTTCCGTACGATGTTGATATTGAGTGATTTACCGTGTTATTTTAATATCATGGACTTCTCATAAGTTTTCCTATAATCTATGAGGAGAAAACTAATTCCTATATTTTTTCAAAATTTTAGGTTCAATAGTTTCGGAGATAAGGGGGGGGGGGAATTACAAAAAGTACATTTAAGATGTTCTCAACAAGACCTTTCATCTGATATGCCACACGATGCAGTTTTTTTTATTTAATTTTCCCCTTCCCCTCCAAAAATGACCCCCATATACAGATTTCATCACGTCACACCTCTGTGTTTGGGTCACAGGAATTGATATGTGTACCAAATTTCAACTTAATCGGTCTAATAGATTCGGAGATAATTGACTGTAAGCGACGGACGGACAGACACACGAGTGATCCTATAAGGGTTCCGTTTTTGTATTCAGACGTACGGAACCCTAAAAACACTAAATTGTACCCTAGACCCCATACACATGATTCTTCTGATCTAACTAGTGCGTTGATCAGACAAATACATGAATTATTGCGTACGGATACAGCTAAATTATATATTGAAACGGATGTTATTTTTTTTCCAAATACATGCATATATAAATCCCAAAAAAGGGTAGCCAGAGCTTCAGAGCTAGAAACTCCTCAGCCACATTTGGAATTGAGGAGACAAGATGGTAGAAATAAAGTATTGTTGCGCATCGCCCAAAAAACACTTAAAAAGCCCTATACCCTAAATTATGTAATATATGAACGAGTTCTATCCCTTAATATATTAAGCGATAACTTTGTATTTGAACTATAGAAAAGCACCAGCTTTGCACCACCCATAATGTTATTTTTTTAAATATCTATAATTTTTTCAAATGCTGTGTTGTGTCGGCTTAGAATAGCACTACCCGATTTCTTCCGGTGGGTGTACGTAAGAGGCGACTAACGGTATTGGGGCTTTTAAGGGATTTTTGGGCGATGCGGTTGGTGATGGGTCTCCAAAGACCCATCACCAACATACTTTATTTCACCATCTTTTTCCCACTAAACTTTCCAAAAGTGGCTGAGGAATTTCTAATTCCTTAGCTCTGACTACCCCTTCTAGGGATTTATAGCCGTGAGTATATGTATATATGTTTTCAAACACTGCTCAATCCTTATAACATTTAGCATAATGATCTAAAATAAAGCACTATGCCTATGCCTACAAAACCTATGTTTCTTCTGAAGATTGGATGTTTCTATAGATAAAAGATTTGTTCGATGCGTTGAGAGGCCAATGAAAGGCCTTCGAAGCCAATTCATGATAGACAAACTAACACTCCCTCTCTAAAACAAGTGTATCTTATATCCCTTAATAACAATATATTTGCCGTGTAGTGCCGGCTTAGAATGTCGCTACCCCTTTCTACCCACGGGTGTCGTAAGAGGCGACTAAGGGTATTGGGACTTTTTATTGGATTTTTGGGCGTTGCGGTTGGAGACCCATCACCAAAAACCTTTATTTTACCGCCTTTTCCCCACTCAACTTCCAAAAGTGGCTGAGAAATTTATTATTCCTTCGCTCTGGCTACCCCTTCTAGGGAATTATAGCCGTGATTATATGTTTGTATGTATGTAACAATATATTTCAACCTTCCGTATGGTGAAATCGCTGAATATTACTAATGACCAGTGTATCCTCACTCCCCAGGAACAGTGTATTAAACCATCCTTCCGTATGGTGAAATCAGTGAAGTTGACCAGTGTATCCTCACATTCCTCACTCCGCAGGCCGGCGTGGAGGGCGCCGACTCGCTGGACGCGCCGACCCTGGCGGAGGAGACGCGCTGCGAGCTGTGCCGGGTGCTGCTGATGCAGGCCGACGGGGTCCCACGGCTTATGGACTGTCTCCATTCTTTGTGTCAGCCGTGTCTTGCGGCTAAGATTGAAACAGGTATGGAAAGAAAGAAAGAAGGACATTTATACGGAAAGAATTTTGATTATTTGTATCAGTTTTAAGGGCTATTGATGCAGGCCGATGGGGTTAAACGGCTTATGGACTGCCTCCACTCTTTGTGTCAGCCGTGTCTTGCGGGTGTATGATGTATATTGAGGTATATTCATAGATACATATACTTACGGCTATAAATCCCTGAAAGGGGTAGCCAGAGCTAAGGAATTAGAAATTCCTCAGCCACTTTTGGAAGTTGCGCAAGAAAAGATGGTAAAATAAAGGTTGTTGGTGATGAGTCTCCAACCGCATCGCCCAAAAATCCCTTAATAGCCCCAATACCGTTAGTCGCCTCTTACGTACACCCACCGGAATAAATGGGGTAGTGCTATTCTAAGCCGCTACTGAGGTATATTCATGGCTATAAATCCCAAAAGGATGTAGCCAGAGATTCTGAATTAAAAATCCTCGGCAATTATTGGAAGTCGAGCTGGGACAGAATCGAAAATAAAAGTTGTTCGTGATGGGTCTTAAACAGCATTACCCAACGATCGCTTAAAAATCCGAAATATCCTAAGCCGACACCCGCGGAAAGAAACAGGTTAGTGTTGTCCAAAAAAATCTTATCCAGGGTGTGCTCGAGCCCCTTAATGGGTTAATCTGCCACTTCATTAGAGATAACATACATATATATACATATACTCACGGCTATTAATCCCTTAACGGTGTAGCCAGATTTTTGGAATGAGAAATTCCTCAGCCACTTTTGGAAGATGATTAGGGAAAAGATGGTGTAATAATTAATAAATGTTTTTGGTGACGGGTCTTCCACCACATCGCCCAAAAAACACTTAAGAAGCCCCATACCCTTAGTCGCCTCTTACGATCACCCACGGGTAGAAATGGGGTAGTGTTATTCTAAGCCGACACTACACGGCAAAGAGATAAATGAAATATTTTTGACGAGATGTATTATTATATTGGTTTAATTATCACGTAGTATAATTGTTAGTTTTATTTTAAAATGTAAATATATTTATGGATTGGTTAATGATACGTGCGATTAAGGCATTTCGTCCAACACAAACGTGACAGTTAGGTTGCTAACCATAATTTATTATACATATATACATACGTATACTCACGGGTATAAATCCCCAAAAGGGATAGCCGGAGCTTTAGAAGAAGAATTTCTTCAGCCACTTTTGGTACATGAGTGGGAAAAAGTTACTTAAATAAAGGTTAACCTATCTGGCCCCTATTAAACCAACATGACAATTGTCAGTGACATAATGTCGTCTGAGATATGTCAGTAACAAGTGATAACTAATAAGTTTGAAAAATATATCGTATAGTTCTAAACATGACAGGCATTATGTTACAATTGTCGATAACTTTAACTTATGATAATTATGTTGTGAAACAAGTATAATTTTTCCAGCTCGACATATTTGTAGATTTGTCGGAAATTATTGACATGATGATGATCGAGGCTGTGTCAGGCTAGCGTTACAATTGTCGTATTTTTTAGTTACAAAATGGCGCTCCGCGAAAGCAGTAGTAGTGGCACTGATTGTGATTTATATTTAGGATAATGTATAGAGAACGAATAATTTTCTCCTTAGACATAACTCAATTTCCATTGCAGGGAAAAAAACGGATAAGTAAAACAAGTGTCGAATATTTAATAAATGAAATCGGCGCAGTTATACTTTTTCTTGACAATTGTACGACTTGTCGGAGTGGTGAAATAGGGGTCTGGTCTTCCACCGCATCGCCCAACAATGTATTTTAAATTCATAAACCCTTGGTCGCCTCTAACGAACACCCTCAGTTAGAAATAAGCTATTCTTTGTCAAAACTACCCAGAAATTTATATTGTACTATAATTCAAAATAATGAAATCTTCGGCGCCTTATTTTTTAGTGAACTAAATATACTTTTACTACATATATACATATACTCACGGCTGTAAATCCCTTAAAGGGGTAGCCAGAGCTAAGGAATTAGAAATTCCTCAGCCACTTTTGGAAACTTGCGTGGGGAAAAGATGGTAAAGTAAAGGTTGTTAGTGATGGGTCTCCAACCGCATCGCTCAAAAATCCCTTTAAAGCCCCAATACCGTTAGTCGCCTCTTACGTACATCCACCGGAAGAAATGGGGTAGTGCTATTCTAAGCCGACACTACACAGCAAACATATTTTGTGTAAAAATCGTCATGCAAATATATAATTGAATGTTGGTAAAGGCGGCGGCGGCGTGTCAGTGATGTGTCCCACGTGCGGCATGTCGAGCGCGGCCGCCACAATGGTCGAGCAGCGGTTCGTCATGGAGAAGATGGCCAGCAATGATGTGCAGAACGGTACGGTTAACATACACTTTTAATGATCACACATGCACACACACACAAACACTGACACACACATACACTCTGCATGAACATTCTTACCCCTATTCTTATTCTATTCTTACCATTCCTTTATATTCTTACCTGCCTGTGTCGAAGTTTTTCTTTCCTTTATTTATTCTTTATTTATCAATACATAGTATAAAACAAAGTCGCTTTCGCTGTATGTCCGTATGTATGCTTAGATCTTTAAAACTACGCAACGGATTTTGATGCGGTTTTTTTTAATAGATAGAGTGATTCTTAAGGAAGGTTTGTATGTATAAAAAATGCATAATATAGTAGAGAAACACTGATAAATTTAAAGGTTTCTAATGTGATGTCGTAAATAAGCACGTTTTTTTGCGCTTATATTGCAAACGCTGGCTGAACCCTACGAGATAGACCAATATAATGTACTACAGTATTGTTGACCTTAAAGAGTTCAACAAAAAATTCCGCGATGGTATATGTCTATCTTTTAGGGATAACCCAGCATAACCATTTTTATTCTTTACTAAAAAATGGTTATTTACGAAGTGATTTTAAACAATACAGCATTAATCCTTATCCAATTAAGTACCTTAAATAAATTGTTTATTTATTATAGATTAATATGCTTTTTACAGCATGTAATTTAAGTGAATATTACCGAAGATATTACAAATTTAAAATGCAGGGTCGTAGTTGTTTGCGCCGGGCGGCGCGTGCCTATAAATAGCGCGTCGATGGCCGCGCTTCGCCTTATAGCACTTTATGATTTGCAGCGCCTCCTAAGCTCTGCAATGGCACACGTTTGCTGGTAAAATCACTAAAAAAAATCATAATAGAGTGCACAATACTCACCGGATGTGGTACCGGAGAAGATGTACTAATTCCCCGAATTCCTCTGATACCATCAGATTTACCGTTCCAATTTAAACGCCTACAATTTCCGGTAAAGATATCTTTTGCAATGACCATTAATAAATCGCAGGGTCAAACTTTTAACGTTGCAGGATTAGACTTGAGTGTTGAGTGTTTTTCACATGGCCAATTATATGTCGCGCTGTCAAGAGTAACGTCTAAGCAAAACATGTTTGTATTGGCTAATGACAAAAAAGCTGTGACCGTTGTGTATAAGGACATTCTGTAGTAGGTATATTTTGCATTGCACCCGTGCGAAGCCGGTGCGGGTCGCTAGTTAGTAATAATCCACACATGAGGTTTTCATGAACAAAAAGATCTAAATTATGAACATTCTTAGTAATATTTTTTTTAGGTTTATCCTCGTAACGCCCGTTGTATCACTAGAGAAACGAAACTCCTGTGTCCAATAGTAACTATTAAAAAAAATAAAGCCATAGGAATAGTTCTTGTTAAAGATATCATTAATTTTAATAATGGGCAGTCAGCACATATTTTTTTTGTTCCATTAGAGATACATTGGATAGAACTAACAAGTCATAACAATTTCTATTCGGGCGTTACGAGGTTAATTATATATATTGAAATGTAATCTATAATTTAATTGTAAAACTAAATGTGATTGCCCACGACACAAGCCCTGCTTAGTGTTGGAATCACTGTAATCCTAAACTGTGCCACTTTGAGTAATAAACATTATTATTATTAATTAAATTAACATTCATGCATAAAAGTAAAAAGTAAGTAAAAGGCATTTATTTGGCAAATTTAACAAAATTACAAAAAAAACATACATACATTTACTCGCGGCTGTAAATCCCTAGAAGGGGTAGCCAGAGCTAAGGAATTAGAAATTCCTCAGCCACTTTTGGAATGTTGAGTGGGGAAAAGATGGTTAAATAAAGGTTGTTGGTGATAGGTCTCCAACCGCATCCCCCAAAAACCTATAAAAACCCCGGGAAGAAATGGGGTAGTGCTATTCTTAGCCGACACTACACTGTTAGTAAATGATCTTTAAAAGAAATGAAATAAAGTCTAAAAGCTTCCATAATTCAGACGACAAGTGAAACCATCGTTCCAGGCTACTATCACTAGTATTAATAAGTCTGCCAAAATCGTGGAGGATAACCAAACTTTTGATTTTTAAATTCGGCTTTACTAAAGATGTCTATTGTAGACGCTGGTGTAACCCTGAAAAATATGATTTTGACTTGATTCTTCTGGGAAAACCTCTGGGCTACGTTGAGTTTATACGGGTTTGCTGAGCAAACACTAAAATAACCTTCCTTAAGAAAAACTTTCACAATTTATTCTGGTGAAACCACTTCGCAAGCATTGGAAATCGGAAATCCATGAGATATTTTTACATACATAAATATACATACACACATATACTCACGGCTATAAATCCCAATAAAGGGGTAGCCAGAGTTAAGGAATTAGAAATTCCTCAGCCACTTTTGGAAGGTGCGTGAGGAATAGATGGTGAAATAAAGGTTCTTGGTGATGGGTCTCCAACCGCATCGCCCAAAAATCCCTTAAAAGCCCTAATACTGTTGGTCGCCTTTTACGTACACCCACCGGAAGAAATGGGTAGTGTTATTTTAAGCCGACACTACACAGCTTCTAAGCCGACACTACACAGCTATTTATCTATTTATCAGATTAAATCTATTTGTTAGAACCTGTGTTAGGTAAGGGGCATATTTTTTTCAATTTTCTGCTTCGATCCTATATTATCTAATTAATAGACAGTTCTATATAAATATTGTATTTTTGATGTATTATAAATTAGCTTTGAAAAATTTTACAGATAGAGATAGTAAATTGGTGACAGAGATCTATAGAGCCAATGTGGAAGGTGATGTGAGTAGAGGACGACCACGGAGGACACACCTGGACCAAAATGAGAGTGTGCTCAAAAGGCTGGCGTCCGAAGTATGAAGAATAAAAGAGCATGTATGAAAAGATTGATGTATGTAAACGAAGCTAGAGAGGTTTGTCAGGATCGTACAAAGTGGTGATCGATAGTCTCTGCCTACCCCGATGGGAACTAACGGCGTGAGAATATGTATGTATGTACTATCAGAAAATTTACCTTAGCCCATTGATTCAGTATGCTATACATACGTATATAGATTGGCAATACTAAGACGACAGGCGAGCCCACAAAAAAGTACAACGGTGTGCGTAAATTAGTGTGTGTGCGTGACATTAGTATGGCGGATTCCATACTAGCCCTATTGAAATTGATAAAAATTCACGTATTTGTTATATTTACCAATTTGTAAACTTTACAGTAATTGTAATATATTGATGATAGAAAATATTTTTCATCATGTATACATACATACATATACTCACGGCTATAAATCCCTAGAAGGGGTAGCCAGAGCTAAGGAATTACAAATTCCTCAGCCACTTTTGGAAGTTGAGTAGGGAAAAGATGGTAAAATAAAGGTTCATCATGTATATGCATTAAAAACTATGGTTTAGGATCTATATTAAAGCATATAGATTGGTAATTATTGCAGTCTTAATTTGGACATGAATGGCTTAAAATTTTATGTTTGCTAAAGAATATGTATTTGATTTAGATTATGTGCTGTTAAATATTAATAACTTTATCAAACTTCAGCAATCTTTTCATGTTACGACTTGCATTTTTGTAGTGGCTGCGGGTCCACAGCAATGCAACAGCTGCGAGGAGCGCGAGCCGGCCACCAGCTACTGCGTGGACTGCGCCGAGTACATCTGTGAGAGCTGCGTGCTGGCGCATCAGAGGTATGGCGTCATCATCATCGTCATTGACATCATCATCACCGGCATCATCGGCATCATCATTATTACCATACATACAAATACTCACGGCTATGAATCCTTTGAAGGGGTAGCTAGAATGAAGATAATTTCGTTATTGTCTAGCCATTACTTAAATCCCCAGTACCATTAATAGCCTCGTACGACATCCGCGAGAAAAATTGGCCAGTGCTGTTCTGAGCCGACACTACAATCTTAAGCGCAATACACACTAAGCCGGGCCTCCGAAATATCGGCGTCTTTTTGACGTCGGTTAAGTTTTCATGCATATGTTAGACATAATTATTGCAGCACACGCCGCCGGGTTATGTCGCAGGGCAATGTCGGCGGCCCTGCAGATTCAGTGTGTACTGCGCTTTACATACATCTACAGTACTTCATCAATAATTCTTTTCAATACACTAAAATTCGTACTCGTCTACATATCAATAACATACATATATATACTCACGGCTATAAATCCCTTAACGGGGTAGCCAGAGCTTTGGAATGATAAATTCCTCAGCCACTTTTGGAAGTTGATTAGGGAAAAATGATAATAATAAACGTTTTTCGTGACGGTTCTCCAACCACATCGCCCAAAAATCACTTAAAAAGCCCCTATACCCCTAGTCGTCTCTTACGATCACCCACGGGTAGAAATAGGGTAGTGTTATTCTAAGCCGACATTACACGACAGCTTTTGTGTGAAATCTAAAACTGTAACTAATTTTTCATTGTGTTGATTCAAATTTTCAAATTCAAATTCATGTATTATCCAGAAACAGAACATTACAGTTATTATTATATGTGTGGCTCCCGCACTAGGTTAGACCTGTATCGCGGACAGCCCAATAAATTATACAAAAAAGATCTTAGATACAATGAGAATATAATTAATTCAATCAATAAATAATTCATAATATTACATTATATTTTTTAGGTACAATAATATATGTATAATAATAAATAAATTGTATTTATAAATTATTTAAATTGCCATTGCCCCCAGACTGAAGATCACGAAGGACCACACCATCAAGTCCAAGGACGAGGCGGCGGACGCCAGCGCGGCTCCCAACGCCAGGCCCACCAACGACCTCATGTGTCAGCAACATCCGCAGGTATAACTACTATAGTATCATTATCGGTGTTTCTATCTCGCTCCCACTTATGGGTCTCAGGGGCTAGTGCCGCGTTGTTTTCATGTCGATAGTTAATATCGATAGAAAATATTTTTTGTGAATATTGAGGTTGTTTAAAATAAAATATAGTTATATTACTGAGACACTTATCTATTACTTTATTTAATGAATATACTAAAAACGTAGCAAGTTTAGAGATGGGTCGAGGGCATAAAAACAAATTGGGCAGATTTTATTGAGTTAAAATGGGCAAAAATGAATTTACGCCCGATTAATGCCCGATCGCTGGGCGGAAAAACTAAACTTTACTTTGAAGTTAAATTACAAGTGGATCATAACTCTCATAGTGTTTACCATATAAATATACATCAGCGTCATAAAAACTAATGGAATAAGAAGAAAAAAAGAAGTTATAATGTGCCAAATATAGGCATATAAGTACTTTAAATTCTTACTTAGACGACATTATAGTCCAATGGGTAGGACACCCGCCCGCAAACAGACAGTCGTGAGTTGAAATCCCGGGTCGGGCCTACACCAATTGGTCTTTTCTAATGTCATATGTGTGGTTAATTTATCATGGTTGTTAACGGTGAGGGAAAACATCGTGAGGAAACCCACATGGCCGAGTTGTACTTAGCCCAATGACAGTATATTCGTACAAAACGGCGATAGGCCTGCCCTCTGTCACGTGAGTACACTGTCCATGCAAAACGTGGGTACTCTAAACACCAGGTGACAAAGTCACGTGATGTTCAGAAGTATTAGTACCTCTGCCAACCCCTTCGGGGATATTCGGCGTGAACGTTTATGTTTATGTTATATTAGTATCTCTGCCAACTGCATCTGGGATATGGGGCGTGAAATTGAAGTTTTTGTGGTTACAGGAGCGCCTGTCGCTGTTCTGCGAGACGTGTTCCCGGCTGACGTGCCGCGACTGCCAGCTGCAGCAGCACCGCGACCACAAGTACCAGTTCAGCGCAGAGATGGCGCAGCAGGTGACTAATACTTATATCATCATATATGTTAAAAAAAAAAAAAAATTCAAAATATTGCCGTGTAGTGTCGGCTTAGAATAGCACCACCCCATTTCTACCGATGGGTGTACGTAAGAGGCGACTAACGGTATTGGGGCTTTTAAGGGATTTTTAGGCGATGCGGTTGGAGACCCATCACCAACAACGTCTACTTTACCATCTTTTCCCCACGCAACTTTCCAAAAGTACTGAGGAATTTATAATTGCTTAGCTCTGGCTACCCCTTCTAGGGATTTACAGCCGTGAGTATATGTATGTATTTCAAAATAAAAAGAATTGTTCTTTATTTTTTGAACGTCACAAATTAACGTATAAGTTAAATCTTACTCTACTGACTCTTCTTCGGATTCGGAAGGTGTATTGTTGCGAGAAGAACCCGTAAGGAACTCAGCAACACACATCTTTTCTTAGTCAAATTACAATATTGGTGTATGTCTGGAAATATCCTGAATAGAGCCCTGGTGACACCAAGCAGTTTCATCTATCATATAATCATTTAAACTGTAATAAGCTTTTAAATGAAGACTGCGTTTTATAATTACTTTGAATTTCTTTTCTGTTAGATTCAAAATGTCATCAGGTATTTTATTATAAAATTTTACACATAACCCCATAAAAGATGTATTAAATTTTGACAATCTGTACTTTTGAATTGAAATTTTATTATTATCTCTAACAGCCGGTTTCACATCTGAGCATTCTAGCTCTAATCAGTTGAGTTTTTATCAAACTCTAAGTAAGTACTTAAGTTTTAGGTGTTTCACAGAACAAACACTGCTCGCTGCTATAATGTGATCAACAAAGCATTTAGATAAGATTCTAATCAAAATCTATGAACGTTTCAATTTACCTACACAAACCGGTAATACCGATGAAGTTATATTTCATTAATTATATTTTATATTCATTAGCAAATTGTATCTACAAACTTAATTCAATAATATTTAATTAGTAGTTACATTTATTATGAGGTTTTGAGACCATTTAATTAAATAAAAAATAGAAATAAACAAACAATAAAACTGGGCAACGGAACGTACATACACCAAACCATAGAGCAAACCAATTATTGTGATCAAACGTCAATCAAAATTATATTATTATTTTTTGTTATTGGTGGTATCTGCCGAATATTTTTTCAACAATTTCGCCACAAACAGCGTGATTTAGTCTCGCATGTGAATTTTAGTTGTAAACATTTTTATCATTAAAGCGAAAAAAAATATATATAAAGAATGTAATTATTAAACAATTAGATCTTGAAGGTATTTAATCAATGGTTAAGTAAAGAGTAAGTTAAGAGTTATTTATATTTTGGGAAGAACATAATATTAAAGAAAAAATAATAATGAAATCCCATTATCGCGAATCCCAACAAATTATGTCATGCTCTAAAGTTTAGACAAAATATAAAAGTAAAATTAAATTAAATTAAAAATAATTTAAGTGAAGAAACAAATAAAAATAAAATGAAAAACTATCTTAAAATCAAAAATTAAGCAATAACTGACATTTTACATTAATTATTGTATTATTAAAACTATAATCTTATATTGTTGATTCTGATAAATTTACCTAGAACCGTAATTAGATCGGAGGAAGAAGATGATAAACTCAACATACTATGAAAATTAGTGGGAAGCGGGATACGAATTCTGGCTAAAGCAATGTATAGATTAAAAGATAAATTACGTGATCATGCAAAAAAAAAAAAAATCTAATGTTCCCTCATCTACACCACACTCGCATAGGGAGTTATCTCGAACCCTAATTTTATTTAGAATATGAATGGAATAATTGGTTGAATAGATTTGAAATAAAACCCCTTGCTAGCCTCGTCCCATCTTCTTTGCCAGGCAGAACGAAGATGAGGAAGAGCTGCATTACGCTTGTCATAACCCATAATATAATAGTGTTTTATGTCAGTTTTGCAAGCTTTTCTATTTTTCATTACCAAAGATACCAACATGACTTGGAATATATATCAATAAAATCTAATATATAAATATATATGATCGATTTGTTCGGTATCCGTAGTTCGTGCTTGCTGTAAATGAGGAAAGATAGTTACGGAGTTACGTGTAATCTTTCGTGGTTAATTAATTAAACACCGAGCAGGGAGACTAGACATGGAAAAAGAATTAAAAAAAAGGTCTCCCAACTACACCCGTCATGAACTGATCCAGGCCATCTTGCAATCAAGCTGCATATTCTTACATTTGCATCGCATAATGCTTGCACATTCACTGAAAAAAAGCCTTTTCGATTCCGGTAAAGCTCAGCCCTATTGCCACCTGGGGTATTTATTTTGACATGGGTACAATCAACAGCTGCAATAACTCTAGGGAATCCAGCTATGTCATGAAATCTTGAAGCCACTGTAGGACGCTGCTCTTGAGTTTGCATATAAATAAATTCTGGTCTCAATAGTGCTATTGCTGTTGTGACCCTATCCGTGACACGGCACACGATAGCTTTGCTGACATTTGCAGTATCCCCAATGACAGCTTGGAAGCTCCCAGTTGCATAGAACCGCAGTGTTATTAACAGTTGGAGCAATGGTGATAAACAATCACTCAGTTGCATTCTTGCTGGTGGGATCCTTCGTTGCATTTTCCTAAAGATGCTACGCACCGATTCTTTACTGAACCTGAAACGTTCTTTAAATTGGTTTTCACTGAGCGTTTCAAAGAAATTTGGCCGGATCCTAGGAACTCCTCGGCGACGGCGTATTTACCTATGAGGTATCTGCTGTGCTTCCTCTAGTGAAGATAACGATGTATCCGTAGACATCTTCAGAATATTGTCGAAAACAATGTGTTTATCGTCTAATATTTCACAATTACAAATTGGAGCACCGTTTAAGAAGCCGATTTCGACAACTTAACTGTCACTCACTCAAATCTGCGATGATGACTGTTTGAGTATTATCAAACGAGTTCAGAAACGCAAATTTCGACGTTTAGGTCAGTTTTTTGACAGATGCGCAAAATTTTGATCATTTAATCAAAACTTGATTAAATTACAATATTTCATCAAATCAGAAACGTAATTTTGGTAAGTACGTACTTAAATACAGTTTAAGATGCTTTTATCGTTGAATTCTCAGATGTGAAACCGGCCGTAAGACTTCTAGTATGTCTATCACAGTTTTTGGAAAATGCTTTCAAATTTCTTCTTACATACATGATGTTTTCATATATATATATATATATTGACATGGCATTGTCATTATATTTATGGTTTTAAACAATTCTCTAAGGGAATCTCGTGAAACTAAATTATAAATAGCTCTTATTGCTCTTTTCTGTAGAATAAATATGGACCCAACCACAGCAGCTCTGCCCCAGAGTGAATGTTGTGTCTGCCCCAGAGTAAATGTTGTGCCCGCCCCAGAGTAAATGTTGTGTCTGCCCCAGAGTAAATGTTGTGTCCGCCCCAGAGTAAATGTTGTGTCTGCCCCAGAGTAAATGTTGTGTCCGCCCCAGAGTAAATGTTGTGTCTGCCCCAGAGAGAATGTTGTGTCTGCCCCAGAGTAAATGTTGTGTCCGCCCCAGAGTAAATGTTGTGTCTGCCCCAGATTAAATGTTGTGTCTGCCCCAGAGTAAATGTTGTGTCTGCCCCAGATTAAATGTTGTGTCTGCCCCAGAGTAAATGTTGTGTCTGCCCCAGATTAAATGTTGTGTCTGCCCCAGAGTAAATGTTGTGTCTGCCCCAGAGTAAATGCTGTGTCTGCCCCAGAGTAAATGCTGTATCTGCCCCAGAGTGAATGTTGTGTCTGCCCCAGAGTTTGTTGCAGCCAAAGTAATAAATCTGAATATTATATATACTGTCTAATATCTATACTACAACTATATCATAAAAATTACTCGCTAAAATGTGTTGCTAAACGCAAAACTCCGACGGCTGCACCAATTTCTCTGATTGTTTTTTTAAAGTGTTGATGACTGGAACATGGAAATGAAAACCAGTTTTTCGGGCAGTCTTTTGGGGCACAAAAATTGAAGAAATTCCTTTTATTTTTATTTAGCACCAATATACAATAATATAGCAGTTTGAAAGTATTAAGCCCACAATCGAAATCAGAATTAGGTATTATTGTGTCTAAGTTTATGTATTGTAATGAAAATTAATAACTGCGAAGGTCACCAATATTAGTTTAATTTATCCCTCTTATCTTTAAACAGACAGTAGTGTTGAATGCGTTGCGCGAATGCGAATTTATTTATTTTATGAGAAGTTTACATCGTTTTTTTTAAATTCAACATTATGGTGAAAGCAGGTACCTAATATATTATTTGAACACTTTATTGCATACAGAATAGATATATAGGTAATGTATTTTACAAAAGAACAGAACATTTACATATTATATATTGAATATCTTATTAAAACTACTTTTCCCCACAGGCCCGCGCCCAAATCTCATCTTTGCTGTCAGAAGTATCATACAAACGAGTGCTCCTGGGTTCCGCCATGAAGGTGATCAGAGACCGGCAGACACTCATTGCTGATAAGAAGAAGGCGCTTGTGAGGGAAATTACTAATACGGTTGTTAAGTGAGTTGGTTCTTCCATATATATTACTAGCTGGCCCGACAGACTTCGTACTGTCAAATTTGCTTGTGACATAATTTTAGGCGTTTTTTCCTAACTATCGTATAACTTAAGTATCGTTCTGTCGCATTGAAATCTTAACAACTGAATGAGACAAAACGATACTTAAGTTGTTCTCAGCTTGAATACTCAATTTAGAAATCGGTCGTTAGTTCAATCAGCCGTTAATATTTATTTGGTAAATTTTTCCGGGATGAAAAGTATCCTATGTCTTAATTTGTGTCGTTATCTAGCATTCTGCCAAATTTCATTCAGATACATTATGTACTTGAGGAACCTTTTCGCCTCAAACACACAAACATCCAAACATCTATACTTTCACATTTATAATATTAATAGGATTCATTGATTGAAGATATAGCCGTGTAGTGCCGGCTTAGAATGTCGCTACCCCTTTCTACCCACGGGTGTCGTAAGAGGCGACTAAGGGTATTGGGGCTTTTTATTGGATTTTTGGGCGATGCGGTTGGAGACCCATCACCAAAAACCTTTATTTTACCGCCTTTTGCCCACTCAACTTCCAAAAGTGGCTGAGGAATTTATGATTCCTAGGCTCTGGCTACCCCTTCTAGGGAATTATAGCCGTGAGTATATGTATGTATGTATTACATAATACACATATAAATAACATCCAAGACTAAGAAACAATAATTAATGCTCATCACATAAATGTTGCTCTCAGCGGAGATCGAACCCGCAACCTCCGGAACGAGAAGCTCGTCACCTATCCATTCGACCACGGACGTCGTTAAATATGATAAATAAAAAAAATAATTAAATTTGAAACTATTTATTTTAAAGGTTTTTTAACATTTATAATTATAATGCAAAGGGGTATTAATCTATACTTATAAACTAGATTGTGGCCCCTGGGGAGTCTAATATAAGATTTTACAATATTTACTGGACTAAAATGTAATAAATTAATCAACAAAAATGATGAAAAATATTTTATTTATTTAGAGGTGGAGGGCGATGGGTTCACATATTTACCATCAATAAAGTATTTTTTTAATGCACTTTTCATTTTATTTTATTTTAAATTAATAAGGTCAAGACTTAGTTGCTAATATATAATATTTCCGTACCTCTCCCCAGACTAACGAACGCAATAAACTCTCGCGGCAAAGCCCTGGTCCTCCGTCTCGGAGAGGTGTGTGACGCCAAACAGAGGACATTGAAGGAGAAGAAAATGGCTTTGGAGGCTTTAGCGGCCACCACTACGCATTGCGCCGCTGTCGTTAATATGGGTAAGTACATATTTTAACTAATATATTCATACTATACATGCATACATATTCATACTATACATAGCTGTGTAGTGTCGGCTTAGAATAGCACTACCCCATTTCTTCCGGTGGGTGAACGTAAGAGGCGACTAACGGAATTGGGGCTTTAAAGGGATTATTGGGCGATGCGGTCGGAGATCCATCACCAACAACCTTTACTTTACTATCTTTTCCCCACGCAACTTTCCAAAGGTGGCTGAGGAATTTATCATTCCATAGCTATGGCTACCCCGTTAAGGGATTTATAGCCGTGAGTATATGTATGTATGTGTACTATACATATATGTGTGACATACATATAGCTGAGTTGAGGATAATTTCGAAGCTCTGGC
Source organism: Bedellia somnulentella (assembly GCA_963576735.1). Classification (NCBI taxonomy): domain Eukaryota; kingdom Metazoa; phylum Arthropoda; class Insecta; order Lepidoptera; family Bedelliidae; genus Bedellia; species Bedellia somnulentella. Next base: position 102,498 of record OY755187.1, on the reverse strand, counting down.
TTCCCCTTTCTGGGATTTATAGCCGTGAGTGTTTGTACGTATGTATGTATGTAAAGTCTTTTAAATATCTCCCAAAAATAAACCTAGGTATTGTAGATACACACGTGGAGGCGAAAGAGTTGTGCCGTGTAGTGCCGGCTTAGAATGTCACTGACCGTGACTTGACGGTATTGGGGATTTTTGAGGAACCCATTACCAACGATACTATTGCATATAATTCGATATTGTTTGTATAAATTACATACATACATATACTTACGGCTATAAATCCCCAGATGGGGTAGCCAGTGCTAAGGAATTAGAAATTCCTCAGCCACTGTTGGAAGCTCCGTGGGGAAAAGATGGTAAAATAAAGGTTGTGTGGTACACCCACTGAAATAAATGGGGTAGTGCTATTCTAAGCCACGCATTTTCCACTGTCTCTCGAAATAATCCAATGATGAGAATATGAATGATAATTTAAATCTTTTTGTTTATGAAAACCTCATGTGGGGATTATTACTAATAAATAAAGAATTAAGAATCCCCGCCTGTGTTGAGATTTTTCTTTCCTTTATTAATTCTTTATTTATTAATATGAATGATGATAATATGCTAATCACATTATTTGACCAGCTCTCCGCAGCTCAGACACGTCTCTGCTGCTGTCCCGTCGCGTGCTGACCGCCCAGCTGTCCCGCGTCAAGAGCCGTCGCGCCGACATCCCCAACCCGGAAATACCCGTGAGGATACAGCTCGCCAAGGATAATTTACCCGAGCTGCTTAATAGTGAGTTTTAATACGGTTTATGTCGAAGGTAACATAACACAACATAAACGTTCACGCCGAATATCCCCGAAGGGGTTGGCAGAGGTACTAATACTTCTGAACATCACGTGACTTTGTCACCTGGTGTTCAGAGTACCCACGTTTTGCATGGACAGTGTACTCACGTGATAGGGGGCAGGCCTATCGCCGTTTTGTACGAATACACTGTCACATGACTAAGTACAACTCAGCCATGTGGGTTTCCTCACGATGTTTTCCCTCACCGTTAACAACCATGATAAATTAACCACACATATGTCTTTAGAAAAGACAAATTGGTGTAGGCCCGACCCAGGATTCGAACACTAGTCGCTTGCACGATAACCAAGTGTTCTACCCACTGGGCTATCACGGTTGTTACGTTATATTTGGATTATATGATGAGCACTACGCTATTTATGTTATGATGTTGATAGTTATACTTAATTACTTATACTCACGCCCATTATTCCCATTGGGGTAGGCAGAGACTATCGATCGCCACTTAGTACGATCTTGACAAACCTCTCTTGCTTCCCTTACATTCATTATTCTTCTCATACATGCTCTTTTATTCTTCTACTACTATAGTTATAGTTATACTTATAGATAATAAGGAAAGTAGAAATTAAAAAAAAACTAGGTATGTATAATGTAATTAGAAAATAAGTGTGTGAGGAATAATCGTATTAGGCCATGTCTGTAAAGATTATTTCTATGTAAATAAATAAATAAATGATGTATTAGGTTATCATTTGTGGCACATTCGACTAGATATTATATTTTGTCTTAATATCAGGTAATATGGTGTCAATCATCTTATAAATAATATTTATCAATTACTGTAAATATTAAGATGGCATGGAAAAGATAATGACTATCAAACGTAAGATCTTTTAAACATTTTTAGCACAAGTTAATATTATTTAATAAGTTTCCAATGATATATTAAAATATTCATGTTGACGCAAACATTAATTTATTTTAAATAGGCATATTCTAATAAATAAAGAATAAATAAAGGAAAGAAAAATTTCGACACAGGCGGGAATCGAACCCGCGATTTTTTTTCTTTTTTTTATTCTTTATTTATTAGTAATAATCCCCACATGAGGTTTTCATGAACAAAAAGATTTAAATTATGTGATAGTTAGGCGTTTTCAACATTAGCATTCTATCTGAAAAGGTAGACAAGTGGCCGTCCGAATTAGTTAAAATTCGGAGGTAGGAAACGCAAACACTACTTAAACGTGTAAAAGAAATAAAGGATAGAAGAATTTTGCGCTGGCAGCCAATTGACACGGTAGCTCAGATGGCAGAGCGTCGGGGCGTATACCCGAGGTCGCGGGTTCGATTCCCGCCTGTGTCGAAATTTTTCTTTCCTTTATTTATTCTTTATTTATTAGTAATAATCCCCACATGAGGTTTTCATGAACAAAAAGATTTAAATTAGGCATATTCTGTCATCATGTTCCTAAATTTGTTATTGTTTCGGTTGTCATATTTTTTATAACATCATCCAAATATTAATATGTAAACATGTTGGTATGGTAATGAAATTAATCAACTTAACTATTTATACAATAAAGATAATATTTAAAGTTATAACACACAAAGAATAAAACCAATCTGCTTTTTGAAATCAGTAATTTGGGATCACTGGTTAGAGTTCACACTACAGCGGACTCACTCGCACATAGCAGCGTCTCACTCATATCCTACATCGCGGTATGTAAATGTATTTCGAGTTAGTCATACATACAAATTATAAGTTGGTACACAGCAGGGTGTACTGGCCAGTATCTTTGCTGTTTCCACAGTAACATTGTGTTATTTTCATTCCTCAGTGTTATCATCAGTAGGCGCCATCGTGGTAGACGGCAAGATGGAGGGCGGTACCGCCAATACCAGCGGTACAAGTGGTACCGGTACGGCCGGTACAGGTACGGGTGGTACCGGTGCGGGCGCGCAAGGTCCGTACCACCCGCCCAATAGTAACGCGTCAGCTGTGGTGGCCTTGCAACATGTGGCTATGCATCAGGTTAGTCATTATTTATTTATTTTTATATTCTTGCTTAAATAAAACAGATGTTGTATTTTTTTTTTCAGATATAGATAATATGTATTTGACATACATACGGACTTACAGCTATTAATCCCTAGGTGGGGTAGCCAGAGCTAATAAATTAGAAATTCCTCAGCAACTTTCAAAATTTATCAGTTGGGTAGTGTCGGCTTAGAATAGCACTACCCCATTTCTTCGATGGGTGTACGTAAGAGGCGACTAACGGTATTGGGGCTTCCTAAGGGATTTTTGGGCGATGTGGTTGGAGACCCATCACCAACAACCTTTATTGTACCATGTTTTCCCCACGCAACTTCCAAAAGTGGCTGAGGCATTTCTTGTTTATAGCCGCCAGTATATGTATGTATAAAGCATATATTTTTTTGGATTGAATCAGGCGTTACTTTGCGGAAATCCATAGCAATACTAATATTAATAAATTTCTTCGCTTAATTCCGCTAAATAATACCTGCAGTCTTCATGCAACATGCACTGTGCACCGCCCGCCCTTCCACTTACAAGAAATCGAAAAGCAGACAATGCACCACACACACACCCGCAAGCGAAAACCACAGGCAACCACAAACATGCGACGCGTTTCGACTCAACACGAGTCATTGACGAGCAGTTAGTAGACAGGTGGTCAGCTGCCGATATATTTTTTTTCAGATACAGCTAATATGTAATTGAGGGTTCGATTATTAAAAAACCTTTAATAAAATAACAACCAAATAGTATAAAATGTGCTGTATAGTTAGAATATAATTGAATAGTATATTTATATATAACAAGTGGGCCGCCCCGGCTTCGCTCGGATGATGTTAAATATTTTTACTGTTTACCCCCTACAGTATTTAGCGTAATGATATATATCCTATGCCCTTTTCCTGGTTCTAAGCTACCTCTCCAACAATTTTCAGCCAGATCGGTTCATCTGATCTCGAGTTATAAATAGTGTAACTAACACGACTTTCTTTTATATATATAGATATGAAATTTAAAATCACCACTATATTTATAAATCCTGGATCTTTTATGGTTCTCACATAATTTTAAACAATTTGTTTCATGTCTCAGTCGTTAAGTCGATATCAGGTTGGTACCGTAGTTAGATTTGGTACATATTTTAATTTTGGTTTTCTTATAAAGTATTTCAGTTTTGTTAGTATGTAGGCAGTAATATATTATTTTCTTTGGGACCCTTTTATAAGTCTGTATGATATAAAAGTGTTTGAAGCTAGCTCGGGCTTGTAGATCAAATAGAAAAAAATACATTGTTCTGGATAAAGTAATTGTTTAAAACTGTGACGTAAATGTTTCATGTAGTTAATGTATACAGTAAGATAATCAATTGCTTATCTTTGTTCAATAAAAATTTGATTTGCGGTATTAAAATAATTATTAATTATGCTGCTTTCTAGTGACTGCCTACCAAATAAGCATTAAATCTCAGTTTTCACGAAACCTTTTGTAGAACTTTATTTTGTAACTTAGTTTTTTTATCTGTTTAATTTATCGTTGTAGTTGTATTATAATTTTCAAAGTATTTTTTTTACATACTACAAATTATTTAGATTTTTAAAATAATTTTTTTTTTTTTTTCATAAACACAGACGTACGCCAACAACATGAACGCCATGGGCAACGTGGGCAATATGGGCAACATGGCCATGGGCACCATGGGTAATATGGGCAACATGGCGGCCGGCTACCTGTCCGCTCTGCAGCGCCGCACCACGCACCACGTGACCTCTACCACGCATCCGCATCATTTGCATGGTAATACATCATCATTCACTTATTAGGTAATAGCTGACCCGACAAACTAATGTACTGTCAAATTAGCTTATGAAAAAATTTTTGGGGTTTTTTCCGGTACTTTTAGTTCAATCAGGTGTGAATATTTTATTGGTCAAACTTTTTCGGGATAAAAACTATCCTATGTTATAATTTGGGTCATTATCTAGCATTCTGCCAAATTTCATTCATAAACATTATGTACTTGAGGAGCCTTTTTGCGTTAAACACACAAACATCAAAACATGGAAACTTTCACATTTATAATATTAATAGGATTATTGTAAGACGCTTAATAAAACAAATCGCCCAAGTGGGAGAATAATCGACTTTTATCAAATAAAAGAAATCAATTATGTATAATAAACGCCAACTAGCCAATTGTATTTGAGTTTTGTGTAAGAGTATTTCTGTTATATCCAGAAATACATAATCTATTTAATTTAGATACAAACTATAGAAACGCAGTAAAGTGTAAGTCAAAGAGTCCCTTTTAACCGTTAGGTACGGAACCCTATAAAGAGGAATTTTACTATACCAGTGTAGTTAGTTTGCTCGTTATATTAACTGTATGTGATGTAAAAAAGCTATCTTTTTCACACTTCCAAAGTATCACATACCTTTGTCTCTTTCAAACCGACGAACTCACAATGTAATTACGAGCGTGTTGAGAGGTTTATGGCTATAGAAGAAGAAAGAAAACCGTTTATTTGATACCAGTCGCACATGAACATGTAAATATTTTACAAAATAAATGAAGGAAAAAAAAACCTTGAACAATTAAATACAGCATGTGTCGCAGGGATATGATCAAACTAGGGACTTGATCAATTCCCTGACGGATTTGATCAAATCCCGGCAAATGATAAAATAATGACAATATTTTATTTAACATATTGTCATTATATCATTGGTCGGGCCTACACCAATTTGTCTTTTCTAAAGACATATGTGTGGTTAATTAATCATGGTTGTTAACGGTGAGGTAAAACATCGTGAGGAAACCCACATGACTGAGTTGTACTTAGTCATGTGACAGTGTATTCGTACAAAACGGCGATATGCCTGCCCCCTATCACGTGAGTACACTGTCTAAGCAAAACGTGGATACCTTCTCTGGAAACTAGATGGCGCTTGCCATGTGAGTTCAGGAGTATTGGTACCTCTGCCAACCCCTTCGGGGATAAACGGCGTGAACGTTTATGTTATGTTTATGTTATGTAATTTATTTAACATATCTCTAAACAAATCTAGAGATTTATTCCTTTGGTTTAGTGAAATGACAAAAACAAAATATTTGAGTTATTTGAAACCTTTAATTAGTAAAACAAGTATTTCAGTCAGTAAAGGGATTTGATCAACTCACTAGATTTTGATTAGGGATTTCGTCAAATCTCTAGATTTCCAATAGGGGAAGTTTAGTCATTATTTTATCATTTGCCAGGATTTGATTAAGTCCTTATTTTTATCATATCCCTGCGACATATGAATTCATTGTAAAGTGGTTATTTTAATATTAAAAACACTGCTGTCAACCGTTTCAGCTTCCCCCCATCCCCTCCCCAAATAAATTAAAAACTCTTATGTTGATGATATTTCAGGCATGACGGAGCTTAATCTCCGCGGGCTGTTAAACCAAAACAGCGTGTCTGCTATGGCCAACTGCAGACCACCGAGACATCAGATGTACCAACATAGTAAGTATTATTATAACATATATATACTCATGGCTTTAAATTCCTAAAAGGGGTAGCCAGAGCTAAGGAATTAAAAATTCTTCAGCCACTTTTGGAAGTTGCGTGGGGAAAAGATGGTGAAATAAAGGTGATGGGTCTCCAACCGCATCGCCCAAGAACCACTTAAAAGCCCATTTCGTTTTTTCTCCTCTTACGACACCCGTAGGTAGAAAAAGGTAGTGACAGTCTAAGCCGGCAATATTTTTATAACTATGTATTATACGTAGAAATTGGCTTTGTAATTTTGTATTATTGTAAGTATTTAGTGTTTAGGTCTTGTAAGTCTTTCAAGTACCTGTTAAAATAGCGATTTTTTTAAATATTTCTTTATGATTTTTTAACTTATTTTTCTAATTAACTATTTTTCGTGTTATTTTTGTAAAAAAAAATTCTGCTCAACGATTTATGTGAAAATTAGCGTATTATCTTATTATATTTGGGATGTGTATTGTTATTTATAAGTATTTAAAAATAGGTGTCCGCAAAATAGGACAATTATTGTAGTTTGATTAGAATGACAAAAGAGATGGGATTAGAAAGGTGTAACTTGTAAAGAAACATGTTTGTATGGGAATTTTAATGTTATTAATTTTATTAGCTGTGTAGTGTTCGCTTAGAATAGCACTTCCCCATTTCTTCCAGTGAGTGTATGTAGACAACCGTGATAGCCCAGTGGGTAGAACACTCGGTTATCGTGCAAACGACTAGTGTTCAAATCCTGGGTCGGGCCTACACCAATTTGTCTTTTCTAAAGACATATGTGTGGTTAATTTATCATGGTTGTTAACGGTGAGGGAAAACATCGTGAGGAAACCCACATGGCTGAGTTGTACTTAGTCATGTGACAGTGTATTCGTACAAAACGGCGATAGGCCTGCCCCCTATCACGTGAGTACACTGTCCATGCAAAACGTGGGTACTCTGAACACCAGGTGACAAAGTCACGTGATGTTCAGAAGTATTAGTACCTCTGCCAACCCCTTCGGGGATATTCGGCGTGAACGTTTATGTTATGTTATGTATTTAAGAGGCGACTTAGGGTATTGGGGCTTATTAAATGATTGTTGGGCGATGTAGACACCACCACAACCTTTATTTACTATCCTTTCCCCGCTAAACTTGCAAAAGTCGCTGAAGACTGAAAAGGCAATCCCTTTCTGGAATTTGTAGCCGAGAGTATATGTATGTATTTTTATTAGTGTATATTATCCCATATTATAATAATTTAGGTGTTTTTCTATAAATTGTTGTTTATTTGTAACTTAAGTCGGTACCATCATACAAGCAGGCTTAAAATAACGAATATATCTCTAATGTACCAATAACAATATACTAATCTGTGTATTTTATTATGAAAAAAAAAATACACTCAGAATTTTGTATTGGTATCACGATAACCGCCCATTGTCTAAATATATAAAAGAAGATACTGACTGACTGACAGACATATCAAAGCATAGCCTAAACGGCTACGCGGAGGCATCTTAAAATTTGGAATTGACGTAGCTTATGTACCGTAGAGGTGCACTAATAAAGGAACTCCCGAAAATCCCACGGGAACGGTATTGAGCGGGAAAATCCTTTTGTAGGAAAATATCTAAACTGCATAAGTTAGATGACCACGCGGGCGAAACTGCCTTAGCAAGTTTTTGTATAAATATTACATGGTATAATTATTCCGCAGTGAACGTAAAACCGTGCAAATCGGTTTGCGCGTTTGTAGGTAAATCGTCAGGAAGGAAAACCCGGCTTATTTTTATTACACGCACTCACACAAACACACATACACACACATACAAACTATTAAGTTAATAAATTTATTGTAATAAGTTAATTAGATATATATTGAAGTAATTTTATTTTTAATTTCTTGTAATAATAGTTTTTATTGTTTTTAGATAGGAGCGATGTCTCCAAACACAGACTTTTAAGTTTAAATGGAAACATAAGCACGTTTTAATTTATGTAGCCTTGTTTTACTTAATAAAAACATTTTATTTATTTATTTATTATTATTACATAGTATCCTATAAAGACTAATTCCATTCCAGTGATGAACGCCTACGCCCAAAACGCATACAGTGGCGCTCAAGCCCAACCGCAAGCCCAAGGCCCGGTGCCCCAGGGTCATCAAAGTGGCGGCCACCAGAGCCAGGGTGGCGGCCACGTGCCGCGCCGCGCCGCCGTCTCGCCCGCCACGTGGCACGTGCCGCAGCATCGCGCTGGTGAGGATTGTAGAAATAGAAATCATTTATTCATAACCAAAGGAACACTATTAATATATGTATGACAGTCTTCTTAAAAAAACATCCAAGAAAAACAACAATAAAAAAATACACAATACAAAATATTGACAATCATTTAATTATGTAGAAAATTATTATTTAGATTATATATGTATGTGTAGTGTCGGCTTAGAATAGCACTACCCCATTTCTTCCGGTGGGTGTACGTAAGAGGCGACTAACGGTATTGGGGCTTTTTAAGGGATTTTTGGGCGATGCGGTTGGAAACCCATCACCAACAACCTTTATTCTACCATCTTTTCCCCACTCAACTTCCAAAAGTGCCTGAGAAATTTCTAATTTCTCAGCTCTGGCTACCCCTTTTAGGGATTTATAGCCGTGAGTATATGTAGTGTGGTTAATGTTTAAATAAATTATTTTTTTTAATTAAATAAAAATAGATGTTTACACAGGAATTTTTTTACAACCACTTACTAAAACCACTAAAGAGTAATTTAATTGTCATATTTGACTTTTTTTTATTATATCGCTTTATATTTTTTTATAGGTAAAAAAACAATACCTATTTACACTTGAAGACTAAAGTCCTACCTAATGGTGAAGACGATCTTTTGCACAAGGTGCCAGAATGCTCTTCATATCAAAATGTTTAAACAAAAGTAATTAAAAATGATCAAACAATTTATTTAAGTAAAATATTCCACACACTCCATAGGACCGACCTGAAAATGGATCTAAATATAAGATAGATCTGAAAGACTTGATAAGGAATGAGAATATTATCTGATATTAACTATTTATTTATGTAATAGTAACCAAAAACCAATAATACACTTAATGTGACAACAACAGTGTGTGTGAATGACGACAGCCGTGGCCGAGGAGATAGGTGACTAGCTTCTCGGTCCCGAGGTTGCGGGTTCGATCCTTGCTGTGAGCAACATTTATGTGATGAGCATAGATGATTGTTTCTTAGTCTTGGCTGTTATCCCATAATACATATCTCATACAAATCTCACTTAGTTTGGGGCAAACTTGACCTGTGTGTTATATGTCAGTATATTAATGTATATATTTATTAAATGTGGTTATTATTCACTTAAAAATAGCACCAAAGACTCAGCAACAAAGATCCATTATACTAAGAATTTCTTGCACCGACTGAACCTCTTACCTCCGAATAATCCAGAAGCGAATCTCTCAACTATACCTTGACACTTATAATCTCAACTATTTTCTAATAAATAAATACATTCGGACATTTATACACCGTTCAAGTTAGTCCCAAACTATGTAAGACTTGTATTATGGGATACTAACTCAACGATATATTTAATATTATATAATACACATATGCTCATCACATAAATGTTCTCTCAGCGGGGATCAAATTCGCAACCTCCAGACCGAAAAGCTAGTTATCTATCCACTCGGCCACACATATAAATAACACCCAAGACTAAGAAACAATCATTTAAGCTCATCACATTAATGTTGATAATCTAACCTGCAACCTATCAACTCGGCCACGACTGTCCAGATAATATACATTCATACATATACTCACGGCTATAAATCCCTAGAAGTGGTAGCCAGAGCTAAGGAATTAGAAATTACTCAGCCACTTTTAGGAAGTTGTGTGAGGAAAAGATGGTGAAATAAAGGTTGTTGGTGATGGGTCTCAAACAGCATCGCCCAAACATCCCTTAAAAGCCCCAAAACCCAGCATATAATCTAGATAATATAATAATAGATAATAACCAGTTTGCTGTGTAGTGTCGGCTTAGAATAGCACTACCCCATTTCTTCCCGTGGGTGTACGTAAGAGGCGACTAATGGTATTGGGGCTTACTAAGGGATTTTTGGGCGATGCGGCTGGAGACCCATCACCAACAACCTTTATTGTACCATCTTTTCCCCACGCATCTTCCAAAAGTGGCTGAGGTATTTATAATTCCTCGGCTCTGGCTACCCCTTCTAGGGATTAATAGCCGTGAGTTTATGTATGTATGTATAATAACCAGTATAAACCAATGAAACCCCCACAGGTCCATCCCCGGGAGGTTTCGAGACCCCAACCATGGGCTACCAAGCCAACGTACCCGCCCCCGGGACCCCGACGGGGGACTACAAGATCACGCTCAACAGACAACACTCTACCCCCTCAGTCACCTCTACCAACCCTAAGACGCCTAGCCCGAGTTTGGTGAGTATAGATATTTAATTTAATTGTTTAAAAAAATATAGTTTTTACAGGGAATTTATAAAATAAAGTAGGGGATCTTTTTGCAGTGATGTGAGTTATTTTAAATACTTGCGTTTTGTATTTTGCATTTAAAAGTTAGTAAAAATACCTGTAGGAATGCATTTTGCATTTTTAATATTAATTTCAAAGTGCAATATACTTTATGACCATCAAAGCTAAGCCCCTTTATACCCACGGGTGTCGTAAGAGGCGACCAAAGGTCTGGGGATTTTTAAGTGGTTTTTGGGCGATGCGGTTGGAGACCCATCACCAACGATACTTTATTTCTCCCATCTTGTCCCCTATCAACTTCCAAGTGTGGCTGAGGAGTTTCTAGCTCAAAAACTCTAGCTTATGCATCGTAAATATATACTCTATAACATTAATTACAAAACTAAATTACTATTAATTATTAAATAAACTATTTGGTAATTTGCATTTGAAATAGGAAATCTGAAAACTATTTTGCATTTTGTATTTAAAGGCGCTTTAAAAACAATTCTGTATATCTCTATCTATTTGCTACTACGCTAATATCGTTTGTATATCTTATAATACCTTTCAAATATATTAACATGGCTATGGCTCTTCAAGGGCAAACGAAGTTTTTTAAACATATAAAAAATGTAGATATAAGCAACGACAACTACGAGGGTATCATTGAATTCTTAATATCATGGAATCACGAACGAATGATTATGTTAATAGGAGTGAGATAAAAAAAGTGCTAATTAATAAGAATGTAGAACTCAGGACAAGCACGATTGACAAAAACCCGGGCTTTAAGTGACTACCCTGTGGAACACCAGAAAACACTCAAAACAACAAAAAGGACAAGATTCGAGACATGCAGATTTTAAACAAATTTATTATTATAAAAAAATATAAATCATTGCTTTTTTATTTGTCTGTTGTCGGATACAATAAGTTGAAAATCATTATAATGTAAATGAATCTATCAAAGGCCTTGCTTTATATTATTTATTATTATTTATTTATATAATATAACAAAACGTTAACCTGGCTTATCCTGCACAGTAAAATTTCTGTCTTTTAGAGAACCGCTTAGTTTATATTTGTATTTACTTTCTCTGCTTTTAATCGCGTACCTACAAATAAATTTTATTTTTAACTTATTGAGTTATGGGATAAAAGCAGCATACATACATACAAACATATACATATACTCACGTCTATAAATCCCTAGAACTTTCGATTCTTTAGAGAATCCCTCAGCCACTTTTGGAAAGTTGAGTAACGAAAACTTCTGGAAAGTGAAGTATAAGCAGCATAATACTGCGATAATCTTCGGAATAAATCTATGTCCAGACATAGTTGTATATAATATATCGTTTGATGTAAAGTTTCCAATGGTATTCCAGAGCGGCGCTCCCACGGAGCTAGACAAAGTATGCGCCGCGTCAGTGCAAGAACTGCTAGCCACCATCGCCAAGCTGGACTCCAACGGGGTGCAGGTGTTGAGAGAACACCAGTCCCCGCCCGTGCACTCTAGCACTAGCCCCGGTGAGATATAACACTATACTATACTATACAACACTATACTAAACTATACTATATTACACTATACTATACTATGCTACACTACACAACACTATACTAAACTATACTATATTACACTATACTATACTATGCTACACTACACTACACAACACTATACTAAACTATACTATATTACACTATACTATACTATGCTACACTACACTACACTACACAACACTATACTATACTAGACTATGCTACACTACACAACACAACACTATACTATATTACACTATACTATACTATGCTACACTACACTACACAACCCTATACTAAACTATACTATATTACACTATACTATACTATGCTACACTATACTATATTACACTATACTATGCTACACTACACTACACAACACTATACTAAACTATACTATATTACACTATACTATACTATGCTACACTACACTACACAACCCTATACTAAACTATACTATATTACACTATACTATACTATACTATGCTACACTATACTATATTACACTATACTATGCTACACTACACTACACAACACTATACTAAACTATACTATATTACACTATACTATACTATGCTACACTACACAACACTATACTAAACTATACTATATTATATTACTCACTCACGCACTCTAGCACTAGCCCCGGTGAGATATAACACTATACTAAACTATACTATATTACACTATACTATACTATGCTACACTACACAACACTATACTAAACTATACTATATTACACTATACTATACTATGCTACACTACACTACACAACACTATACTAAACTATACTATATTACACTATACTATACTATGCTACACTACACTACACAACACTATACTATACTAGACTATGCTACACTACACAACACAACACTATACTAAACTATACTATATTACACTATACTATACTATGCTACACTACACTACACAACCCTATACTAAACTATACTATATTACACTATACTATACTATGCTACACTATACTATATTACACTATACTATGCTACACTACACTACACAACACTATACTAAACTATACTATATTACACTATACTATACTATGCTACACTACACAACTTGAAAATTGAAATAGATAAATATAATGCTATAATTTCCAGACAAAGACAAGTCGATTCCCACGGAAAGCGTCCCAGCGGCGGACCCCAACGAGGACTGGTGCGCCGTGTGTCTGGACGGCGGCGAGCTGGTCTGCTGCGACAAGTGCCCCAAGGTGTTCCACCAGTACTGCCACATACCCACCATCGACACGCTGCCCATGTCAGTACAAACTACTTAGGTTTTTTTTTTCTTGTAGCCTTTATTATAGTGTCCCACTGCCGGGCAAAGGCCTCCCCCTGTTGAGTCCACACGTCTTACGTATAAGAACATTATTTCTTCACACAACGACAACGCTGTGTAAGACGCCATTTTGTTGTTTTCGCGCATTATTTGAGATCAACACTGTTTTTATTGTTAAATGTTTTTTCCTTCATTTATTTTGTAAAAATATTTACATGTTCATGTGCGACTGGCAACAAATAAACGTTTTTTCTTCTTCTTCTTCAATTTCCCATTGGGATAGGTATATTACCACTTTGTACAATCCTGCATACCATTAATCTTCTCATACATGCTCTTTTATTCTTCATCCTTCGGATGCCTGCTTTTTTGAGTCTCTGGTTTAGGTGTGTCCTTAAAGGTCTTCCTCTACTCACAATACCGTCCACATTGGCCATCCTCTATATGTGCCCAAATCATGTAAACATTCCTTTTTATATCTTTTTATTACTATATCATCTTACACAGCGCATTTTTCACGAATCACAGTATTTCTCATACAAGATGACTATTTCACTACCCCTCCCCCCAACCCTCCTATAAGCACATCATGCTGCCACATACCTACCATGAATACGCTGCCCATATGAGCCGCTATTTATCTTATTTTAACAGTATTTGGAAATCTCACCGCTTTATACTTAGATCAATTATGTAACACAGACGTGTGACATTCATAGTACAATTACTTTTTAAATCTTTTCCATAGACAAGTGTTACTAATGAGTGAAACAAAAGATGCGACAGAATAAGAAACAATAACATCGCGACATTTTTAACATATACAAATTGTTACAGGGAAACCGAAACCTGGCAATGTCTACTCTGCGTCAATTTCGCCGAACTGCCTCCGTCAGAAGACCCTGGCTCCCCGGATGCCCTCAGCCCTCGTCTCCAGAAGATAGTTGAGAGGATAACTCTAGAGTTATACTGTCAGTACGAGCTAAGCCTGGCTCTGAGGGAACCGGCCCCTGGAAGGGAAATAGGCCTGGACGCTATAAGGGCGCGGTTGCAACCCTCAAACCCTCACCGATATGTTCTGGTCACGCAATTCCTCGCTGATTGCAGGACCTTGTTCAATTGTGCTTATGCTTCTAACCCTGTAAGTATATACCTCGATTTTTTATTCATACTGTATTTTTGGTGTAATTCTAAGTAAGCTGTGTAGTGTCGGCTTAGAATAGCACTACCCCATTTCTTCCGGTGGGTGTACGTAAGAGGCGACTAACGGTATTGGGGCTATTAAGGGATTTTTGGGCGATGACGTTGGAGACCCATCACCAACAACCTTTATTTCACCATCATTACCCCACTCAACATTCCAAAAGTGGCTGGGGAATTTCTGATTCCTTAGCTCTGGCTACCCCTTTTAGGGATTTATAGCCGTGAGAATATGTATGTATGTATGTCTGTTCTAAGTGACTTAAATTTAGTGGTTTATTGTTTGTTGAAATCATTTGTGTCTGAGTACATGATTTTTTCCACTGAATTTCCAGGAGTTAATATTTAGATGCTTAAAAACACCAAATTTTGTTAGAGTTATGTTATGCCTAGACAGTGTATCCACGCAAAAATGGGCAAGCCCAGTGTCGCTTTGTTTGATCAAACTGTCCCATGATGACTATGTACAACTCATCTACGTGTATTCCCTCACGATGTTTATCATAAATTTCCAACTCTAATATTTTTATACTAATATAATTTTTTTAAATTTCAGGTGGATTCCCAACTTTATAAAGATGCACGACGTCTCGAAGAATTTTTCAACTCAATCGTGGCCAAATTACTACCAGACCACAGCACGTGGGCAAATAACTCTGCCCAAAACCATGCCCCTACCCACAATCATACCCCAAGCCACATTTCCCCTGCCCATATTGCCCCTACCCACATGGCCCCAACCCACCCCCTGCACCAGCCCCCAAGTAAAAGACCTAGAGTTGAATAACATTGGAGGAACTATTATTATTATTAAATTTTATTTTGCTGTCCTGTCCTGTCGCTTTAAAATATTATATTTTAATATAAATCACAGAACTTTATTAAACTAGTGACATTGAAAAACAAAAAATCCTAACATTTATAGTTTGTATGGTAAAGAATGAATGAATGAGCTTTGTGACAGCTGTCAGATATAAATTGTAAAAGCTGCGTTCAAAAAATATATGTTTTGGTTACATTACGCAAACAACTAACTACATTTAATCGACAGGAATATAGATGACTCTAATTTAGAGCCAAATAACAGATTTATTAATAAGCTTATTGATATCTGTCATATGACTAATATTTAAGCAAACTGCAATATTTAATGCGACAGTTATGAAAACACATTTGTTTAGTTAAAAATACAAAAAAAGTTCTGTGATGAATATATTTACCCTCTTTTCGTTTTTATTTGATAACAAAACAGTGGGTACACGCCTTTCACCTCTTTTTGAGAACTGTTCTAGCTAACTATGTGTATTATAAATGAAAACATCAACGACTTAGTAAACTTTTGTAAGATAAAAATATTTAGAATATAATATTTCTCTTAAAACTTCGAAGTTATGACTCTTATCTATTATAAATACGTATACATAAAGATAATACTGCCCTTTTTACTGCTTAGTAGTTATATGCTTTTAGAATTCGTGAAATATATGAACGAGTTGGTTAACCGACTTAGACTTTCGTTCATTCGAAATCGCTTTCATTCATTCATTCTTAATGCAGTAACTTAGAATAAACTCTATATTACGTAAGCCTAATAATATTTAATCTGTGTTAATATAGAAAGAAGTTAAAAAAATAATGGATAAAAATGGGACAGCCGTATTAAAGTGTTTATGGCATTTATTGATAGTTGTGAACAGATTTTGAAAGCAAACCGGTTTCCTTATTAGATAGTTAGTGTTAGCTGATTTTTATCCTTGTGATAGGATTTTATAAAATAAAAAGTGGTAAACTCAATATCATGATCAATATATAATCATCTAATATATTTTATTACATGTGACAGCTAAATAGTGTTTAAATGAGTGATATAGTGATTGAATGAATGATAAAGCGATTGAATGATTGACTGTGTGAATCTGTAAGGGTCTCAGTCTAAGAAATCCAGACTAAAAGCGAAAAACAGTAAATGCCAAGGCCATGTAAAGGCCAATTTAAAACTTACTTTACTAACATAATTAGTATATTTGACAAGTATTTTTAAAGCAAGCTGTAATTGATTAAATAAGCGTGTGTTTGTAGAATAAACGTGTAGGTCCATGTGGAAACAGCAAAGATATACTGGCCAGTACACCCTGCTGTGTACCAACTTAGAATTTGTATTTATGTTTAGCTAGAGAAACATTTCGATACCGCGATGTACGATTTTCTATGACGCTGCTAGTATGCGAGTGCGTTCGCCGTCTAGCGGTCGCCACAGTCCACCATAGCTAGTACGAGCAATTTTTAACTAAATATCGCGTGGTATAAAATAGCTATCTCTCTCGCACTTATTATCGTATACTGTCATCTCATTCTAACCGATATCGTGACGATAAAATAGCGCTCGAGCTAGGCCTCCAGGTACCCTCTTTTTAATACGTGCTATTTCGTTATAGTTATAATTATGCTAGAGCAAGTAATATTGATGTGAAACATCGAATTGATGTTAGTTCCTTCTTAGAGTTAAGATAAATAAGTTTCCTAATTAAGCTTGTTAGGGGTAGGCAGGAGTACATTAAATATAGTTTTCTGGTTAAACTTAATGGTGTGCATTGATCATGATACGTTTAGGATACACAATTAGAATTTAAATGAAGAAGGGTAGATTTTATTTGCGGTTTCAAATCGGACCTACACCAATTTATCTTTTCTAAAGTCATATGTCTGGTTAATTTATCATGGTTGTCAACGATGAGGGACACCACGTGACTAAATTGTATTTAGTCATGTGACAGTGTATTCGTATAAAACGGCGATAGGCCGGTCCCTTATCACGTGAGTACACTGTCCATGCAAAACGTGGGTACTCCGAACACCAGGTGACAAAGTCACGAGATGTTCAGAAGTATTAGTACCTTTGCTAACCCCTTCGGTGATATACGTCGTGAAAGCTTGAGTCTTGAGTATTCTACCTGATTGTGTATCCATTGATTTATTTCATCAATGAATGTAAGCGATAGAGGATGTTTTGGTGTAAATATTAAAATAATGTTCATTCATAATATATATAAGCATAAGCATAAACGTTCACGCCGCATATCCCCGAAGGGGTTGGCAAAGGTACTAATACTTCTGAACATCACGTGACTTTGTCATCTGGTGTTCAGAGTACCCACGTTTTGCATGGACAGTGTACTCACGTGATAGGGGGCAGGCCTATCGCCGTTTTGTACGAATACACTGTCACGTGACTAAGTACAACTCAGCCATGTGGGTTTCCTCACGATGTTTTCCCTCACCGTTAACAACCATTATAAATTAACCACACATATGTCTTTAGAAAAGACAAATTGGTTGTGTCATAATATATAGCATCACATTATTTGTGATTATTAATTAGGGTTCTGTTAGTTTCATAGAGGTATTTGTGCGAATGTTTCAAATTTTTCAAATTACGCCTAAGAAGCTAAAAAAGAGCTCGACTCTTATTTTCTCATATTTTTTGTAATAAAGCAATCAAAGATGGATCACATTTTGACGCTACAGTAATTTAAAATTATTTACCCGATTATATATCTTATATATATATATATACATAAGCAACTGTCTTTTACTATCTTAAACAATGATATTTAAAAGAACATACAAAATCCCTTTATATATAAAATTTTGTATACAATTTGTATAAATTGTTTTGTGTCATGACATGAATAATCATGTCGGTAAAATAATAAGTTATTTATTCTGTTTTCTTGTTATCTGAAATTGTTCACGGATTTTTAAACATGTTCTTTATAAAATAGTGACTACGAGGTATTTTAAATATAGCTGTTTTAAATTTTGATTTTATGTCGCTTGATTTTTATGTATAAGTTAAAGAATAATATAACATTTATATTTAGTTCGCCTATGCCTCTAAGATTATTTTGTTAGAAGTTTTGAACTTGTCTCACTCGAAGGATTTTCAGGTAATATTGAATCTATAGTCGTGATGGTGTCATTTATCTAAAAACTGTGTGAAATAAAAAATATGACTGAAAAGTAAAAAACCTTGTACGATACAGACTTGATATCAGTGAGTAAGAATAACGTAATTGGTTTTCTCCTTTAAAATGTTTCAAACCATCATATTTATGTTATAAATAAGATAAAAAACAATGAACGCACAATAATTAAACCATAGAAAAGCATTCATAATGTTAAGTTATTTCTTCCCGTTTGCGCGAAATTTTTATATTATTCCCCTTACCCCTATACCCTTTTTTTTCAATTGCCTACTGATGAATCACTTTTAAAATAACGTGACATATTAAATTTCTTTCCGCAAACGTGTTCTATATTCAATGTTTTACTATCGTTAATTTACATACATACATATACCCACGGCTATAAATCCCTTAACGGGGTAGCCAGAGCTTTGGAATGAGAAATTCCTCAGCCACTTTTGGAAGTTGATTGGGGAAAAGATGGTATTAATAAATAAACGTTTTTGGTGACGGGTCTCCAACCACATATCGCCCAAAAATCACTTCAGAAGCCCCTATACCCTTAGTCGCCTCATACGATCACCCTCGGGTAGAAATGGGGTAGTGTTATTCTAAGCCGACACTACACGACAAATTAATTTGTTAATTTATTGTTAATTTACTTTATATATTAAGCTAAGCATTTATTTCATCTTCCTATAAAAATGAAACATCGCGCGGAAAATGACTTTTTCTTGCACTTCAGCATTTGACTAGTCTATTTTTCTTTTAGCTATTTTCATTTATCAATGAATGTATGAATCAAATAAGATAGCCATTAGAAATGTCTACGTAAATCAATTCTGAACGGCTATAAAAGCATTTCAAATCGTTGGTAAAATTAGTGAGACAGATTTCGTCCTATATTTCGAAAGGACAAAATCTTTGTTGTTGAAAGAGAACAATATCTTTCTCGGAAGAAGTTACATTGGATTTATTGACTTCAAGTGACTTGATAAGGAGTAGCGGATCGATTGTTATTATTAACGTATAATATTAGCGTTATTAAATGATTGTTTTTCTCTGTACTATATCGCTTTGAAAGTATTTTAACCCTTAGCTACCTACCTTCTATTTTAGTCACATAACTACCTACCTGGAGTATCTCAGACTCCCGACTTTAAAAATTTCTAAAAAAATAATTTGAGCTTTAAAGGTTAAAAGTAAAATGCATGATATAATCATTTATGTTTTTATTACCGTACAAAATAAAAACACATGCAAAATCAACATTATTTATGAAATAAAATAAAATCACTTCGAACATTGAAAAAAACTTAAAATTTACCTCTTACGTAGAATCAGAGCAATTATAAAAAAAATACGAACATTAGGAACTTTTAATCATTGGTATATAAAATTTGAACAATCAACAAAGAAAAATAATGAAAAGAAGAATCAAAAAATTAACATTTAAAAAAAAATTGCAAGCCTTAGACTTCACAATTTTTCTTGGCAAATTCCGCACATCATTCGTGAACACTCTAGGCATATAGGCTTTTTACATAAGACACACAAGTACTGGGTCTTGCGTTTCTTTTTGGGGTCGCATTGAGAGCAATACTTGCGAATTGATAACCTTTCTGGTTGATCAGAACTACTTCCAGCTGCTCCTGAAACTGTATCTGGATCAAGCTGGAGCACTCGACGAAGGGAACTTCTTATATCCCGCTGGAGGGTCGAGATTTTTTCTCTGCGTTCCATGTGTGGTCTCGTGAGCTGATTTGCAAGGTTTTTCATAAATTTAAACCTACTCTCGGGCTTTTGATGACGCATGGATAAGTACACCAGGTATGAGTTGGACGCTGATATATCCAACAGTCTGTAAAATATAGCCAGTGGCCAGCGGCGTGATCGACGACCCGTTGAATAGTTGGAGCACCTTTGATCTAATAAATCAACCCCAATTTTTGTTTTATTGTAGAATAATATAATTTCTGGTTTATTGGTGTTCTGGTCAACTTCTGGTGTATGATGCATGCTTGAGACTAAGACAACCGCTTTATTTTGTTTCGGTACAAAAGATGTAATGGTAATATTTGTAGTAAAACCAAAGATAGCTTATATCTTCGTCACTACATAAAAAATCTAATGCCTCTTCTTGATCAGAAACCTCTTCCTCTAACTAACGCTCAATAATATCGTCGTTCAATGCCATATTTCACTGAAACAATAAAAAAATTAATGACGTAAAAAATAACATAATTACCTACCTGGAGTCTCTCAGACTCCGAAAAAAGTTTAATACTCACCAAAATGCATATCAGCGCGCGTTCAACCGCGACGAGCACAGGAGCAACACTGCCGGTAGAGGGGGGAAGGTACAGAGGCGCATAGCAACCTAAGACGCGTACACAATGAGTTATTACAAAAAAAAAGGGTCACCGGAGTCTGACAGACTCCAGTCAGGTAGTTAAGGGTTAATTCAAATTATTTTGACATGTTTGATATTAAATAAGGTGTATCCAATTATGAATCTAATACTTTAAGCTTATTGAATTAATTGTAAAAGATGGTGTACATTTATTTGATATGTAACAACGGCGGACATCACAGAATGTTTATATATATTTAGCAAGTAGTGCCAAGTTAATGTAAACTTCTTGTTGACAAGACTACTCAATATTTTTACTATAAATTAGGATTAGTTATCATTTGCACTCTTGCATAAACATTTTGATTATTTATTTTAATGTTTTTAACATGAAAACCTCATGTAAGGATTATAACTAATAAATAAAAGATAAATAAAGGAAAGAAAAATTCCAGCCGGTGCGGTGTCGAAATTTTTCTTTCCTTTATTTATCTTTTATTTATTTTGATTATTGTTTGTTAAGGTTATTAATTAAAAATTTAAATATGCGCTCTTTCTATGTTTTGTATGATAATTCTATAATTTCTATCCGGCAGTGAAGTTCATAAAATACCTGAGATATTTATTGTGTATGAAACGAAGCTAATTCTTATGATATAAATTATAATACCACAATGTGCGTTCAATTTCACATAATATATTTTTCTGTGTACATCTCTAGGTATCTCAAGTTTTTCATTTACTTACTTAAAGCTTTAAAGAATATACCCTAAGAATGTTTAATTTGGGCTTTGAATAAAATGCTCAAGAAAGATCAGTATTGTGACTAATTAACGAGTGCTCTTAGGGTTTTTTAATTTTAGGGATTTTATACATTATTATCTGTCTTTTTTTTTAAAGCGAGATAGAAATAAGACCTAGTTGTTTCAAATTATTGGACAAATAGCTGGTGACTGAAGTGAAAAACTTACTATTTAATTAAATATATCATCACACTTGTTTCTACTACATTTGTAGTCCATTCATTATATTGTATGAAAACTTATTTATATTTTTTTCGAACATGACAAGTAAAATAAGGAAGTTTTTGTAAATCAAGATGTTTATGCAAGAGTGGTTAGTACGTATGTGTTGTATTGTTTACGTTAGATTGTCGACGTCGCAGGATTATCTTTACTTCTACTCTATTTATGTAATAAATATGTCACAAAATATTGTGGTTTATTGAAATTTCCTTAGTTATGTCGGCTCTGGGGCTTATTAATATAGGGTACGAGGGCTGCTATTTATGTATCCGGAATAAAAAAAAGAAACAAACATATATCAATTAATATGGTTTTATTGCTTCTCAAAATATTCGCCGCTCAGATCTATACACTTTTGCATGCGTTGAAACCAATTTTCATAGCACTTTTTCCACTCAGACTGAGGTATCTCCAAAACGTGCATTTTGAACGCATCGACTGCCTCTTCGCGGCTCGAAAAACGTTGACCACGTAATTTTTTCTTCACATTTGGAAATAAATAAAAATTATTGGGTGCCAAATCAGGGCTGTACGGCGGATGACCTGTCAATTCGATCTTTTGAGCTTCTAAAAACTGAGTTGTGACGGCCGACCTGTGACAGCTAGCATTGTCGTGATGCAGAATGATTCAACGTTGTCGGTTAGTCTTTCTTATTTGTTCAAAGACTTCCGGCAAACAAATGGTCGTATACCACTCCGAATTAACAGTTTTACGATTCTCTAAAGGCACTGTAGCTACATGGTCATTTATACCAAAAAAACAAGCGACCATTTGCTTCAATGTGCTTTTTGCACGAATAACTTTTGTTGGGTTCGGCTCATCTTGGAACACCCACACCGTGGACTGCTGCTTAGTTTCGGGGTCGTAAGCGTAGATCCAAGATTCGTCACCTGTGTAGATATTATAAACAGCTTTTGACGCACCACGGTTGTATTTTTTTAACATTTCTTTGCACCAATCGACACGAGCCTGTTTTTGATCAATACTCAAGTTGTGCGGAATCCAACGGGAGCAAATTTTTTTTACAGCTAAATGTTCATGAAGTATCTTATGTATGCTCGTCATACTAATGCCCAGAGATGCCTCTATCTCACGATATGTAACATGACGATCTTGAGTTATTAATTCCCGGACAGCATCGATGTTTTGAGGTACAACGACCGTTTTAGGGCGACCTTCTTTAATTTCATCAGTAAGCTTAGATCGTCCACGATTAAACTCGCTAAACCAGTGATACACAGTGGTCTTTGAGGGTGCTTCATCCCCAAAAGTCGAAGTAAGCTGATCGATGCACTGTTTTTGAGTTAGACCACGCCGAAAATCGTAAAAAATCATGGCACGAAAATGTTCACGAGTTAAATCCATGGTGGTGAAGACACGCAATTTTCAAAATGACGCTACGATACGATGTGAAAACAACAGTGTGACCATCTCAAAAATAGCTAATCTGCCACACACGGACCCAAAAATCTGCCAGAATCTGCCACCCTCGACGTTACAAAATGCCAAAAATATGCCAACACAAAAATAAGTACAAAAAACAACGTATTTTGATATTTGTTTAATTGACGACTTTAACCTTACAGAAAAACCATACACCTAATCAACATTGGCTTCAAAATTATCGTCTTCATTTTCTTTGTATATGAATTTTACCGACATAATTTTTAGGATTTCCTTGCTTGGTTTCCGTGAGAGGCGCAGTCTCCGTGTTCCAATATTCCAGAACTGCACTTCACAAACGCGCTAAGCTCCGTAAGAGAATGAAATAAAGTAAAAACAATACAAAGATAATTGAGTCCCCAATCAAGAAAGGATATAACCATTTGAACCCTATGAGTTATCACTTAAAGACCATAATAAAATGACAATATCTATGTGTAATCTGGGCTGGGTATCAACAAAGACGTAGGAACAGAAACAAAGGTTTCCAGATTTGGAATTAATTTTCTAGTAATTATATTTTCTAACTACCTTATTTAAGGTTATTTAAACTTGACGCCCCGCTTGACTAGGTAAGGTTATTTAAATAACCTTACCTAGTCAAGCGGGGCTCTGGCTAGGTGGACAGTTTACTCCCTTGCATCTCGTGGGTCCAATATGTGTTCAAATTTTAGTAAACACGGAGGCGGCGATGTAGCTCGCCACTCATCACGCCATGGTTGCTCACGGGGCGAAAAGTGGGCTAAAGAGACCCGCTTCAGTACGATGAATGTATGTGGAGGAATGTTTGAAAAATTAGATGAAGTATGTATGATTATGAATGAAAGAAAACTGGATTTTCTTTGTGTAAATGAGACGAAGCGTAAGGGAAAGGAAGTTTCACAACTTGGCAACATTACAGCAATCTGGTCTGGAGTCGCTGACAGTGACCGAGCTTGCCAAGGAGTGGGACTTCTGATATCTGAAAGGATGGCTCAGTGTATGAAAGATTACGAATGTGTGAGTCCAAGGCTCCTGTGGATTAAGGTGAAATTGGGACTAGTCCGGATGCGCATAATTTGCGTATACGCTCCGGACATGTCTAAATCCCTATCCGAGAGGGAGGAGTTTTGGAATCTGTTAGACGATGTTGTGAATGGGTGTGATCAGAATGAGAGACTTGTAATGTTAGGAGATTTTAATGGCTGGGTTGGTGTGTCACGCAACGGTTGCGAAAGAGTTTTAGGAAAGTTTGGTGATCAAAGGGTAAATGAGAATGGTGAGAAATTGATTGAGGTATGTTTGGAGAGGAATCTTTGTGTTACAAACACGTTGTTTTAGCACAAAGATATCCATATGTATACAAGACAGAGGGGAAGCGAGAGAAGTATGATTGATTTTGTGATAGTTGATGAAAGGCTGAGAGCAAAAGTTGTTGACACCAGGGTCTATAGGGGCACGAACGTTGGCACAGATCACTTTCTCGTTATATCACGATTAAGGGGTCTGTGCACGCGTTGGCGTCACAGGCCTAAAGTGTCAACAACGGATTTTGCGAGAATAAAAGTAGAAAAACTGCAAGAAGATGAAAATATCAGAGATGAATACTTGAGGAAATTGGATGATAGACTAAGTTGCGTGGAGATGAGGGATGAAATGGAAATAGAAGAAGTATGGGATGTGCTCAAATCGACGATGGTTGAATGTGCGACGGAAGTATGTGGAGTGTGTAAAAGGTCAAATAGACCACCAACAAGTTGTGAAAGAGGCGGTTGGAGATAAGAAGAAAGCGTGGTTAGATTTACTAGCGATTAAAGCTAGTAAACGGATGGATGCGAGTGTAACTGACGATGTAGTGCAGAAAAGTGAAGATGAATACAAGAGAGTTAAGAATGAGGTGAAGAAGAAAATAGAAAAGAAAAAGCGGGATTTGCAAGAGTGGTGTGAGAGGAAACTTTCTGATAATTTCCGGAATAACCAAAAGTTATTCTGGAAGTATATCCGGAAAGAAAAGGGAGTTTCCCAAAACACGAGAGTGAGTGTAATAAGAGATGAACAGGGTGAATTGGCGACGGATGAAAGTAGCATGAAACGGGTATGGAAGAATTATTTTGAGGGACTGTTTGAGAAAGAAGATGCATCCATTTCTTCGCCAATCGACAGTAATGTTGATTGGAACGGGGAGATGGGTGAATTTAGTGACAGCGAGATTAGTATGGAAGAAATAATGAAAGCAATGAAAAGTATGAAATTAGGGAGGGCGGCAGGGTATGATAGGATTACTATCGAAATGCTGAGGGCTGGTAAAGGGTTGGTGGCTTCTTGGTTGCACTTCCTTTTCCAAAAATGCTGGTCGAGTGGCAAAGTTCCACGAGACTGGTGCAAGGCGGTGATTGTGCCTCTATATAAAGGAAAGGGGTCACACCAAGAGGCTAAAAACTACCGCGGCATCAGCTTACTCAGCATTGTTGGAAAATTGTATGCTAAGGTACTGATTGAAAGAGTGATGAATGAAACTGATGAGAAAATATGGGATGTGCAAGCGGGATTTAGGAAAGGAATGGGATGTATGGATCAAATCTTCTCTCTAAGGAGCATCACCGAAAAGTTTTTAGCTAAGAACCAAAAGGCTCCTTCATTGATTTAGAGCGTATGATAGGGTGGTAAGAAAGTGTTTATGGGAGGTGTTATCCAAGTTCGGTTTGGGGAGTCAACTTATACGTGCATTGGTATCACTTTATGAGGATTCTAGTGCATGTGTAAGAGTAAACGGGGAAAACACTGACTGGTTCGGAATCTCTAGGGGTGTCCGACAGGGATGTGTAGCTTCTCCGTGGCTCTTCAATTTGTTCATGGATGACTGTTTGACAGAGTTGCGTGAAAGTGATTATGGACTAAGGATGGGTGGATTCATCATTAAATGCCTCTTGTATGCTGACGATCAAGTGCTACTTGCATCATCGGCAGAAGAGTTGCAAGAGATGATGAATATTGCATGTGAGTCTTTTGTAAGAAAGGGAATGAGGGTGAATGTGGATAAGACCAAAACGATGGTTTTTGAGAGACAGGAAGATGTGACAGAATGCGTGATTGCGATTGATGGTAAGGATGTGGAACAGGTGAAGGAGTTTGTATATCTGGGAAGTTTATTTACAAGGGATGGAAAATGTGATGAAGACATTGAAAGAAGAGTGAAAAAGGGTAATGCGGTAAATGGAGCAATGAATAGCCTAATGATCAGTCAAACGGTGTCTGAAAAGGCCCGAATGGCTGTGCATGATGCTGTTCTTGTTCCTACGCTTATGTATGGAAGCGAATGTTGGGTGTGGCAGAAGAAGCATGAGAGCAGAGTGAATGCAGTAGAGATGAGGTCCCTCAGAAAAATTTGTAATGTTAGATTATGTGACCGAGTGAGAAATAGTGTTATTCGTGAAAAGTGTGGTGTGAAAGATGATATTGTAAGAAAGATAGAAAAAGGAATGTTGAGATGGTTTGGGCACATAGAGAGGATGGATGATAGAAAATTGGTAAAAGGGATCTATAGAGCTAGTGTGGATGGTAATGTTAGTAGAGGACTACCACGGAGAACACACTTGGACCAAATTGAGAGTGTGCTCAAAAAGGCTGGCGTCCGAAGTATGAAGAATAAAAGAGCATGTATGAAAAGATTGATGGATGTAAACGAAGCTAGAGAGGTTTGTCAGGATCGTGCGAAGTGGCGATCAATAGTCTCTGCCTACCCCAATGGGAACTAATGGCGTGAGTATATGTATGTATGTATGTACCTTATTTAAATTATTTATTGTTCGTTTTCATGCAATTTTATTTAAAATGAGCATGATTTTACCAAAACCTTTGATATCTGCCAAAATCTGCCAGATTTTGAAATCGTCAGCATAATATGCCACAGCTTAAATTTCGGGTCCAAATCTGCCAAAATGGCAGAAATCTGCCACAAATGGTCACACTGGAAAACAATTGACAGTCACATAAAAATAAATGTATTCTAAAGCTAAAGAAAAGAGTTCTATTTTTAAATGATGTAATTACTTTTTAAATTATTGTTCTGTAAGTGGCCAGTTCCGGATACATAAATAGCAGCCCTCGTATAGACTGCACGTACAATGTACATAGTCTTTACCGACTTTTAATGTCTTACGCTTATTAAGATTATAGTCGTGAGTATCCTTTAGATTACTTAATCTAAATAACCAATAAGATGTTAAATTAATATGGGGTCGGCAGAGACAAGCGATTGCCACTTTTTACTATAAGATGGCAGAATAAGGGGTTGCTGGTGATGGATTTCCAACCATAGCTCCCAAAAATCGTTTCAAAAACTCTGAGTTACCTCGTGCGACACCCGCTAGAAGAATAAAGAGGAGTGCTATCCTAAGACAAAATCAATGGCCATAAATCCCAAACAGGGGAGGCCATAGCTTAACGCCAAGAATTTTAGTCAAAAACGTTCATCACACGCCACGGCAATAAACGCGGTTGATTTACTAGTGTTGGTCGATATTGTCGATAACTATCGATCAGTTATCGATAACTGGAGACGGCGCGGCGGTGCTCCTGCCAACCAATTAAATTCGTCATCTTCTCCCTAAAACAATAGTTGTAAATTACTTACAAAATTCTTATATTTTTAGTAACACGAAATAAAAATAAATTTGATAGGTAGTAAGTTTTTTTTTCTAAAGTTAATACATCTTTATACCTAGGTATTAATTTCAATATTCCTATAAAAAAAAATTACAAACACTATATTGTATCAAAGCAGAGTAACTACACTAGATTGAGATTGAAAACACTATATTGTATTATAATTTTTAATAACTTACCTGTTGATTATGTATGAACACTTCATCACTTTCAAATTCAACATCATCAGTTCCTTCCAAAATCCTTATCAACTCCTCTGCAGTGGTCATATTTCAATAAATATTAATTAACAATAATAATAACTCAACTTAGCAACGCAAAGACCCAGTAAATAACATGCATTTTGCAGGGTACTTCCATAATTTATCGATATCTCCTACCCTCATTGTACAGCACAAAAAAATAGTTATAGAAATATCTATCGCCTCTGACGTCACTTCCGTGTCTGATATATCAGACGTTGGCGTACGAGACTGATGCATGATCGTGTTGCTATAGTGTTGTGACATACCATGAAATTTACTGGATTCGATACAAAACATAATTTGAAAATATATTAATTTCACTGTGGTAAAACTTGGTAAAATAACGTCACACTAAAATTTTCTATGCCCAAAACAAAAACCTGTATAATTTTGACATTTTTAGACGTTTCTTTTTAGAGTACCAGATTTCTGGCTTTGGCAGTAACATTGTAATGTAACATCACTAATGTCTGATATATCAGACATTGGCGCTGATTGTTTTTAATAATTTATTATTAAAATAACATTATAATACACTGTGAAATTGTTATTTTTGATTAACTAAAGTATAAACTGTCTGAAAATTTTATGCATATGTCGTCAGGTACTATAGCGATAAGAAAAAATAGAGTTAAATTGGTAAGCTTTATTTGTCTGATATATCAGACTTAGGCGGCGAGGGCACGAAACTTAAATGTCTAATATATCAGACTTTGGCGCTGAAAAGGTTAAGAGCTGGAAACTTCTCAGCCACTTTGGAAGTTGATAGGGGGCAAGATAGTATAGAATAGAACTAAAGTATCGTTGGTGATTGATCTCAAACCGCATCGCGAATTTTATTTATAAAATTTAAATATTATATGGAATCGGGCGACCGATTCACGGAATATCTAAAATAGAAGCTCTTTAAAGTCACACTTTTGCGTTGGCCATTTTAAAACACTTAGTAATATAAGCAAAGTATAGTGTGTAGCGCCGGCTTAGAATAGCACTACCCCATTTCTTCCGGTGGGTGTACGTAAGAGGCGACTAACGGTATTAGGGCTTTTAAGGAAACATTGGGCGATGCGGTTGGAGACCCATCACCAACAACCTTTATTATACCATCTTTTCCCCACTAAACTTTCCATAAGTGGCTGAGGAATATCAAATTCCTTAGCTCTGGCTACCCCTTCTAGGGAGTTATAGCCGTGATTATATGTATGTATGTTTAGTTACGCGCTTTCAGTTAATTCTGTGCTGTGTAGTTTTGGCTTAAAATAGTAACCCATCTCTTCCCGCGGGGGCCTTAAGAGGCGGGTATGGGCTTTTTAAGTTGTTTTTGGGCGATGCGGTTAGAGACCCATCACCAACTACAGGTCTACTAACTTTGAAGAGTCTAACTAAGGAATTGATAACTGAATTTCTCTCTACCCCTATTTGGGATTTCTTGCCGTCAGTGTATGTATGTTATATTTTATGTGTCTGATATGGTAAAAAGTAAATTTGAACATTAGCAATCGTAAGTTCTCAATGAGTTACTA
Organism: Bedellia somnulentella; assembly: GCA_963576735.1. Lineage (NCBI taxonomy): Eukaryota > Metazoa > Arthropoda > Insecta > Lepidoptera > Bedelliidae > Bedellia > Bedellia somnulentella. Next base: position 72,386 of record OY755187.1, on the reverse strand, counting down.
CATGGTTACTACAAAGTTTACTAACTCATTGTAAGAAAGAACACACACAGCCGTTATTATAAGTCTGAAGTCGGTCACAGTTTTATGTTTGACGTCTGCTGTCGAATTGACGTTTCTTTGACAGTTACAAACCACAACTCTACAATGGTTGTCACGCGAACAGCTGACTGAGCGGCGTACTGACAGTTAACTTTTTTATAAAAGTAAACGCCCTCGTACTACTTCTACTTCAACTTAACAATTTACTATCAAACTAGATTCTAATAAGTACAGAAGTGCATTTCATAGTTAAGGTGGAAGTGCAAAGTTGTAATATTGTTAAATTAAGTTATTGATTTTGTGAGTTATCATAAAGGTGAGTGACCTTTTTGTCGGCGGTTGTTGACCTACCGAATTTTTGTTGTATTTACACGAACAAAATAATGGAATTCGAGTAAGTTAATAACTTTCATGGACCATCTTGTTTATTGTCCATAGATACTTTAATAGGTAAACTATTAACCTAATTTAATGTTTTTTGACATGAATTCCTCATGTGGGGATTATTACTCATAAATAAAAGATGTTATTAAAGGAAAGAAAAATTTCGACACTGGCACTGTAGCTCAGTTGGCAGAGCGACGGGGGCGTATACCCGAAGGTCGCGGGTTCGAACCCCGCCAGTGTCGAAATTTTTCTTTCCTTTAATAACATCTTTTATTTATGAGTAATAATCCCCACATGAGGAATTCATGTCAAAAAACATTAAATTATGTGATAGTTAGGCGTTTCCAACATTTGCATTCTATCTGAAAAGGTAGACAAGTGGCCGCCCGAATTAGTTAAAAATTCGGAGGTAGGAAACGCAAACACTACTTGAACGTGTAAAAAAGAAACAAAGGATAGAGAAATTTCGCGCTGGATGCCAACTGACACTGTAGCTCAGTTGGCAGAGCGACGGGGGCGTATACCCGAAGGTCGCGGGTTCGAACCCCGCCAGTGTCGAAATTTTTCTTTCCTTTAATAACATCTTTTATTTATGAAACTATTAACCTCTTCATTTTAGTATTTAAACCGGGTTGTTTACTATCACTCTTAATATTTCATGCTCTAATGAATAGACATTTATTACAATTGGAGTAATTTTAATTATCCTAATATGCGTAAATAAACGTACTCATCAGCTATTTTACAAAATATGGTGAAATAAACTATTGTGGTTAACCACATTGCCAACCGATTACTTACAGTCTGGAATGCGTTTGTTGCTATGTATGATAAGCGCTAGTGCTATTATTAACCTACACTACAAAATACATAATTTAAATCTTTTTGGTCATGAAAACCTCGTGTGGGGATTATTACTAATAAATAAAGGAAAGAAAAGTTTCCGACACAGGCGGGAATCGAACCCGCGACCTCGGGTATACGCCCCGAAGCTCTGCCAACTGAGCCAACGTGTCAATTGGCAGAGCGTCTGTGTCGAAATTTTTCTTTCCTTTATTTATTCTTTATTTATTACTACAAAATACATGTTCATATCAGCGAGTCATTAAGCGCAAGCTTATAATGACAAATAACACCTCAGTCTTCCCGTGACCATGATAACTGAAAAGTTTTCGAAACGTCGGGCTTTAAAAATAATGAAATAATACGCGATTAAAATATCCGAAAATCAAAAGTTGTTTCAATTACAAACTAATGGTTTCTATTATGGCATACTATTTATCCCATCTCATCCACCAATGGTCTTTTGCTATTTAGTGTCGGCTTAAAATAACACTAACTCATTTTTACCGCGGATTAAAATAGCACTACCCCTTTTCTTCCGGTGGGTGTACGTAAGAGGCGACTAACGGGGGGGACTAATAATTGGGGATTAAGCTTAAGGGATTTTTGGGCGATGCGGTTGGAGACCCATCACCAAAAACCTTTATTTTACCATCTTTTCCCCACGCAACTTCCAAAAGTGGCTGAGGAATTTCTAATTCGTTAGCTCTGGCTACCCCTTCTAGGGATTTATAGCCGTGAGTATATGCATGTATGTATTGAAAGGGACTTAGGCTTTTGGGGCTTTTCAAAGGTAGCTGAGGAGTTTTTAGTTCTGAGTCTCTGGCTACCCCACTTTTGGGATTCTGTTTCGTGAATATTTGTATATATTTATCTACGGTAATTTTAGTGATAATGGGTTACTATACAAAACAAATGTTAGGAACGCGATTCTTTTATTATTGAATAGAAGGTTATCGTAATTTATAACTTGTGATGAATGAGTTAGTGCTTTTCTAAACCGAAATTACATAGAACATCTGAGAGCATCAAAGCATAAAGGACATACTGAGAAACCTAGCGCTAGGTCATGTGACGGTATCCATACAATACGCCTACTCCCTGTAACTTAAACATACGGTCCAGACAAAAAGTGTAGATACATACATACATATACTCACGGCTATAAATCCCTTAACGGGGTAGCCAGAGCTTTGGAATGAAAAATTCCTCAGCCACTTTTGGAAGTTGATTGGGAAAAGATGGTTATAATAAATGTTTTTGGTGACGGGTCTCCAACCACATCGCCCAAAAATCACTTAAAAAGCCCCATATACCCTTAGTCGCCTCTTACGATCACCCACGGGTAGAAATGGGGTAGTGTTATTCTAAGCCGACACTACACGGCAAAAAGTGTTTACTCTGAAATAAACATCAGGCGACAATACAATCACGCGATTCTCAGTAATATAGTACTTCAGCCACCCCTTACGATATACGTCGTGAACAATAAGTTATCTCAGTTCAAAGCAATAACCTGTTTCGCAGCTTATAAGGGCCGGTCATCGCCCCGTTATCAATACATCAATACACGTTATCAGTGTACTGTCAGTCAGTGCCCGACCTCTCCACCATGAGGCTGATAATCCTTGACGATGCGAGCACCGTGGCCGACTGGGCTGCTAAGTTTGTCATGCAGGTAATATCTTCAAGCTTTTTTTTTTTTGAAGTGGTTTACAAACGTACAAAAGTCAACAATAAAGGAAAATCTTTGACCACTCAAGAGTTAAACCTATATAGATATAAATAAATTGATATATAGATGCAATTTAGAATGGTTGGTGATGAATCTCCAGCCATATCGCCAAAAAATCACTTAAAAACTCCCGATACATTTCTTTCCATGGATGCACGTAAGAGGCGACTAACGGTATTGGGGCTTTTAAGGGATTTTTGGGCGATGCGGTTGGAGACACATCAACAACAACAACAACTTTTATTTCACCATCTTTTCCCCATCAACTTCCAAAAGTGGTTGAGGAATTTCTAATTTCCTAGCTCTGGCTACCCCTTCAAGAGATTTATAGCCGTGAGTATATGTATGTATGTAAAAAAATTGTTAAAACAGCACACTACAGCTTTTCCGGGTTATTATTTACTAGCTTTCCGCCCACGGCTTCGCCCGTGAGGAATTTGGTTATATTGCTAAAACTTCTCATTCCCACAATTTCCCTCGGGAATATCATTTTTTCTGTAATAAAAAGTATCCTATTATTTAATTCGGACTTCTACCTATACGTTTGCAAAATTTCAAAGCAATCGGTTTAGTAGTTACGGCGTGAAAACGGAACAAATAAACAAACAAACAAACTCACTTTCCCATTTATTATATTAGTAAGGATTAAAATAGTTGTTCTGTCCTGTACTAACTTAACCCATGTCTCTATCGATATTTTTATTTTTCCCGTTATTATTTTAATATTTCGATCTCTGATGTATGGCTTAACTAATTTTTATTTTATATGTGTAAATGCAGGAGACTGATAATATGCCTGAGGCCTGAGGCCTGAGGATAATAGCAGTTAAAAGAAATCTTAGTTTGAAAGCCTATTACAATGTTAATGATTACATTAATGATGAAATGGCTAGGCATAAGGGCTCTTGGATGTTTCCGGGCTAACACCAAAATTGTAATGGACGTAAAAATTGCTGTGTAGTGTCGGCATAAAATAACACTACCCCATTTTTCCGGTGGGTGTACGTAAGAGGCGACTAACGGATTTGGAGCTTTTAAGGGATTTTTGGGCGATGTGGTTGGAGACCCATCACCGAAAACCTTTATTTTACCATCTTTTCCAAACGTGGCTGAAGAATTTCCAATTCCTTAGCTCTGGTTACCCCTTCTAGGGATTTATAGCCGTGAGCATTGTATGTATGTGTGTATGTACGTAAAAAAGATGTGTATTGACGAGTTTCTTACGGATTCTTCTCTCAACAAATCACCTTCCGAATCCGAAGTAGACTTAGTTTCAAGTTGAAATTTGACGTTCAAAAAACAAAGATTTATCTTTTAATTTAAAATAAAAAAAGAAATGTTTTTAATAGCTCTCTAGTGATATAAATAAGTTTTTTTTTTATTATTTGTATGTCTTTGTCGTGTTTATATCAATAGTTTCACGTTACAGCGCATAACAGAGTTCAAGCCGGGCCCGGGCAGACAGTTCGTGCTGGGGCTGCCGACCGGCGGCACTCCGCTGGGGATGTACCGGCGTCTCATACAGTTCTACAAGGAGGGCAGACTGTCCTTCAAATACGTCACCACTTTCAATATGGACGAGTATGTTGGTACGTGATATACAAAAAAGAAATTACTCAACCTACCTACCTACCTACCGATGGGTGTACGTGAGAGGCGACTAACGTAATTGGGGCTTTTAAGGGATTTTTGGGCGATGCGGTTGGAGACCCATCACCAACAACCTTTATTTCACCATATTTTCCCCATGCAACTTCCAAAAGTGGCTGAGGAGTTTCCAATTCCTTGGCTCTGGCTACCCCTTCTAGGGATTTATAGCCGTGAGTATATGTATGTATGTATGTATGTTCTCATTAAGGTGCTTCTTACCGGGAGCATTCGCGTGTAATGTAACGTTACAGATTTGAGCATTACATAGGAAGAGAACCGAGCATTACAATGCGCACCTTGTAATGATTATATGAACGATTGTATATGTATTACACGCGAATGCTCGTCAGTCAGGGAGGTATTATTGTAATGTAATGCTCAAAGACGAATATATTATTGTTTTTTTACACACACCCACAAACACACGCACGCACGCACACATATAACACACACATGCACATACACACACCCTTGAGATATCGTGGATTAAAACAATTTTGCTTTAAATATTATGGTTGATACCTATTTTCTTTCCTCTTGAAATTGTATGCATTTGTTAGAGTTATAACATAACATAACATAAATGTTCACGCCGAATATCCCCGAAGGGGTTGGCAGAGGTACTAATACTTCTGAACATCACGTGACTTTGTCACCTGGTGTTCAGAGTACCCACGTTTTGCATGGACAGTGTACTCACGTGATAGGGGGCAGGCCTATCGCCGTTTTGTACGAATACACTGTCACATGGCTAAGTACAACTCAGCCATGTGGGTTTCCCCACGATGTTTTCCCTCACCGTTAACAACCATGATAAATTAACCACACGTATGTCTTTAGAAAAGACAAATTGGTGTAGGCCCGACCCAGGATTTGAACACTAGTCGTTTGCACGATAACCGAGTGTTCTACCCACTGGGCTATCACGGTTGTTAGAGTTACTTGCTGTAAAAAAAAACATGTGTTGAAAATTTGCTTATTAGCTTTTAGTAATATTTTATAAGTTCTAGGCTCATCAAATGTAACGTAAAAACGAGATTATTGTTAGATATGTTTTCTGTACATCTGTGAACATCTGTTATTGGCCTCACTTGATTTCTATTATTAACTGTGTATTATTACTTATGTCGCTGTTGATGTTCCTAACTAAAATAAATAAATATAATATTACAGTACATGTGAATGCTCCCGGTGAGGGAGAACCTGTAGGATAAGAAAAATCTTTCATTGCCACTTTGCACGGTCTTCATAAATCTTTCGAGCCCACAGGTACCCCAGAAGAAGATACCTGCGAAATTTAACCGACGATCTTAAAGTGCTGAAAGGCACTGGTTGATAAATGAGAGTAGCATAAATAAAGGATGGATTCAGGTCGTCATCTAAAAATTGGTTGCTGTCTATGAAATTTTTGTTTATAGACTACTCAAGTTCTTAAAAGTGATGGTTGGTCCTAGCACAGACTCCGGTCTATTTGGACTGCCTCGGTTACACCTAACTAAGCAACAGATAACCGTTTTACTTGGTTCTATAGGTTTGGTGTATAAAAAGTATTTTTAAATATGTATAAATAAGTAAATAAATAAAAATAAAAAATAGTATTTATTGAGATCTACTGCATAAGTTTAATTGAAAAGTCTTCCAGACTATACGATAATGTACCTATTTAGTAACAAAGTCTTACGCCCGATTTCTGAATTGAGTATTCAAGCTGAGAACGACTTAAGTATCGTTTTGTCTCATTCAGTTGTTAAGATTTCAATGCGACAGAACGATACTTAAGTTGTTCTCAGCTGGAATACTCAATTCAGAAATCGGGCAATAATCAGTTAAAATCAAATACCATTTACTGACAGAATTAAATTTAATTTCCTACTCCAATTGCGATCCCTTCGAAGTAATGGGTATGATAATATTTGTGTCATTTACTAAGTATTAAAAACTTTTGTATAATCATATTCACTTGACTACTCGTTTGAATGTCAATGGCGTATTTATGGCACCGTGATAATGAAATGATTACTCGTTATATATAATATATATTATTAATTTAATAAATTGCCGTGTAGTGCCGGCTTAGAATGTAGCTACCCCTTTCTACCCACGGGTGTCGTAAGAGGCGACTAAGGGTATTGGGGCTTTTTATTGGATTTTTGGGCGATGCGGTTGGAGACCCATCACCAAAAACCTTTATTTTTAACATTTTTCCTTACTCAACTTCCAAAAGTGGCTGAGGAATTTATAATTCCTTAGCTCTGGCTACCCCTACTAGAGAAATATAGCCGTGAGTATATGTATGTATGTATTAATTTAAATGGATGAAGTAAAATAATTAATATGTTAAGTTGTTATGTGGTGATAAATATATCTGCTAGCACAGTATGAATCTCAAATCTGTGAGAAAATGACGTCATATACATGTGTTCGATAATATTCTTTTATTTCTATCATGCTTTCGCCAACGTCCATACTACGTTGAATACACCGGTTCTCGTCCGATCACCGAAGTTAAGCAACGTCGGGCGCTGTCAGTACTTGGATGGGTGACCGCCTGGGAACACAGCGTGATGTTGGCTTTTTGCCATTTGTTATTACGACTATAGATGTAACAATTTAATTTGTATTATTTCGGATATTTGTCAATAGAAAGAAATATATTTTTTCATTAACAACAACTAAACAAAATTTTACTTTCAATCAAAAACCTAACAAAATTTTAATTCAATTATATTATTAAAAAAAAAAAAAGTAAGAAAGTCATTTCAAACACGCCACAAACTAGCCATAGCGTAGCAACAAATTGGCGACTGACTCAGCATTACGGTTGTGAGTAAATATACCACAACACTGATTTTCAGTAACCGCCACACCACGCTACCGTTTTTTTTTTCGAAAGGATTGGTTGCTGCTGGCCCTGTGGCCTGTGCGGCTTCACCATGACTTTTGTGTTTGGGGCAGCTGAGGGCCGTCCTGGCGGATAGAGGGGACCACGCTACCGTAGTCCGTCTATGGTTTTTATAATAAAACTCCACATCGCAGGCCTCCCCCGCTCGCACCCCGGGTAGCTCCAAGTACACCACTACTATATGTGGAACGAGTTCTTCAAGCACGTGGACAAAAAGTTCTACAACTCTTAGATTTCTATTGGATTTGCTTGCTTGTTTCGTCTTTTACATACATATACATACATATACTCACGGCCATAAATCCCCAAAAGGGGTAGCCAGAGCTGAGAAATTAGAAATTCCTCAGCCACTTTTGGAAATTTAGTGGGGAAAAGATAGTAAAAATAAAGGTTGTTGGTGATGGGTCTCCAACCGCATCGCCCAAAAATCCCTAAATAGCCCCATACCGTTAGTCGCCTCTTACGTACACCCACCGGAAGAAATGGGGTAGCGCTATTCTAAACCGACACTTTTAGAGCCACTATAAAGATATCGAACTGCTTCAAGCGGTTGAACGTTCTTGATATTTGTCCTAACAAGCATAAAACAGTGCTCGAATAGTCCGCCTACAACTGTTACGTATTCTTTTTTGACGATATCCGTGGCATAATTCATAGGTGACTTGCTTCTAGGTTCCAGTCTTGCTGGCGTCGAAAAGTTTTTCTTTCCTTAATTGATTAGTAATAATCCCCACATGAGGTTTTCATGAGCTATACTTATTTCATTACTGATCGCAGGCCTCCCCCGCTCGCACCCCGAGAGCTACCACTACTACATGTGGAACGAGTTCTTCAAGCACGTGGACATCGAGCCCGGCAACGCGCACGTGCTGGACGGTAACGCGCCGGACTTGCTGGCCGAGTGTCGGCGGTATGAGGAGCTCATCGCCGCCGCTGGGGGCGTGCATCTGTTTATTGGAGGTGGGTATTCTTATATGTGGTTGGAGACCCATCACCAACGATACTTTATTTCCACCGTCTTGTCATATGTATTCATCTTCTAAAGACATATAAGTGGACCGATCATACATACATATACTCACGGCCATAGATCCCTAAAAGGGGTAGCCAGAGCTTCAGAGCTAGAAACTTGTCAGTCATATTTGGAAGCTGAAAGGGACAAGATGGTAGACATAAATTATCGTTGGTAGTGAGTCTTCAACCGCATCGCCCTAAAAACACTTTAAAAAGCCCCATACCCTTAGTCGCCTCTTACGACACCCGTGGGTAAAAAGGGGTAGTGACATTCTAAGCCGGCACTACACGGCAAATGTACTTTACTAATTAAGAAATAGTTAACGTACAATAGGTAGATAGTTTCCAAAATATTACGCAAAGTAAGTAAGTGACTATTGCAAGTTGCAACCTTCTACGACGTATATTATATTACCGAAGGATGAAGGTACTCATAACTTTGTCCATCATCATCATCATAGTACCCAGTTACTGCCAGTACCGTGCAATCATGTGATGGGGGTAGGCCTGTCCCAACTTTGTACTAACATACTCTCTGATCCCTATGTGCGACCCTACCATTTGGATTTCCTAACGATGTTTACCCTCACCGTTTAAAACTTTTAAAGATAAACCACTTCATATGATTTTACGAAAACCACGTTTAAAGACCTCTGTATCACGTTACTCTGCATCACACATGATGCTCTTCTCTACTTATCAAGGTGGATAAGACAAGACAACTACAATTAAACTTAAACGTTCACGATTTTTATTATTATTATTATATACTCGAAGGGATGGCAGAGTAACTAATACAACTGAACATCACGTAACAGGAATGTCACTTGGTGTTAAGAGTACCTACGTTTTGCTTAGAAAGTACACTCTGTGAAAGGGGTTTGGCTCATAACGTGACTTACTTCAATAAACTTCCCAATATCCAGGCATCGGTCCCGACGGCCACATAGCCTTCAACGAACCCGGGTCCTCCCTGGCTTCCCGCACCCGCGTGAAGACACTAGCCTACGACACCCTCGAGGCCAATAAGAGATTCTTCAACAACGACATCACGGCTGTACCAAAACAGGCCCTCACTGTCGGCGTACAAACCGTGATGGATGCCAAAGAAGTCATGATACTAATCACGGGGGTTCATAAGGCCCTGGCGTTGTCGAAGGCTGTGGAGGAAGGTGTCAACCATATGTGGACGGTGTCGGCTTTCCAACATCATCCGCAAGCGCTCTTTGTGTGTGATGAAGACGCCACTTTAGAGTTGAGGGTCAAGACTGTCAAGTATTTTAAGGTGAGGATCACTTTTGGTTTTGACTGGTTATGGTTAAAATTTTTGCATTTACGTTACTTATATATTTTTCTGCTACTTGATGAGGTAAGAATTTTCTTGTCCAAGAGAAAAGGGTCGCCCATTAATCACTTAAAAGGCCCCTTTGTCGCTTCTTACTACACTCAATGCACACGCGAAAATAATAAGTTTTTGAAAAAAAACATCTTCTAAAATTACTTTGTTTACCAATGAAATAAGCTTTAAATAATTCATCGTGGTAAATATACCTAAATATAATATAAATTGAAGTCTCAATAAAATGCTCTAAGCTTTTTTATAATGGTGTAAGGGAATGCATGTGAGGGTCTGATGGTAGTTGCGACTACACTACTGCTTGTTGCATGTGTATAATTCTTTTATAACTTTCATACATACATACATATACTCACGGCTATAAATCTCTAAAAGGGGTAGGTAGAGCTTCTGAATCAGAAAATTGTTCAGCCATTTTGGAAGTTAAGTGGAGAAAAGAGGTCAAAAATGATTTTGGTGATAGGTCTGCAACAGCATCTCCCAAAAATCACTTAAAAAGACCTTAGTTACCTCTTACGATCACCCATGGGAAGAAAAGGGGTAACACTATTCTAAGCCGACACTAAACAGCACCAATAACGTTTATATGCGTAAAAGTTAAATGGCTTATCACCCCTTTACAAAAACAAGACACATAGGCTAAAAATGTTTTTTACACCTACTCCATTATCTTGGGTGCGTCATAGAAACCTTGTTCTAGATACATGAGCTAACTTATATTTTTTCAAAAGATTATAATTATTTCCCTTTATTTTGCAGCCCGTAAATCCTTTTTGATATTAAGATAAGCGTGAGTATAAGTACAATTTAGTTGTAAAGAGAATAAGTTGCTAATTAAGTAAGTAAGCTAATATTATAATGATTTGAATATTATTACGATCCAAGCAAACAATGTGACTTCGAAGTTGCAATACGATCGTTTCACCATCGATTGCTTCATCGCTCTCCTTAACGAACATACATACATGTACTCACCATAAATCCCAAAAAGGGGTGGCCAGAGTTTCAGAGCTAGAAACTCCTCAGCCACGTTTGGAAGTTGATAGGGCAGAAGATAGAAGAAATAAAGTACTGTTAGTGATGACATAATAAACATAACATAAACGTTCACGCCGATAATCCCCGAAGGGGTTGGCAGAGGTACTAATACTTCTGAACATCACGTGACTTTGTCACCTGGTGTTCAGAGTACCCACGTTTTGCATGGACGGTGTACTCACGTGATAGGGGGCAGGCCTATCGCCGTTTTGTACGAATACACTGTCACAAGACTAAGTACAACTCAGCCATGTGGGTTTCCTCACGATGTTTTCTCTCACCGTTAACAACCATGATAAACTAACCACACATATGTCTTTAGAAAAGACAAATTGGTGTAGGCCCGACCCAGGATTCGAACACTAGTCGTTTGCACGATAACCGAGTGTTCTACCTACTGGGCTATCACGGTTGCTGTTAGTGATAAGTCTCCCAAAAACCACTTTAAAAAACCCCATACTGTTAGTCGCCTCTTACGACACCCGTGGATAGAAAGGGGTAGTGACATTCTAAGCTGGCACTACACGGCTATCCTTTACAACCTTGTTAAATACATACATAAATATTCTCACGCCGTTAGTTCCCATTGGGGTTGGTAAATAAACCCACATATTACTAGCAAGGACATATTGGTGTGACTGCATGATGGGCGATTGTTCCCCCACTGAATTATCACGGTTAGAAGGATTATAACATAACACTCATTGAGCTAAAGAAAATTAGGCGCTTAAGAGTTGGATCTCACCTGGCAGCGCCGCACGGAAGCACGCGGTGGAATTCTATCTCGGTCTAGCAAATGACAGTTCTGAGCGACAGAAAGAGAAAGGGCGAATGAAAAAGACTATTCCGTGCTGATAGATGAGGTCCAACCCTAACTGCTTTTAATAGTGTTCGTGTTCCAATACTTATTTTTTTTATTTAAACCTACGAACGTTATTCCATTACCACCTCTAACTTTCGTGTAGTCGCAATGTATGAATGTATAATCTATATCTATTACAAAAAAAAGGATTGTAAACAAACCATTGCCGGGAATAAAATCGTAGATTTCATCAAGAAAATACTTCCATGACACTAGAATTTCACATCCGTCAATTATAAAACACATTCGTCGAATGATCCAGCTAAAAACTAAGTATTAATTGGAGATAAAACTTGCAAAACACAAAAAAAATTAAAAATTTGAATACTTAATATTTTTTCCAATGCAAAAATTTGGGATGGGTATTGACATTAAATAGTAATGAAAGAATGACAGTAATCGATTACCGATTGATGAATCGATGTAAGAAGATCCAATATATCAAAATCGCAGTGAATAAAATGTATAACACTGTAAACTATTGTATTTTTAACAAAAATAATAATATGTATATTGATACACAAAACAAATTTATTACGTTTTAAGTTCAGAAATGGTTAGTGAGTATGTAGATTATACCTATTTTACTATTACATTTAAGTTTTATTTGGTTCGGGCCGATTCTGGTCTTTTTTTAGAAATGTCTTTTATTAATCGACTAAGGATTTTGCCGTGTAGTGTCGGCTTAGAATAACACTACCCCATTTCTACCCGTGGGTGATCGTAAGAGGCGACTAAGGGTCTAGGGGCTTTTTAAGTGATTTTTGGGCGATGTGGTTGGAGACCCGTCACCAAAAACATTTACTGTTACCATCTTTTCCCCTTTCAACTTCCAAAAGTGGCTGAGGAATTTCTCATTCCAAAGCTCTGGCTACCCCGTCAAGGAATTTATAGCCGAGAGTATATGTATGTATGTATGTAATCGACTAACGGCCCGTCCCGGCTTTGCACGGGTTGACACATTTAATTTACACATACAAAACATTTCGTTATTAAAGATAAGTCAGGTATGAATAATGTGATGCGTTTGGCATTAATATTGGCTGTCAGTCACTCGGGGAATTTAATCTGTCTTTTTAATTTTATACATAGGTGTAACTTCTAAGGTTTATTGTGGGATTGGGATTAGTTTAATTTTATTAAATACGTAAAAACGCCTGTTCTATATTTACGTATTTAATCATTTTATTTCTGTAGCAATTGCTCCGGAAAATCGCTATACTAATTTTTGCTCAAATGTGCTCTCATGTTAGTACGAAAAAAAAACGAATATTAAAAAAGGTTATAGACGATATGGCCGAAAAGCAAAATATCCAAGTACTACGTCTTCCTCCGTACCACTGCGAACTGAACCCAATAGAACTAATTTGGGCTCAAGTAAAGTCATATGTAGGACGGAACAATAAAACATTTAGAATGCCCGAGGTTAGGACTTTACTGGAAGAAGGTATAGCAAAAATTGGTGCAGCGCAGTGGACAGGATGTATTAGTCACGTTATAAAAGAAGAAAAAAAAATGAAGGACCTGGAAGGTTTAATTGATGCTGCGACGGATTCCATACAAGAAAAAATTATAATAAATGTTGGCGACTCTACGACCACTGATGATGAATCGGATATCGAAGACCTACCTGAGACAACCTAAATTATACATTAATACCTAAGTTATGTTTGCCTAAATTACTATATTAAATCCATTTTCAATGTAAATGACTGCCTCCATCTCGCGGTTAAGCGCTTGGTTTCAAGTACGGGGTCTTGGGTTCGATCCCCGAGGGGTGGTAACTTTACAAAGATTTGTAAGATTTAACCCAGTTTGGAAGGATATTGCAAAATTAAGATGATTCCGTGCTTCGGGCACGTTAAGCCGTCGGTACCGGCTACTATTACGGTAGTAGTCTTTAGTCTACCAACCCGCAATTGGCCAGCGTGGTGGATTATGGCCATATCGCCCTATATAGGGTAGGCTCGAGCCCCTTGATGGGAACATATATGGGCTGTGAGGAATTTAAATAGTAAATTGTTTGGTAGCATTTAAAAAATAATAATAATGTGAGTGTTAACGATACAGTAACTATTATTTCATACTTTTAACTGAAATTTTAAACATATCTTGGTTTTTTGTATTCGACTATCTTGAATAATTTTATAAGAAGTGTATGTACATCACACATTTACACAAATTAAATTATATATATATATATATATATATAATTTAATTATATATATATATAAAATATATATATAATTTAATTATATATATATAATATATTTATATTATTTCAAAGTGAAAAGATAAATCTTTGTTTTTTGAACGTCAAAATTCAACTTAATGGTAATGGCGTAGGTATGTGACGACCCCACCGCCCGTTGTTGGAATGGCGTCGAGATGATATGTTCATCAGCTTGCCTTTCACTGTACTATCACAGTTCTATTCACCCTGCTGTGTATCAATCAACAAGTAATTTGTATTTATACTTTAGTAAGAAAAACATTTCGATGCCATGATTTGGATATTTTTATGACCCTGCTAGTGTGCGAATGAGTTCGCCGTCTAGAGGTCGCAACAGTCTCTTCTCTGCATACCCCAATGTTGGCTAACGTGAGTATATGCATAAAAGTTATTATAGGGAACGAATGTGTGTTTTACATCTGTTTATAAGTATACGATTAAATTGGATCAAGAAATTTGCTTACAATTAGTAACGTATTCGATGTTTACGTCGCCGTCGATTATATTGGTTACAACACTAAAATACTAAAAGGTCATTGACGTTTCTTTGTTTACAACCCTATTTTTTCTAATTGATACAGACGGTAATGTATGTGTGTAGGCGCTGTCGATGGAACATCAGAAACTGATAGCGGACACCAGCGTCTCTGAGCAACACCTGCTGCACTGACTACCCCGAGCTGAGTTCGCAGCGTGAATATTCGGATACTAAATTATCTGTTTTTTTTAAATACTCATACATATGTATACTTTTATATAATGATCCGAAATGCTTTATATTTTTAATGTGAAAGTTAAACTTTAAATGGTATAGAGATTTTATTTGAAATCAGAAACAATGTAAGAAGATTTTATATTTTTTGAGATTTTTTTAATCTTGTTTACACAATAAACTCTAAATCAAAATTTGAAGAGTAACAAATATAGTATATTAACAAATTTTCATATATACAAACTTTGGAAAAGACTTACACAGTATAAAGTATGTTACTGACCTTAGAAAACTGTATAGTCTCTGCCTACCTCACATGTTTGTTGCAGAGTCTCATGCCGGAACATATGAAGTTGATCTCCGGTTCCACGTGACTGCTGAACATTGTCAATCACGTGATCATATTTTGTACTGTATTTTGTATTGGTTTATAATTAAATTGTATTTTTGTAATTTGTTTTTTAATTATTTTTCCTACTCATATACTCACGGCTATCAATCTAAGAAGAGGTAACTAGAGCTTCGGAAAAAGAAAATCCTCATCAGCCACTTTTGGAAGTTAAGTGGGTTAAAGATTATAAAATAAAAATTTTGTTGATGGGTCTACAACCGATCGCCCCACGGCGGATTTATAGAGGGCGGCAAAAGTTTGCAGTAAATAATATGATACACTCAAGCGTTCACGCCATATCCTCGCAGGTGTTAGCAGAGGTACTAATACTTCTTAACATCACGAAACATCGCCACCTGGTGTTAGGAATATTAATAGAATAAACTTGAAAAGGGTTCAAGATACAAAATAGAGTACAAGAGCCGATGCCTAAATCGTATTAATATTATAAATGTGAAAATTTAAATGTTTGTGTGTTTGAGGTAAAAAGGCGCCTCCAGTACATAATATATATGAATGAAATTTGGCAGAATGCTAGACAATGATCCAAATTATAACATAGGATACTTAATATCCCGAGAAAATTTTACCAATAAAATATTCACGCCTGATTGAACTAACAGTACCGGAAAAAACGCCTTAAGCTTTGTCATAAGCAAATTTGACAGAACGAAGTCTGTCGGGTCAGCTAGTATGATATGAAAAGGAATCATTATAAAGACTTTCTCGTCACTTTGTAAAAAAGGGAAACAGAAGAACCGAAAAAACACTAAATTACATGTGTGAGCTTTACTAGTTTTGATGCTGTTATTTCTCACTTTTTGTTTTTGGCTTTTGGCAAGCGAAGCTGCTTGCTGCATAAAGTTAATAATGCTCAAAAATAATAACAAACAAATGGGCTTGACAATTCGCTGGGTGCGCGATGACAGCGCCAACTAGCGTTCACAATTATGGCGGATTTTGAAATGTCAAATGGGCGGCTGTTAACAAACAATTATTTCAAGAAAGTATCGTAATTTATATATATTCTTTTCGATCAGGTAAATCTATAGCGTCGAAAATAACGCTGATGTTTTGTATTAACTGTCTAGAGTACATACATACATAAACTAACGGCTATATTTCCCTAGAAGGGGTAGCCAGAGCTAAGGAATTATAAATTCCTCAGCCACTTCTGGAAGTTCAAAGGGGAAAAGATGGTAATAATAAATGTTTTTAGTGACGGGTCTCCAACCACATCGCCCAAAAATCACTTGAAAAGTCCCTATACCCTTAGTCGCCTCTTACGATCACTCACGGGTAGAAATGGGGTAGTGTTATTCTAAGCTGACACTACACAGCTGCGAAAGCGTTCTTAAAAATTATAAA
Organism: Bedellia somnulentella; assembly: GCA_963576735.1. Taxonomy (NCBI): domain Eukaryota; kingdom Metazoa; phylum Arthropoda; class Insecta; order Lepidoptera; family Bedelliidae; genus Bedellia; species Bedellia somnulentella. Next base: position 55,855 of record OY755187.1, on the reverse strand, counting down.
GTTAGGTGAATACTCTTGTTGATTATCTGTTAAAGTATATTGTTCTGTTCTATTATTGTGTTGTTAAATAAAAGTAAATTGTGTTATATATTTTGTTTATTGGGTTCTTCAAATTTACTATTACACAACAAATATGCAAGATATCATCTGTACTGTATGGTAAAACAAGTTTTGAGAACATGAATCCTAACCCGAGCAATACTGTGAGTAGCACCTGTCTCATCCTTGAAAATTCCCTTTTATCACTTAGAAAAGGTGGCATAACAATTCTTATTTCTTTTCCACTTTCATCTAAAATTTTCTTTATTTGTGGAAATCCTTTGTCAGCCAATACAATGTCTCCATTTTCTAAATAATCAACTAACCCAGATTCAACTGTTATTTGAGCACAGCTTTTCCTTCCACCGGCCACTTTTGATATAAAGGATATACCTATAAGCACCTTTGCAGTAAATCCTTTCTTGTAGTGTGAATCCCACCACACATGCTTATCAACTGTAGATGGTATTTCTACTTGAAACTCTGTACAATCAATCATGACTCTAGCGTTACTGTAATTTGGATGAAAGCAGGCTAGCATTCGTAAGAAAGGTTGCTTGATGAGCAAAAGTCTTTACAATAGTATTACATCCTTGGTGCTTGGTTTTTTTGCCAAACTTGATAATCTTCGAATTGCTTGATATTTCAGTTTTAACTTCAGAGTCTCATATATCTTTACCACTATTTGTATAAATATTGCAGATGTTTTTCCTTCATTTCCGATACGCGGAAATATATTAACTTGGCATTATTTGTCAATTTTAGTACTATGAATATTTTCCATCATTTCAATTACACTTGATTAGCCGCCGAAAGTTCCTTTTTTTGCCACAGTGCGCGCTGTGATCGATTCGAGTTCCCCAACCCCCTACTTTGCACCTAGCGAATACTGTCGGCTCAGAATGTAAATTATATACATACATACAAATACTCACGACCATGAATCCCAAAACGGGGTAGCCAGAGCTTTAGAGCTAGAAACTCCTCAGCCAGATTTGGAAGTTGTTAGGAGACAAGATGGTAGAAATAATGTATCGTTGGTGATGGGTCTCTAACCGCATCGCCCAAAAACAACTTAAAAAACCCCATACCCTTAGTCGCCTCTTAAGACACCCGGGGGTAGAAAGGGGTAGCGACATTCTGAGCCGGCACTACCCGGCTCAAATGTAGAATCATTTTCATTTTTGGGTATATTGATTGACCAGACCTTACCTGGAAATCACATTGTGATATTTTATGCAAAAAGATAAATAAATATGTGTATGCACTTGGCGCATTGTAAAATTAACTTCGGAAAAAGCAGGTAAACTTTTATATCATGGCTACATAGGTTTGTTATTACCGCCGTTTTAACTGTAAATTATGTGTTTTGTGAAAGGTAGAGAAAAAAAACTTATGGAAAATACAAAATGGTTTATTTACAAATTCTTTAACAGCTATATTCACTAAAACAATTTAGAAACATTACAAACAGTTGAAACAATAATGTTACTATCACGCAATTATCAGCTCATACATAATCCTTGCATAAAATTCGCTTCTTTACTGAGTATTGGCTTATTTCGGTTTTACTAGCAGTATGGAATATCAACAAACTGTAAGTAAATGTAATAATTGATGACAAAGTTGTATGATTTCCACAAATACAGGGCAAGTATTTATGACATATTTTTCACAGTAAGTAAAAAAATATAACTTACTGCAAACCTTCCATAAGATTTACGAAAAAGTATATGATTTTATGGAAACTGACAATTTTCAAAGCGCTTTTACATGTTAAGAGATAACAGAACATAGAAAATAACAAGGCGACAACGTTTATGTCGTTTTTGTAGTGATTAGAAAAACCCTTGCACATATTTCTTTCTTAACCCTTTCTTTTCGTAATCACATTGTTGACATTTGCAAGAAAGCGTTCAAAATGCTTGGTTTTATAATACGCACATCTCGTTAGTTTATAAATTTTGGAGCGATAAAGGCACTGTACAATGCTTTAGTTAGGAGCAAACTCGAATTTAATGCAGTCATATGGGCTCCACATGAGACGAAATACTGTCTCATGTTGGAGAAAATCCAAAACAAATTTACACGCTTTCTTTATTTTAAAATGTATGGAGTCTACCCTTACTATCCTTTGATGTACCCTACATTGTTCGTGTTGGGTATGGTGGGGTACACCAATCTGGGTGTGAGGAGGGATCTCAACCTAATTGTTTATTTATTTAAAGTATTGAGAGGTTCTACACAGAACACCATCATAATGAGCCAACTTCGGCTGAACGTACTGTAATAAAACTCAGCTGCAACTGTACTTATTATTTTATTTTCCAACAATACACTTGATCTCCTTTACAGTCTACTTCTTCCTTCTACAACCGATTGAATGTGAATGATCGCCGATAACCGAATGAACTGTCTTTTATAACAAAACTACGCAGTGTTGCCAGTTATTACTGACAAATTAAACCGATGGAATCAATGAAATACAATATTAGTCTAGTTCAGCTACAAAACCCTACACTCGGCTGTCCTGACGCATGTGTATGTCCCCATACACAAGCCAGGCGGCAACCCTACACTCGGTTATCAGCTTTACAAAATTTTGATAAATTTTAGTTTGCTTACTACTACAAAACATGTCAAAAATAAAAACTATTCAATTAGACAAAACATAACAAATGCAGATTCCATAATTAATAAAACATAACAAAAATAAAACTTAAAAGGACTAAAGAATTTACAATTTGACATAATACGAGTAGTTAATATGATTAGAGTATTTATTTCGATTTTTTCAATGTTACATTTCAAAATATTAAATAATTTGTCAACAAAAATTTGCTTCAATGAAACTAAAGTCTATAAATATTTAAAAGGAAATAATGATACAAAACTACAATACAATTTATTTATACATATTATATTGTGTTTATTTATTCAGTATCAATATTCTTATATAACTATCTTATATAACTCAATATATAACTTACATCTATTTACATACACAATTAATAAATATGATTTAATGATCAAAACAATGAAAACAATGTTGTCCAGTAGTTAGATTAAGTAAATCAATGGAAAGAAAACAATTTAAATTCAATTATCTCATTCTCCTATCTCATATATAACATCTATCTTTAAAGAAAACTATATCTTTTTTTTTGTTGTTTGTTTTCGATTATTTTACCACGTACTTTTAATTTGGCGATAATAATTTGTAAATTGTTTGTATTTTGTCATAGTCGTGCCCTTAGGCAATGAATAAATACTATCTTTCTTTCTTTCTTTCTTCCTTTCTATATTTTTTTTTTAAAAAACTAGAGGTGAATCTATCAGTCTTACTTAATTTGGAATAGTTATTTCTTGTTATATTTTTTTGCTATTTGTTATCTTGGGGCATATCAACTACTTTTGTACAAGGTAACATTTTCTTGTTTGAGATAGAAAGCTGTTCTGCTTCTGGACTCTTTAATCAACTAATTCATCGAAATTATTACTCTACATTCTTTTATAAACTACTAAATAAAATGGCGAGTCAATCAGTGCTAACCAAACACTTGTCGCACTTATTTATATTTACAAGTTAATGCGAATCAATTATTGCGCGCTCTAATCCACAAGCATAAATATATAGGGATCATTAAATATATACGTCCGTAGGTATATAACACAAATCAAGTTAAGCACCAATTGTAAGTTCCACCTAATGACTATATAACCTATGGGATACTAACTCAGCGAAATATTTAACATGATTTAATACTACACATATAAATAACATCCAAGACTATTAATAAATTTATGCTCGTCACATAAATATTGTTCTCAGCGGGTATCGAACCCGCAATCTCTGGACAGAGAAGCTAGTCATCTAACCACTTGACCACAGACGTCGTCAAAAGTATAAGTTAATGCAAACCAATCATTGCTCACTCTTTTATTCATAAATACAAGTAAATTCTAACGAATTATTCTCGCTATTCTAACTTTAAGTATAAGTAAATACGAACCAATCATTTCTCGCTGTTTTATCTATAAGTACAAGTAAATACGAACCAATTATTCTCACTATTTTATCTTTAAGTACAAGTAAATACGAACCAATCATTTCTCGCTCTTTTATCTATAAGTACAAGTAAATACGAACCAATCATTTCTCGCTCTTTTATCTATAAGTACAAGTAAATACGAACCAATCATTTCTCAATCTTTTATCCATAAATACAAGTAAATGCGAACCAATCATTTCTCAATCTTTTATCCATAAATTCAATTAAATGCGAACCAATCATTTTCTCGCAAACTTACGGCAATTTCTTTCGGGAGGAGAACCGTGAACCAATCGATTCTCACGTTGTACTGGATATTCTTTTCGCAGATTAAACGCCAACCAATCAATTCTGACGGTTAACTGCATCATCTTTCGGCAAATGAAACGCGAACCAATCAATTCTCACGTTTCATTGCATATTCTTTCGATAGATTAAACGCCAACCAATCAATTCTGACGTTTAACTGTATCATCTTTTGGCAGATGAAACGCGAACCAATCAATTCTCACGTTTCACCTGAAACATAAAAAAAAAACATCTCTACATAACTTTTTAATCTGAGTCAGTTTTGTAATCAAGATCTGATTCCATATCCTCAATCAATTGTAATACGGCTATGTGAACCTAAGGGAACATTCGATCAGCAGGGGCCACTATACTAGTTTGTTATAATGGAATTAATGAATAAAAGATATCTTATACCTATATTGTCCCACTACTTGGATCATCATGAAATTGCCCAACATATGTTGGAAGAAGATTCTTTGCTCTTTCTATTATTGTTAAATGATTCATGCCCATCATCATGGCATTTCAGATTTGACACAACATTTTAAGATATGCTCAATTCCTTTATCATAATAGTAAAACAACTTCCTCTATCAAGTTCTCGTTCTGTGTATTTGTGTTTCTTATGGGTTTTATAAAACCAAAATTTATAAATGCATCAATTACTACTTAAAGATATGACTTACACTTTTTCGATCTGACCGACATGATCGATATGCACCATGTGTACTGGTAGTTCTACTAATACTAAGTTCTGAATCACCTATTGCAACGTGTGAAGCAAATCATCACTACTTATATTCGTTACATATATTTTCTTTACTATTTATTTATATCTTTATTTTCTTACTTGGGAAAATCTAATCACTTTTTACCCAACAAATATACTCAAATTTTTCCCAAATATTGTATTTCTGCTAATGGTTCTAGTTATCTATATTTACTCGCATAAAAACTCCTGTCATAATTATATCAAGAATACTGTTCTATGTATATAATCATAACAAGTACAAGTATAATTTTTATTGGTACACCTAATTGTGGCAAAAGCTTACTTCGTATATTTTATTTAAAGTAAATAATGGTGGTAGAATTTTATATTACTTTAAGAATATAACGCCAAATAAATTCCATTTAACGTGACAAATCATTATGCCCAAAGTGTATCACTTGAGATAAAAGTTTAAGCCATACAAAGTTTAAACAAACAAGTGTTATGTTATGACAAAATAAATTAAGATTATATTTACTAAGCGATTAAAAGTGCTCCTGTTTCTAATTCCTATTAATTGTAGTATCCTTCTTCAGGAGAAGTTTGTTGACTGCATAGATATATAATTACGAAGATTGGAATTAAGTAACAAACGTCATAATATAAAAATCAAAAGAAGACAGGACCTCTCACGGACACGATAACGGCCTACAACGGTTTTGGCATCATAAATGTACGAAAATAATTGTCTTATTTTGCTTTTTGTGATAAAGTTATTAATAATTAATAGTACATAATCTAAATGTAATACAAATTCTCTTGCAAACATGGAATTTTTGTAGCTATTCAAGTCTAAATCAAGACCGTGATATTAATCGGTCTATATGCTTTATTTTAGATCTTTAACAAAAGTTTTTAATGCAAATATCTGATAAAAAATATCTTTTATCATCATTATATTACAACTACTGTAAACTTTACAAATTGGCGGAAATAACAAATACGTGATTTTTTTATCAATGTTAATGGGGCTAATACAGAATCCGACATACTAATGTCACGCACTCATTCATTTACGCCCACCGTTGTACTTCTTCTTTGTCTCGCCTGTCGTCTTTGTATTGCCAATCTATATACGTAAGTATAGCATACTAAAACTATGGTCTAAAATGTGTCTGTAAGTATGCAACCCTGTTTTGGCATCGCGATCATAAATAGCTAATATAGGACTATGCTCACGAATCCAGCGCCATGGGCAATATGAATATAGAATAAAAGTGTTAAAGGTGCAGCTAAACAAATTCATTTTTTTTATTGACTCAATATAATAACATAGGTAGTCAATTCTAAAATTTACCTAACGTTCTAAAAAAATTGTGCCCGCTTGTATTTTGTTATCTCCCAGGCGTATTCCTAAATAACTGATTTCAAAGCAGAGATAATCGATATTAGATCAGTGGTTTTTCTTTATATAATTTATTATCAGATAATTCTTCTACAAGTGTTCCTTAAGCTCAACCAATCTTTTAAACATCGGCACACACCCTCACTGTACATAGGAACAGGATCAACATAAGCCGTAGCTTTAGGTAAACGTGATTAAGTGCTCACAGTGCTCTGTTATTGGCACTTCGTATTACCACGTATTACCAAAATGCCAGATCCAAGGTTATCGAACGAGACTGTCCTGACAACTTACTTTCATCTCCTATGACAGGCATAAGATACATTTCCTTTAACGAAACTAACTTCAACATTCTATAGTCAACTCACATTCCAATAGTGTTATCTTTTTTTTTATCTGTGCACCCTAAATTCTAGTTTATTTACAAAACAATGACTACACTGGTTTAACCCTAACGGATACTAGATGACCTTCTTTAGCAGAACATCATAAACATCAGCCTCAATGGGTAAGTAAAGCATGTTTTTTTTAAATAATAGTAAACCTATATTTGTTCCTTTTGAACATTTCTTCTAGAACTTGACCATAGTTTTGAGCGCAAGCTCTGAAATATGGTGATCTCACATTGCAGGGCATGTATGAAAATATTAATCTATGTAAACGAAGCTAGAGAGAGATCTGTCAGGATCGTAAATAGTGGCGACTGAAGGGTTCTGCTCACTCCAATGGGAATTAATGGTGTGAGTGTATGTTTGAATATAGTAAGGCATATAATAACAAATGTTGCCATTCTTCCAAAGTGTGTAAATATTACTTAAACAAATATACCAAATCCTGGCCAAGATCTGCAGTTTTGCCATAGCCAAATGCATGGTAGTTTTATTTTCACAGCCGCAAAACCGTAGCGTATTTATTAACTCTACATAGCCAACTTGCTGATTTTTGCAGAACGATCATAATCATATAGGTATATATTTGAAGTTTTACGTTTTTGTGGTTAATGACTGAGACTAATAGCATGTATGACATGACTTTGGCCACATAGTTTATAAAGAAAGAAATACTTAACTTTTTCTGCTGACCGCCATCGGCGGCGGCAAGGTGCGCACTGATTATGAGCGCAACCCGTTAGCTCATTTCGTGATCTAGCTGCACTTCCACTTCAAGGGTTTGTGACTGTTCTATTGACATTGTATCTCAAGCTTTCCATCAGTCAAATATCTCTCATGTTGCTGGATTTCGACTTCATGCGGCACTACGATGGGTACCGTTAGATCATCGTCTGTAGCGAGCCTGGTAGCGTTCTGGTGTTGGTTATCTCTGTTTGCATCACCCGCCACAACCTGAAAAGTCTCGGAACTCGAGACAACATGACAGTATTAGAACAAACTCAAGAATGGATTGGCTTAGCACAACTTAATTATTAAATGACTTTTTTTTTACTATACTCATATACCTAAGTTAATTATTAATTGCATCTGATTTAATATTTTGTCTATCATATATTGATAATATTTTATTATCTATTTTTGTGTTTTAAATATTCAGAATAAATCAAGCAAAGTTCACGAAATGATCTGTAACCTAACAACTTTTAAATATTATGTTTATGTTCTCAATAAGAATTACAAATGATAGTCCTATCACTTAAAGTAATCTCTTCCTGACTTGCATGATGATGTCCGAAAATTATTAGTGATGATGGATAGATGCAATGGAGTAATAAGTATTTGCAATAATAATTATTGGTTAAAATTCCATTACCAATAATTAAACAATTCGTATCTTACTGCCGATGTCATGCGAAAAATATATAAAGTGGAAAAGAATAGAAAAATATAACAGAAACTTAAATAAAATGGCGGAGTTATGTGAATTTTCTAATCTTAATTGAAAGAGATTTATTCTACAGCAAACGACAGTGACTATTTTCGTTAAATCTCTTATTACGAGTAGTACCTCTGCCAATCCCTTCGGGGATATTCGGCGTGAACGTTTATGTTATGTTTTTATCTTATCTCGATGGCAGGTCTAGCTAGGTTATTCTTACTACACAACACAACACACGAAACGTTACTAAAGAAAATGTATATATGTTTCTTTTAGCATTTTAACTTTTAACCCGTTATGCTAGGATACGAACTCATATGACTAGGACTTTTCTAAATGTAACATGTGGTAATAAAATCTTTCTGAATTATTTTCTTTTTCCATTTCAAGAAACAGTAACATACATGGTATACAGTAAAATTAATTGTGGTTACTTACGTTTATCGCACTTCTGAATTGTAATAAAACTCAGCTGCAACTGTACTTATTATTTTATTTTCCAACAATACACTTGATCTCCTTTACAGTCTACTTCTTCTTTCTACAACCGATTGAATGTGAATGATCGCCGATTAGACATGAGTATGAAATATCGTCACGTCGATAAAATCACTGTGATCTGCCTTCCAAAAAAGTCACAGTGACACGATATGAAATAACAACGTTACAAAATAACAACGTTCCAAAATAACTCTGTACCAATTTTGGGGTGAGAAGAATACCCGCTGAAGTGGTGGAATACTTTCCAACATAGTTTCCCGAATTTATCTCTGCTTGTTAAAAAAAACTAAATTTTCTCGCGACATCTGTACCCTGCGAGAGGCTTTTCTCAAAAGCTGGAAATATTATGAACAACCGACGTATAAGGCTCGGTACCAGAAAGGTACAACAGCTGCTGTTCGTTAGTCATAATTATAATCCAAAATAATTGTAAATAGATTTAGAAAAAAATCATTGTAAAAAGTTGATTCAACATAATAAACACGCCGCACTTACTTAAAATTATTGCGACAGTCCTATGCCTGAAAAAGTGTGAAGGTTATTTTGAATCAATTATTATTGTCCTGAGATATTTTCGTGACTTGATAATAACGTAACAAAGTCACTGAAATCACTATACAGTGACAACAGTGACAGTCACTATATTAGTATTGAGTAGCCAAGCGTGACTGTCATATCATTAGTATTTAGTAACCGAGGTGACAAAGTCACTGTGACTTTTCGTTGTTATTTTTCTATAACCGGAACGACAGTCACAGTGAATGTAAAATAACAACTTCGCTCATGTCTATCGCCGATAACCGAATGAACTGTCTTTTATAACAAAACTACGCAGTGTTGCCAGTTATTACTGACAAATTAAACCGATGGAATCAATGAAATACAATATTAGTCTAGTTCAGCTACAAAACCCTACAGTACCAAGTGGTGCGCTTAGGCGGCGGATGGGTCGTCTCCTAAAAATTCCTGCATCGCGCACTAACTTACTGAGTGAGAGCTCTCTTACACGCGCAATAGTTGCAGTTAACCATATTGCCGAACAAACGGACATATTTTCCTGTTCCTTGGCTCACTTCACAAGCGTAGCTTTATATTTTTTGTGTTATGTATGGGATGTAAGCAGCGAACTATTAAACTATAGAACGACGGCCCCTACGTAAAGTATCGTAACTGCAAAACCTTAACTTTACAGGAGAGCAATTCGAATCTACCACTTAATATAGTTTTTGGCGCGTAATTGATACAGTTTCGACAGTATTCAATTGAAAAATGGTCTTAAAAATGAATAAAAACAAAAAATAATTAATGTACATCATAAAATCAAAAATCAAAATCAATTTTATTTGCGTAAATGTGGTACAATTAAGATGTTGCATTATTACAATTGGTCCATCACATTTAACTATGTATGCTAGCATGCAAATATTTACATTAAAAAAATTTTACAATAAATTTATTAGCTATATTAATTTAATTTAAAAAGCCGCGAATTTCAAATCATATTATTATTCTGAAAAAAAAAATCATTGAGTTCATAAAAACATTTCTCTATCAGCCATTTTTTTAGCTCACATAGATACTCACAGTTACGTTTTAAATATGAAAAAAACAAAAAATTTGATTTTTGCAGTTACGATAGTTTACGTAGGGGCCGTCGAGAAATGTAACTCGCTAAATTTTGTGTACCTTTTCCCGAAGTGCTCTTGTGGGCGGGGCTTACTCGAAGTATATTTTCGGCATTTAGTACTCAGCGTCACTTTGCATAAGCTTGACGTCGAAACGTCAACACTAAAACACAATTTATTGGTGATTTTTGGAGCCGAAATGACTATTTGTCAAGTGAAATGGTGTCGGAGCAGCAATCGTATCCAAAATAAATCACATGATGTCCATTTTCACGCGTAAGTATTTTATTTTCGTATTTACAAAATATCTTGTTGTAGCGCATGTAAACAAACAGTGATTGACAGCTGATCACAGACAATATAGCTGATTGACAGGGATGATGGCGGATTGGCATCTCTGCCAAACGTGGATGGTTTATGCAACATTTTTCGAACCAACTTATTTTACCTATCTGTTTTAGCAAGCAAGTGTTTTGCTCACGTTTTAAATTACTCCGATATATTAAATTCCATCCAGAAACATCCAGAAAACATGCCATTGATCAATTTTTAAGAGTACGCATACACTACATTGCTAAAAAAGAGTCTTTGATCCAATCTTCAAGACAAAACTAAATAAACTGACAATATTTCGGGGAACATAAAGGCATAAACTTTTACATATTATAAGATTCCTGACGGTTTAGTGGAGCTGACGAGATATTTAATTAAAATTCAAAAGCTAAGCTGCAGAGCCGAAGAGTCGCCGTCTGTCAGTCTTCTACAGGTTACATTTCGGAGAGTGTGCGGGTGAATTACATAATTCAATTCCACCAGCCCCCTTCCGCCACCGGGAAACCAGGCGAGGCCGATCACTCCATCCATACAGCGTCGACGTTCTGACTATGCGCACTTACCGTTATGGTTCCACATTCATAATGCGCACGGCGGTAGAGTGGAATTCCTTGCCAGCAGACGTGTTTCCCGACTACTATTAATCTGGACGTCTTTAAGGCCAGAGTGAATAGACTACTTCTAGACAGACATGCTCCATCTTAGACCGCATCTGCACGGGATTGTGGTTAAATGTCTTGACTATCAATTGTAAAAAAAAATCGTTAAGTGTTTTAGGGGCAGTAAGCTCACAAAAAGACACACAACTTTGTTTTATACTATGTAATTATTGTTTAGTTTTGTTCATATCCACTACAGGAAATAGACCTAGATGTAAATATATATTTTTATTAAATATTATATTCCTTTTATAAATAAAAATTAACAGTAATTCTTTAGTTTTATTTCATACAAAGTAATTCACACTTTAATACGGGCCACAATTTAAACATGTTGCACATGCATGAAACCATCCAGTAATCGTACCAAATATTGTTACTCTATGGTACCAAACGAAAGTCAAATGACATAGTGGGGCAGTAATAAAAATGGCCAACCAATCAGCGGGCTAGACAGGCGGCAGATAGCTGTATGTGTGCGTGATCTTGTATCGTGATGTGTCTGGTATGTGTGCGTGATCGCTGAGCCGCAGGCTGATTACGCATCTTTCGGCAACTTGCGATACAACAGCAGGCGCGACACCTTAGCCGCTCCGCAGCAACGCGATCGCAATAAATGTTGATATTACGGAAGCACACTGGTCGCTGCGGCTCTTGAATCGCTGAATGCACTTTGACTGTATTGACACTAGCGTCCTCAGCCGACAATTATCAAACAGTGGAACTACGAAGAGTGATACCACTTGAGGACTTGTAAATGTTTTCCCTTGATTTAAGGATACATTTTTAGTATAATTGTTCATACTTACTATTTTATCAGCTTTATTATGCACATTTTATTCGTAAATCAATTTGATTTCTATTAAATTAACGATATATGACATAATGAGATCTACTTATTATTAAAAAGAAACGAATTCACTAAATGAAATTTCTACTAGGGTCACAATATGTGAAAATAGAAATAAAAGTGTGTCCACATCCACACTGCCTAAACAAAAGAAAAAAAGGTCTTTGTTTTGTTTTGTATTTGAGTTACGTTGAGTATTTATTTGTATAAAGAAAATCTCGAAGTTACAGTATTTCTAGTTAGTTATCTATAATTATCCAGTCAAAACTGAGGTAAGTTTACACTTTCAAATACTTTACTCCTTTCGTATCACAAAAAATGTTGCTAAATTTATTGAATATACAGCATTTTAGTTCTAGTTTTTACTTAGAAAGTTTTGAGTACACTAAACATAATGTTAGTATTATTTCAAAATGAGACGCATTAGCTAATACTGCCGTCCCGAGGCTAAACCGCAGTAATCGACATTTTTGCGGTTTTCAGTTTTTCGTAGATTCTAAGAGTGCAGTTTCAGAGCTATCTAGCAAATTGATCCATATATTGCTATGTCATGTAGAAGTATTTTATTTTATTTTCTAAAAATTTATACTGCTTTTTAGACTCCCTCCTAAAAAACGCTAATTTTGATTTATTTGATCTAAAAAACTAACTAAAATGCAGTAAATCACTTACTTCCCGGCTTTTTTCAAGGTTTCCTAGGTAAAATGCAGTAAGTGCGCTAAGATTATAACTCGTTATTTAGTTTTTTGTTCAACGTAATCTTTACTTAAACTATCTAAATCGCAGTATTATTGAGCTTCATACAATATATTTTTTACTGCTTTGAAAATAAAATATTTTTGAGTGTTGAAAACTGCCTAAAATGCAGTAAATTCAAATATTACTTCGCTTAAATCTGGAAAAGCTTATATTGACAACACTCTAAAACCAACTTATACGCAGTATTTACATACATTACTTCGATTTAATTTGGAGAATCACTATCATATTTATTTTATGAACTAAGTAAAACGAAGTAACTTCTCATGTTACTGCCTTTTAGCTTGTAGTGGACAGTTATTATTCTCTTGTAACTGCAAGCAAAACAGGTATAATGAATACACTTACTGCAATTAAGTTGGTATTGCGTTGCATTTCTAAATCTTATTACTGACTAAATGGACGTAATGAACTAATTTACTAACTTAACCAAAGAACGACAAACACATTCTGTCAGTACTTAAAAAGTCTATTACAGATCAGTGTGACAAAAGAGATGGCCTCAATTTAAAACCCACAATTATTGACAGGGAGTTAATTAAACAACATATCGAATCGTTCAATCCAGAAGTGCATCATTACCGTAGGAGTCATGCACCTAATAGAAGGTTTCTACCAAGTGATCTTACGATTACAGACTTGATCAATAATTTCCTCGCAAAGTATCCGGGCTACTGCAGTATGGAGACATACAGGGACACTCTGTCTAACGAAATGAACATATCGTTCGCGAATCTTGCCAAAGAAGTCATGTCAAAGATGGCTATGCTAATGACTGCGCGATTTGCGAAATGCATGCTCGCTACAAACGCCGCTATACCGAAGCTCGAATAAAATACGATGCCGATAAAGCGCAGCCATGTCCACCGGGTGTCACTTTTGTTTTTGTTGACCTGCAAAAAGTGATAATGCTACCCCGATTAGATGTTTTTAAAACTGTATTATTTTGTCCGATATTAGTAGCATATAATGCAACTTTTGTTCCCCTTCACAATTTTAAATCCGGTGATGTCTTTTCTGCGGTGTGGCACGAAGGTATAGCAGGACGTTACCAAGAAGATCTCGTGAGTACTTACCGTGCATTTTTCCTCAGCAACCGGGACGCAAAACATATAATTTTATGGGTTGATAACCTGCTCAGCCCAGAATAAAAATTATTGCCTGTTCACACTTCTAATCACTATCATAAATTGCTCAGACATAGCTAGCACTCAAATAGAATTAAAAATGTTTGAACCAGGGCACACCTTTATGTCGGCTGATTCATTCCACCACTTCGTTGCACAGTCCCTGGCCAAAAAATGAAAAGCCTATGACTACCAAGATTTTTTAGATTGTATAAAGCAATCAATTAAGTCTGGAAATGTAATTACTAAAGATATGCAAATACATGATTTTTATAATTACAAATCTCACATCGCAGAGACAAAAATGAAGGACAGTGACGGAAATAGAATATACCTATGAGATATTGTGCAAATTATGGTAAAAAGAGGAGATTACAAGCTGTATTACAAAACTGATTATGAGGAATGAGAGTATAAGCATCTGTTTTGCTTAAAAATAAAAAAAAACCAATAGCTACTCAAAAAACTGACCTTCGTGGAATAGAAGTGGATAGAAAAGCTAAGCTTTTAAAAGACGTAGGCCCATTAATGCCAGAAAATAGGTTACTATTTTGGAAAAATCTTACTTCTTACAGGGGTATAGCTAAAAAAAAGGGGGTTGTATTCGACGTTGATGACGAGTAGTTTTTATTCTTTTATTATTTTCCGAACTTAAAGTGTAATAATTAAGGCTGTTTTTAAATTACCTGTTTCGTAAAACTAAGTTACAAATAATGTGCCATATTTAAATGTGTTTTTCCTACTTAAACGACCGTCATTTATTTTATTTTAGAAGGGGGTTTAATATTCTTAAGAGTAAGTCGTTTCATATACAATTGTACCTACCTCACAGCTACCTAGGCATAAAGAGAAAGCTCAACATACATACATACATATTCTCACGCCGTTAGTTCCCATTGGGGTAGGCAGAGACTATCGATCGCCACTTTGTACGATCCTGGCAAACCTCTCTGGCTTCGTTTCGCTCAAAAAGCTCAAATAGTTTTAAAATATGTATACTTACTTACCTAGTTTGTTGCTTGTTGGTAGTGGTAATATTTTGTTCCTAACGGCCGCCTTACTGAATATTTCCGAGGTAAATCTAGATGTAAGATAATTTTTAACACTGATTTTGAAAGCCTGTGCATAAGACTGTAGCAGTAATAGAATTTTAAACTACCTTTTTATTATGATTATGTTGCTTCTAAAGCTTTTGTTACGAAGGTTGTTAGATTTATAGTTTTTTTGTGATTAATTAGGTATGTGCCCACCTAACTGCCGCCTAGCGGGATGGTTCCTAGATGTAAAGGATTGATTAAAAGTTTAACTAGTAGCATTTTTATTCATAAAGATTTATTTTTTGCTGATACTGCCAGATCTTTGTATTTACTGTCCCTACAAATCTGATAATTCATTGCAAATAACAAATTAAAATGCAGTACTTTCAGCAACTTTACTACGCTTTAGCTAGGATCCTTAACGAGAAAAACATCAAAAAAGCAGTAATAGCTTATTTTACGGCATTTTAGTTTGAAAACGTTTAAAAAACCGTAGCAGTATTAATAACAGAAATCACCTGAGTTCACTAAAAATACCATAATTTATTTAGTTGACGCACCATATACTTTATTTTGTACTTATTTTTAAGCCAGATAACCCTAGTTTCATTTGTCATTCAAAGATTAATTATAAACCTAGTGGTAACAAAGTTAAGCCATTTTGAAACCTTTAAACGCGTTTTTCTCGAAATCACCAATTTTCACTTACTGCGGTTTAGTCTCGGGACGGCAGAATAGTATTTTGAGTTTAAATTTTATTCGTTATAGGTATGGACAGCAGACAGAGAGTCAAACGCACAATTAGAACGCTTCTAAAGTTCCTAAGAGAACATCCACTGCAATGCAATGCTTTGACAAGCAGTTATTTAACTCTACTGCCTCCATCTCCATAAGAAAGTAAGTTTTGGTGTGTAAAGAATTGATTGACCACATTTCCTTTATGAAAGTTTTTCATATAAGAAAGTATTTTTATTCTTTCAACAGTCACTCAGAGCCCTTTTAAGAGGCCACAAACAGGTTGTAGACTTGAGAAGGCAAGGAGAACCAAGTAGATTATTTAAATAAAGACCAAACAAATTTAAGTAAAACATTGATTATTGGCAACTACACATAACATAAAACATTTTTAACCCATATTACTTTATTTATCTTTCTTAAGTCTAGCTTTGCTATGCAAAAAAGCTCCATTAAATTGATTGAGGAATGATTTGATGTGAATATGTGTGTACAAATATTTATTTATCAATCAGTAACATTCCTCATTGCTACAGGACCATAACCAGCACTGCGAAATGAGTGGGTTGTGGAGCTCAAGAACCATCAAGTGAAGGCGGAGGGAAGGTTGGCATGTGTGGCATTTATAACTGCCAAAGCTAAAGTTCAAAAATGCAAGTTTGCACAAGTGAAGGCAACTAAGACTCAAGCAAGTAATATCCAAGCTCATTAATAATATTAAAGAATATTAAAAAAAAATAAAAACATTTGTTAAGTAAACTATCTGTTTTATTTGTCAAAAATAACAAAATATTAAGTGTTCATATTTTTCTGATATCATGAAAATCACATACAATCAATACTTGCAAGTAGGACATAGCTAATATTATCTTTTTCTTAGAAGAATCCTTCAAATATAAACTAATATAGAATCACAATGTTTACCAACTAGTCCCTCATTTAAACAAGAAATCCTAAATATTTCATTAGCAATCCTCAATGGATTGGAGCAATAGATGTGGATTAACATACATAAACATAACATAAACGTTCACGCCGAATATCCCCGAAGGGGTTGGCAGAGGTACTAATACTTCTGAACATTATGTGACTTTTGTCACCTGGTGTTCAGAGTACCCACGTTTTGCATGGACAGTGTACTCACGTGATAGGGGGCAGGCCTATCGCCGTTTTTGTACGAATACACTGTCACATGACTAAGTACAACTCAGCCATGTGGGTTTCCTCACGATGTTTTCCCTCACCGTTAACAACCATGATAAATTAACCACACATATGTCTTTAGAAAAGACAAATTGGTGTAGGCCCGACCCAGGATTTGAACACTAGTCGTTTGCACGATAACCAAGTGTTCTACCCACTGGGCTATCACGGTTGCTTAAGCAGAAGAGGAGTAGTAGTAAGTATAAGGAAATAAAGAAATACAAACATATTATTTTTGAGTCTAAATCAAAATTCAAACTAATATAATAAATACATAATTTTTCAGAGTGTTATATAAAATATTTAATTAAAGAATAATATTATTTTATAACTCTTTTTTTCCTAAAGCTATAAAGTGGTTCAAGGTTTACATCTACTTAGAAACAGGACAACCAAAATATTATTTTTTACATTAACATGAAAACTAGAGTATCACTAAATGAAAATAATAAATGTTCAATGATTTTAAACTGAATCACAAAATAACATACAAGATATCAACTTAAGTAAAAATACAACATATAAACAAAAAGATGATTAACAATAGTTTTAAAAAGCCTTTACATAGTGTACTACCACACATATAGAACATTTTGGAACTGCTGCTGGCGACCTCATAATAATAAATATGTAGAACACCAGCAACAGCATCTTTACCAACTGGGGCAATAATTTAATTGTTTTGATCTAAATCTACATCTTCTCTGGGTAATTCTGATACTAGTAGACAAGTACACTGAAGATATTGTAGAAAACAGTGCAAGCATTAACCATTTTTGCCACCATATGATGATCCACCCTGTGTGCCAGTAAACAAAGTCAGTGAGCTTTCATTCATTTCGTTTCCTGAAGTGAACCTCAGAGTATTCTTCTTCTGGACTCTTAGGAACAGCATTGACAATTGGGGTCAATAGCCATGGTCTTAGAGGGTATCCAGAATCACCTGTAGAGGAAATACATACTGTATTATAAAGAACTACAAGGTTTCATTTTAAGTAGGCCTCATTTTGTGGTGGACACATTTTTATCCCTAAATCTGAGCTCCTATAAAAGCTGTATTTTATGCAGAGTAAGCCTCAAAATAAGTTATTTCATCAACATTCCAAATGTTGAGGTCACTGTAACAGACCTATTAAATTAATAGTAGTAGTAGGTGTAAATATTATAGAAAAATTAATTATGAAATAGTAGTTATCATGGCAGATTTTTAACATAAAACAGAGACATTGTGAGCTATTCATGAAATTATTTTGTGTTTTACAAAAATTTGGAAGTTGGTCTCTTCTTAAAATTGTCTTCGATATCCCTTTGTATACAAATGAAATATAGTGTTTCCTATTAAAAAATATCTTCTCATGGTCAGTCAGCTGGATAAGTGCAGCATGTGTGCCATCAACACATGCCATACACCCAGTTAAATTGTATTTATTGTAAAATCTGGAACATCATGAAATTCAATATCAGTGAGTCTATAACCTATCCACTTACTTTAATTCATCAATTTTTTGGTTGGTAACTTAACTACACAATACTTACCCAATCATTATTGATTGCCTTTCATTGTGTGATTGTGGGAAGAAAATGCATTTATGTTATGCAGGATGTTAGGTTTGTTTAAGACCTTCATTCCTCACAATATTTGATACACTTGATTGGCTCAGACCATGAATACAACTCATCCCTACAGGGTTTTGGTATGAATCTTAGGCGAAGAATGACAGTGCTGTTATGATCTGAAAAAAATATAATATATGATTATACTCATCAAAACATATTCACTTCACTGGTATATTTAATAACGTTATATGTCACAATTACCTCATATTCCACAGGAATTCGAGTAGATCTTAGTGCTGACTAGGACTGGGGATAACTCGCTGCACAACGCAGCAAAGATTTGTTTCGTCACCCTATATTTTGACATGAAAATTGAGCGCCCGAAAGATGATCAACATTTGCTTCGATATGAAGTTGCCTTCTTCGTTGGGCCATCTCCAGCGCATCCAATATAAGAACAGCACGAGCCATGGTCTTTTGCATATTATTTGCATCATCCAATCATCAGTTATTGTCGAATATATATACACAAAATATTTACACTGATTAGCACCATATTTTATAAATTCATAACAGGAACATTGTTTAAGACCAAAAAAACGTGTCCTAACATAATAACTTGCTTCTACAATACGAATTATGTTAACTTTGATTGATATTTTTAATAAATAAGTCTAAAGCAAATAATTTGCACACTGATGCGACACCAAAATACCTGTCGCTATTTTGACAGCTAAATTGACTCAATAGCTGCTCCAATTATCGTGCCGCTGTGTTAGGTAATACCAACGCTGTTGTTTTGTATCGGAAGCGATGCACTTTTATTTTCCCAGTCGTTCTGTAGGTGGCGCACAAGATCGACTGCGTGGTCAGTGTTTGGTTATGTGTTGCGTAATACGAAATGTCGTTTTGGCAGCGATATTGACTAAATTTTCGCCTCAATAATTGTGCGACTGAGATACGTAATCAGCCTGCCGTTTTCTAGCGATGTTTAGTACCGAACCGAAGTTACATTTCTATAGTTTAATAGTTCGCTGGATGTAAGATTAATTTGTGTGGGTTATGTTTTTAACTTTTTTTTTTGTACATATATAAATAAGTTGTATTGTCATAAAGTAAAATAGGTGGGTTATAAACCAGCTATAAATGTATTGTCTATAATTGTATGTTGTTAAGTAAAATTTAGCCGAATTGGATTTAAATCTGTAATGGTTATGTTTATGAATGAATAAATAAATAAATATTTAAATTTAAACTAAATAGCAGCTCAGCACTTTCACTTCCCCCCCACTTTCTTAATTTTACAGTTCAATCCACATTTCTTCATTTAGCAATCATTGAATGTTCCTTAGCCGCGTTACAAAGTCTGGCCAATAGTGCTGCTCTTTGCAACGGGGAGCCGGTTCGTGGAGACAAACTTGCCAAGAGCTAATTACAATTTAATGGGCTTGTAACTGTTTTATCAGTACAATGCAATATCCTGAAGCAGTATGTAAATGTGATAAATAGAGTAAGTTGAATAATATACAGCGAATAGTAATAGAAGGTTTGCAGATAAGATTTACAAAACACTATATGATTTCATGGAAACTGACAATCGTCAAAGCGCGTTACACATATTTAAATCTAAACTAAAACACTTCACATCACTCCCCCCACTTTCTTCATTTTACAGTCTATAGATGTTCAAAATGTCTTCATTTAGCAATCACTGTTTGTTTCTAAGCCGCGTTACAAAGTCTGGCCAATAGTGCTGTTCGCTGCAACAGGGAGGTGGTTTGTGGGGACAAATTAGCCAAGAGCTAATTACAATTAAAGATGTATATCAGAGGTATATAAGTTACTGCAAACCTGCCATGAGATTTATGAAAAAGTTATGATTTTATGGCAACTGACAATCGTCAAAGCGCCTTTACATAAGTGATAACACAAGTGGTAACAACGTTTATAAGATTTTTGTAGCTATTAAATACACCTCTTGCACATATTTAAATCTAAACTAAAACACTTCACATCACTTCCCCCCCCCACTTTATTCATTTAGCTGCCACTGGGTGATCCTTAGCCGCGTTACAAAGTCTGGCCAATAGTGCTGCTCTTTGCAACGGGGAGGTGGTCTGATGCAGCGCGGCGCGGGACAACACTAGTTGTAGTGTTGGGGAGTTGAGCGGACGACAGCCGCGGGACATGCCGGACACGATGTCCTCGGACGCGTGGCCGGCGCGGGACAGCTGGGACATTATCTGGGGCAATAAAAAAAAAGTCAAAAATATTATTTTTCAAAATAAAGGTAAATACTAAAATTTTTTGAACGTCAAATTTTAAATTTATCATTAATCCGTTGCTTCGGAAGGTGTTGGTAAAGAAAAGAAGCAACAAAGAAACTCTTTACATTCACATTTTTTCATTTTTTTATTAAATATGGATTGTACAATTTCAGTTTATAAACATGTTTTTACTTTATAAAAGATTTTCTATGCGACCAAACCAAACAACAACCAAGTTTGACATAATTAAAATAAATTGTCCATCATAAAATACCAATCACATAACGTAAGAAGAAGGGGAAACAATATAGTTAAATATCAACACTCAACTATCCAAAAGTGGCTGAGGAATTTCTAATTCCTTGGCTCTGGCTACCCCTTCTAGGGATTTATAGCCGTGAGTATATGTTTTTATGTATGTAATGTGGTTCAATTACAACTTAAATATGAGTATTGCATTGAATCAGGCGTTACTTACGGAAATCCATAGCAATACAAATATTAATAAAAATATATATTTAGTGAAATTAAGCAAAGTAACTTATTAATATTTCTATTTAATATGAGGAACAACGTAATTAAATGATATGAGTTTGCTAGATAGAATAGCACTAACCCATTTCTTCTTGTGGGTGTCGTATCTGGTGACTATTGGGATTATTAAGGATTTTAAAGTAATTGTTGGAAGATTTAGCCGGTGACCCGATATGAATCAAAATTTATTTTATTTTACTCACTCTTCTTTCAAAGTAGCTCTGGCTCCTGCTTTGGGACTATACATTTTACATACATACATATACTCACGGCTATAAATCCCAAGAAAGGGGTAGCCAGAGCTAAGGAATTAAAAATTCCTCAGCCACTTTTGGAAAGTTGAGTGGGGAAAAGATGGTATAATAAAAGTTGTTTGTGATGGATCTCCAACCGCATCGCCTAATGTTCCCTCAAAAGCCCCAATACCGTTAGTCGCCTCTTACGTACACCCACCGGAAGAAATGGGGTAGTGCCATTCTAAGCCGACACTACACAGCACTTTTGGATTTAAACTGCATAATTACACCAGTGTAATCCGAACTCAACTTTTATCTTTTACACCAATAATACCTAATCAGTAGTTGTCTTTTAAAAAATATATTTATGTTTTGTAGTCACGTCATCTGTAAAAATGAGCATCTAATATAGAAAAGAAATGCCATATTACCTTCAAAGCTTCATGTATATCTCCCCTAACACAGGCATCCAACATAGCCCTAATAAGCAAAGGCTGTGGCTCGTCGCAGACACGAAACACGTTATCAGGCGAAACGTGGCCGCCACTCGCCGCCACGGCTTGTAAGTTATTAAGTGCCGCTCGGAGATCACCTTGGGATGTGAAAACTATCGCACTCGCTCCCTCTTCAGTATAGGAAAGGTTTTCTTTGTCACACACTTCTATTACCTGTAACGAATGATTTAATTTCGTTACTAACTTGTTTTACTTCATAAATTACATACATATACTCACGGACATAAATCCCAAAAAGGGGTAGCCAGAGCTTTAGAACTAGAAACTTCTCAGCCACATTTGGAAGTTGATAGGGGAGAAGATGGTAGAAATAAAGTGTCGATGATGATGGGTCTCCGACCACGTAACCCAAAACCACTTGAAAAAGCCCCATACCCTTAGTCTCCTCTTACGACACCCGTGGGTAGAAAGGGGTAGTAATATTCTAACACGGCAAAATAATTCATAAATTAATAGAAGTAATCTTCTGTCATTTGCTGTGTAGTGTCGGCTTAGAATAGCACTACCCTATTTCTTCCGGTGGGTGTACGTAAGAGGCGACTAACGGTATTGGGGCTTTTAAGGGATTTTTGGGCGATGCGGTTGGAGACCCATCACCAACAACCTTTATTCCACCATCTTTTCCCCACGCAACTTCCAAAGGTGGCTGAGGAATGTCTCATTCCCTAGCTCTGGCTACCCCTTCAAGGGATTTATAGCCGTGAGTATATGTATGTATGTAATAGAAGTAAATTTTCAACCTTGGTATGGGTACAAATACTGACTCAGGCTTACAAATATGTAGTTTTCCAGTTATATGCGTGGTTAATTTATAATTTATTAAGGATGAATATTGAATTAAAACAAAATTTTATCCTATTAACAAATGTACAAAATGATAGCACCAAAAAGGCACCAACTCGGCATGAGTATGGAATAATTAAACAGCTTAGCTGATGAAATCTATCAGCTAGGTTTCAATTCATAGTTTTAATTTCAGACAACTACTACTAGCGTGACTAGCTTTTCGGTATGTAGGTTGCGGGTTCGATCCCCGCTGAGAGCATTATTATGCCATGAGCATAAATGATTGTTTCTTAGTCTTGGCTGTTATTATCTATATGTGTATTATATAATATTAAACATAGCGTTAAGTCAGTATCCCATAATACAAGTTACACTTAGTTTGGGGCTAACTTGATCTGTGTATAATATGTCTGTATATTTATTTATTGCTGTGTAGTGTCGGCTTAGAATAGCACTACCCCTTTTATTCCGGTGGGTGTACGTAAGAGGCGACTAACCGTATTGGGGCTTTTTAAGGGAGTTTTGGGCGATGCGGTTGGAGACCCATCACCAACAACCTTTATTTTACCATCTTTTCCCCACGCAACTTCCAAAAGTGGCTAAGGAATTTATGATTCGTTAGCTCTGGCTACTCCTTCTAGGGATTTAAAGCCGTGAGTATATGTATGTATGTATGTATATTTATTTAAATTTTTTGACACCCTGCTTACTATGACCTGCAAAATAACTTAATAACAAGCTTGTTGATAGCTAGGAATTTCTTATGGTTTGCATTAAGAAGTTGTGAAGAAGAAGCTGTGTAGTGTCAGCTTAGAATAGCACTATCCCATTCCTTCCGGTGGGTGTACGTAAGAGGCGACTAATGGTATTGGGGCTTTTAAGGGATTTTTGGGCGATGCGGTTGGAGACCCATCACCAAAAACCTTTATTTTACCATATTTTCCCCAAGTAACTTCCAAAAGTGGCTGAGGAATTTCAAATTCCTTAGCTCTGGCTACCCCTTATAGGGATTTAAAGCCGTGAGTATATGTATGTATGTATGTATTAAGAAGTTATAGTGTATTTGCACATACTGCAATGGTCCTGCCCTCAACCAAGAAAATACATTGTCTTTGTCCAGGCAAAAAGTCCTCTGAACATCAGGTGTTAAAAAACATTAGAAACTCTGTCCCTTTCCTTGGGACTATTCAGCTTCAACAATGAGTAATAATGATGATGGATCATCACCATTTAAAGAATGTCTGGCAGAGATTGCTTTTAGTGATAAAACCGCCAATTCGGTATGCAAAGTTTTTTTTTGGTATTTATTGAATATTATTCGATAGCAAACAAGAAAATAAAAGACTAATTTGAATATTTTACATCTAAAATGAGTAATTGCAAAGTTATGATTTTTTAAAGATTGTTCAACGTTTGTACTTAATGACGTCATCGATCGAAAATATCACGTAGCGACATGCAAATAAAGCGAAATGTTAAATAAAAATGTTGCTGATTGCAAAACATTTCACGAATTTGTGATCTCTAATGAAATTATTACGATATTATACTAAACAAACTTTTCATTTTCGATATTTTATTTATAAACTGCAAAAAAATTTTGTTTTGTGCGATTGTCTTTGAAATAACGCTGAAGGTCAAATACTGTTACAGTATTTTGTTAAAATAACGGTCATCTTAGCTCTGTTTGATTTAATTTCAAGAAAATATGTTTTAAAAACATAATATCTCGAAATGGTTTCGTAATCAGCACCACTTTTGTAAAACTTTGCATACCGAATTGATTTGTAAATGTTTCTCCTTTTTTAATGTGCAATAAAGACTTTTCTATTCTAACATCAGCCAATAGATGTAAATAATGAATAAGTGGAAGTAATAAAGGATGTGTAGTGTCGGCATAGAATAACACTACCCCATTTCTTCCGGTGGGTGTACGTAAGAGGCGACTAACGGTATTGGGGCTTTTAAGGGATTTTTGGGCGATGCGGTTGGAGACCCATCACCAACAACCTTTAAATTAAAATCTATTCCCCACTCAACTTCCGAAATAGACCACATAATATTTTATTCTAAAGCTCTGGCTACCCCTTCCGGGGATTTATTGCCGTGAGTATAGGTATGAATGTATATTGCATATATTTTTCATATTAATTTGTACTTGTACTCAAATATTTGTTAGGGTTATTATTTTCTTTTCTTTTATTTATCCACTATTTTTAATTTGTTGTGATTGTGTTTAATGTATTGTATTTTCACTTATTTACTAATTTTCCGTCTAGTGTGGCCCACAGAGAGTTTTTGTAAAGATATTATTTGATGGTTGGAGATTGGTAATGCAGGCCTTAACTGAAAACCAGTGTTTGCCTCCTGGCAATATCTAGCGCTGAGTTAGGACCTAGTTTTTGTTACCATAGCACTAATAATGTTATTCCTATTTCTGTACTATTGCTTTTATTGTATGGTGTTATTAACATGTATATGATGTTGTGTTTAGACATGCACAAATGAGTTATCTCTCTACCTTAAAAGGCAGGCTTCCAAAGTATGAAGATTAAAAGAGCATATATGAAACGATTGATGTAAACAAAGCTAGTGAGGTTTGCCAGGATCAATGTAGCGATCAATAGTCTCTGCCTATCCCAATAGGAAATAATGGCGTGAGAATATGTATGTATATAAATATCTACCTTAGCCAAAATCTGTGCATCAGTCAGCTTTGTGAACCGCAGAACTGCACATCTTGACTGGATTGGTTCTATGATGCGTTCGCTGGAGTTGGCGGCTAGGAGGAACCGCGTTGAGGAGGAGTACAGCTCCATGGTGCGCCGCAGTGCTTGCTGAGCTCCTTCTGTCATGGCATCTGCTTCATCTAGTAGCACTAACTTGTGACGCCCGGGAGCCAATGTTACCTGTAGAAAATTAGACTAGATTATTGGATTTACCGTGATAGCCCAGTGGGTAGAACACTCGGTTATCGTGCAAACGATTAGTGTTCAAATCCTGGGTCGGGCCTACACCAATTTGTCTTTACTATTTTTTCTATTTGACATATGTGTGGTTAATTTATCATGGTTGTTAACGGTGAGGGAAAACATCGTGAGGAAACCCACATGGCTGAGTTGTACTTAGTCATGTGACAGTGTACGATACGAACGGCGATAGGCTTGCCCCCTCTCACGTGGGTACACTGTCCATGCAAAACGTGGGTACTCTGAACACCAGGTGACAAAGTCATGTGATGTTCAGAAGTATTAGTACCACTGCCAACCCCTTCGGGGATATTCGGCGTGAATGTTTATGTTATGTTATGTTTTATTGGATTTACTAGTGTTTAACAAGTTACCTCTCTTTTTAACTGACTTCAAAAAAAGGAGTGTTCTCAATTCGACCGCATGTTTTTTTTATGTTTGTTCGCCGATTACTTCGCCATTTATGAACTGATTTTGATTATTATTCTTCACTACAATGTTTTGCCTCAATATTTACAACAGATAAATAAATGCACCATAGCTATGCTATATGCAAGTTAGCTGAAATTGTTTCCCAAGCAGCCACTGAGAATGTTAAGCTGTCTTTTATAATAAAGTAATTGAGATCTTAATATGTTGCAAGGACTTCACTTAAAAGTAATCCATGTAAACACAAGGTGAGTAAAACGTAAAAAAGCAGTATGTACCTTCTGTTGAGCAAACATCTTAATCTTATTCCGCACCACATCAATCCCGCGCTCATTGGATGCATTCAGCTCCAATAAAGCTTCCTTGCAGTGCGTGCCAAGTAGCGCCCGAGCTAGGCACAGCGCTGTAGCTGTTTTGCCGACTCCTGGAGGACCGGCCAGTAGCGCGTTAGGAGCATTCCCGGTACGAGCGAACACGGCTAGCCGCGAAACCGTCTCCTCATTACCCACGATGTCGGTAAATGTCTGCGGCCGGTACTTTTCTATCCATGGAAGATTGGAATTGGATTTTACGGAAGCACTCGATGAAGCTTTGCTTGGAGGAGCTTCGTCTACCTCCATTATTGTGATATCGTCGTCACTCATGATTATTTATTTGAATATATAGATAAAAACAAATAAAAATTGAATTTTTTAATGAAATTATTATTTTGTTAGGTTGTTTTTATAGTCGCGCTTTTTTTTCCGTCATAATCAGGCCAGCCCCATAACATTGGCAAAAGCCCAACACGGTCCAATCCAAGTCAGCGTTTTAGATGAGAGGAATCCGAGGTAACAAATTACTGCTTTTAAGTCAATCTTTGCAATTTGAATGCATTTTAATTAAATAATGCAAGCTAAGTCTAACACCGGTCATTTAAATATTTGATATTTGTTTAGATTAACATCAACTTAGGTTAATCATTCCTTTGTTTATTTTCAGTTCTAAATATGACATGTGTCAGTAAATTTTCCTTAATTTTCTCTCTATCAATGTCATTGTCAGTCAAGTCAACCTGACATGTCATGTCAAGCAAGGGAAGTATTATTATTATTATCTTGTTTTCTTTCCTCTTGTTGACTCTTCTTAATAAAAATTAAATAATATTCAAATATACGCTCCTCACATATTAAACTTAATTTTTCGTTATGAAAGTATATATGTTAATACACCACTAAAATCGTTCACGGCATATGCTAGAGATTTAACGAGTGAAACATCACAAGGACTGACTGTTAGTGATTCATCATCACAAGCATCTGCTTTCTTTTTTATACACTGAAAGGTAAATATTCTAAATTATTTGTTATTATTTAAATTATATATCAGTATTATATTCGTAATTATGAGGGTTAAATATGTTAAAAACTTCCTCTTAGTGTGTCATCCATCACGATTACACACCCATAAACCTCTGTGAAATGTAATTGATTTATTAATGATGTTTTCACGAACTATATTGGTGCCCCAAAGTGCAGTCTTTAGATCTCTAACATGGTCAATAGAAGAGCTTTAAAACCTCTGGTGGTGCTATAAATATATGTTTTTAATTGTTGATGTAATTTAGTTTGTTATTAAATTAGTCATACTCATTGAGCATTTTTATATTAGTTTTTATTGATACAATAATATCTTCATACTTCTGTTTCTATAAAATGGTTTGATATATTCCAATGAAATTTGTTTGTATATTTGGTAGGCAAGGAAGATATTGTCAATTGCTACTTTGTACAATCCTGCCAAACCTTCAGCCAGAGCATTCTGCCAAAGGTTCATTGACATTCATCAATTTTAAAACATATGCTCTTTTATTCTATATAATTTTGATGCTTGTCTTTTGTGATTCATTAATTTTGAAGCATCAACATAACATAACGTGACTTTGTCACCTGGTGTTCAGAGTACCCACGTTTTGTATGGACAGTGTACTCACGTGAAAGGGGGCAGGCCTATCGCCGTTTTGTACCAATACACTGTCACATGACTAAGTACAACTCAGCCATGTGGGTATCCTCACAATGTTTTCCCTCACCGTCACTTGAAGTATCAACATAACATAAACATAAACGTTCACGCCGTTTATCCCCGAAGGGGTGGGCAGAGGCACCAGTACTCCTGAACTCACATGGCAAGCGCCATCTAGTTTCCAGAGAAGGTACCCACGTTTTGCTTAGACAGTGTACTCACGTGATAGGGGGCAGGCCTATCGCCGTTTTGTACGAATACACTGTCACATGACTAAGTACAACTCAGCCATGTGGGTTTCCTCACGATGTTTTCCCTCACCGTTAGCAACCATGATAAATTAACCACACATATGACTTTAGAAAAGACAAATTGGTGTAGGCC
The DNA here is from genome assembly GCA_963576735.1 of Bedellia somnulentella. Lineage (NCBI taxonomy): Eukaryota > Metazoa > Arthropoda > Insecta > Lepidoptera > Bedelliidae > Bedellia > Bedellia somnulentella. The sequence goes on along the minus strand of OY755187.1, from coordinate 27,016 downwards.
CGTCCCAGGATTGGAAGTATCAAGTTTTAAAATATAATTCAATCTTGTGTCTTCTTAAAATTTTGAATTATCCTTGGTTCTGTTTTCAATATAATTCAATGTGATTTGTTTTGTTTCTAATTGATTTGTTCATAGATGTGGCTTGAACCCATCACTTGCCATCCTTTATTTTACAATATTTTCCCTACTCTTCTTCCAAAAGTGGTTGACAAAATTATAATCCTGAAGCATTGGCTACTGCTTTTTTTAAATTATAGCTATGACAACATGATAGTCCAGTGGGTAGAACACCCACCCGAAAACAGAAGGGCGTGAGTTCCAATCCTAGGACGGGCCTACACCAAATTGTCTTTTATAAAGTCATATGTGTGGTTAATTTATCATGGTTGTTAACGGTGAGGGAAAACATCGTGAGGAAACCCACATGGCTGAGTTGTACTTACACTGTCTAAGCAAAACGTGGGTACCTTCTCGTGACACTAGATGGCGCTGCCATGAGAGTTCAGAAGTATTGGTACCTCTGCCAAACCCTTCAGGGATTAACGACGTGAATGTTTATGTTATGTTATGTTATAGCTATGAATGTAGAACAAACTAAATTTGATAGCCTATTAAATTGTTGTTAATATTCTGGTATAAGAATTCAGTGCAGTAGGACATTGTTGAAAAAAAGTCAAGATTTTATTTCTTGTCATCTTGGAAACTGATATCCATTATTATGCATTTTTTAAGGGACCTACTAGCCAGGGTTGGATCCCATTGACTGCTACAACCTGTAAATGACACATGTAGAAAGAGCCACTTAATTAAAGAAGCAAATGTATGAGCAACAAATGTCAGAACATTGTATCAACAAATTAGGATGTATTTATTTATTTGGAAGACTTACAGCTAAATAATAACGATATAAGTAACAGTACATAGCATCGATGCCAATTAAAAGTCTTCACCAGTGTAGGGACAACATATTTTGACAATTAGTTTTTAGCGGAATTTATTCAGTAATTTTTGTGCTGAACTATGTTTTTTGGTTCCGCTCTATTTACTTAACTCCTCCATGATATAAAGTTTATATAACTCCCTCTCAGATCTTCTGCAATCTCCATTACACATTTACTAACACTGTCATCACACCTTCAACAGCTTACTCTCACTCTACAGTCAAGCAAGATATTAAAAAGTTTGAGAAATATGATTTTTTTAAAATTTCTAGATCAATCAACAATAAAACAAGATGGAGTGGTTATTTGGCCACCGCATGACCCCAGACGAGATGCTGCGGAAGAACCAGCGCGCGCTCAACAAAGCTATGAGAGACCTTGATAGAGAGAAACAGAAGATGGAACAACAGGAGAAGAAAATCATTGCTGATATCAAGAAACTGGCTAAAGATGGACAGATGGTTAGTTTTTACCGTTTTATGAATAGACTAGTGGATCGGCCCAGCTTCGCACGGGTAGCGTTATTTTTTAAATATCTTAGGTTTCTTCCTTTAGTCACTGCTCAAGCATTGTTAAATTTAGCGCAAAGTTTTCAATTTATAAAATTTATAGCACTCCCTGAACAGTGTAGTTTGGTGATTTTGGATGCGCTTTTATGAACGGTTCAGTATTTCCGTTTATTAGCAAATTTTGGAATAAAACGCTATGAAGTATTTATAACAATTATTAATCAAATCATTATGTAGGATGCAATTACTGGCGCCATCTAGTATGTAATATGTAAATTAGTATCGATTGAGTTTTGGTCACGGGCGCGATGGCCTATTTCATGTATAATTTGGGTGTTTCTCTACCGATTTCTATGATTCTTTTTTTATTGAATAGGTGATAAACTTTTTCTAAATTAGGGATGAATGAGAGTATTATAAACGTAAGAGTAAACAAATATAATCAGAATGCTCTGAACTGCTAAGCTATAAGGAGTTACACGTGTTATTGTGAGTCAACCATAAAAGATAGACATATACTGATGCGGAATATTTTTTAGACATTTTAGAATATTTTCGTCATACATGAATTCAATGTTACTTTAACCATTAAGGCTGCACACGCGACGGAAGCTTAAAAAATGGAGTAACTTCTCCCGTTTTCCCAAAATTTCCCGAAATTCCCCTTCTCTCTCTCTGCTGAAAAGTATACTATAACCTGCCCAGGAGTATGAAGAATAATTGTGCCAAGTTTCGTTAAAATCCGTCAAGTAGTTTTTGTTTCCATAAGGAACATACAAACCGACAGAAAGACAGACTGACAAAAAATTTACTGACTGCATTTTTGGCATCAGTATCGATCACTAATCACCCCCTGATAGTTATTTTGAAAATATATTTCATGTACAGAATTGACCTCTCTAGAGATTTATTATAAGTATAGATGAAGATAGAATAGAACAGAAAACTCTTTATTGTACATCCACGTTAAAAAAAACATTTTATATAGATTATTTCTTAAATAGAAGTTCAATTGGCGGTCTTATCGCTTAGAGCAATCTCTTCCAGACAACCTTTGAATGGTGAAATCAATACATATATATTGAATGCATCTTAAAAAACCATTCCATGAGCAAGAGTGTAGTAGCTAAGGAGAAGCTTATAGGTGGATTTATGAATTAAATGAAATATGGCGTGTCTATTTATGAATCCAATACAGCTTTTTTTATCTATATCCAATCCATTGGCTGATACGTCTGTGTAAAACACAGACAAACTAAATGAATTCATTAATAAATAAAGAATAAATAAAGGAAAGAAAAACTTCAACACAGACGGGAATCGAACCCGCGACCTCGGGTATACGCCCCGACGCTCTGCCAATTGAGCCACCGTGTCACCGTGGCTGCCAGCGCGAAATTCTTCTATCCTTTATTTCTTTTACACGTTTAAGTAGTGTTTGCGTTTCCTACCTCCGAATTTTTACTAATTCAGAAGGCCATTTGTCCATCTTTTCAGATAGAATGCAAATGTTGAAAACGCCTATCTATCACATAATTTAAATCTTTTTTACTCGCTGGCAGCCATTGACACGGTGGCTCAATTGGCAGAGCGACGGGGGCGTATACCCGAGGTCGCGGGTTCGATTCCCGCCTGTGTCGAAATTTTTCTTTCCTTTATTTATTCTTTATTTATTAGTAATAATCCCCACATGAGGTTTTTATGAACAAGAAGATTTAAATTAAATGAATTTATATTTAAATTTTTGAAAGAATAGCGTAGAAGTAACAAGTGTAAGTGTTAGAATGGCTCTACCGCATTTTTTCCGCCATTGGCGTAGGAGGCGACTGGGGTTTGATTGGGGCTTTTATGTGAATGTTAATGAATGTTTGGAGACCCATCACCTTTACTTAACGTACTATTTTTCACACAACTTCCAAAACTAGCTGCCAAATTTTTAATAACGACGCTCTGGCTACCTCTTTTTGGCATTTGTAGGCGTGAGCATGCACTCTGAAAATCACCACGTTTTAAAGATTTGTTAGTTTTAAGTAAAAAAGGAAAGTGATTCTATTATATTAATATTATAAATATGAAAGTTTAGATGTTTGTGTGTTTGAGGCAAAAAGGCTCCTAAAGTACTTAATGTATATGAATGAAATTTGGCAGAATGCTAGATAATGACCCCAATTATCAAATAGAATACTTATTATCCCGGAAAAAATTGACCAATAAAATATTCACGCCTGATTAAACTCAGAGTACCGAAAAAAACGCCAAAAGTTTGGTATAAGCAAATTTACCGTACGAAGTCTGACGGGTCAGTTAGTATGTCCATATTTATTTATTATTATTTAATGCTAAACTTAAAATTTAAACCTTCCTTAATTTCCCAGGATGCAGTAAAAATAATGGCAAAAGACCTCGTAAGGACCCGCCGCTACGCCCGCAAGTTCATGCTGATGAAGGCAAACATCCAGGCCGTGTCTCTCAAGATCCAGACCCTCAAATCACAGAGCAGTATGGCGCAGGCCATGAAGGGAGTCACTAGGGCGATGATGACCATGAATAGGCAGCTTAATATGCCGCAGATACAGCATATATTGCAGGTATGGGGATGGTTGTTTTGGATTTTATAGTTAGTTTTGGTATACATTTTTAGATGTGCTTACTTACATACATATACTCACGGTTATAAATCCCTTGAAGGGGTAGCCAGAGCTAGGGAATGAGACATTCCTCAGCCACCTTTGGAAGTTGCGTGGGGAAAAGATGGTGAAATAAAGGTTGTTGGTGATGGGTCTCCAACCGCGTCGCCCAAAAATCCCTTAAAAGCCCCAATACCATGCACTATGGGGTATGCACTAAACGGTCATAATGTTTGTAAAAATTATGTCCTAATTTGTTTTTTTATTGTGTTTTTTTAATTTTTATTTCAGTTTTAACAATTTATTCTTTATAATTTGCAAATAAGTATATTTTTAAATAATGTTTTTGATTGATTGGGATTAATTTGTAATCTAAATATTTAATTTTCTTTTTATTGAAAAATATATTTTTTATCATTCTGTGCCCACTATTAAGGTACATTTACAGAAGTGATTTGTTTAAATTTTGTAAAATATCTTTGTTATCTAATTGTACTGTATGTGTGCCAAAAGAATAAATAAAATATTTGATTCAACCCATAATTGTTTTGTTTACAGGAGTTTGAAAAGCAATCAGAAATAATGGACATGAAGGAAGAGATGATGAACGATTCCATTGACGAGGCCATGGAGGGAGATGATGATGAAGATGAAAGGTGAGTTACTATGAAGTTTTATAAATAAATTTATCACCAATTTTTGACGCCCAAAAGTCAAAAGTAATGTTTATATAAGAGTCATAGACATTATTTTTTATTTATTTTAGTTTATATTTAAGGAAAACTTACTTAAAAAACGACGTGATAGCTCAATGGGTAGAACACCGGTTAACGTGCAAGCGACTAGTGTTCAAATCCCGGGTCTGGCCTACAACAATTTGTCTTTTCTAAAGACATATGTAATAACATAATAACATAACATAAACGTTCACGCCGAATATCCCCGAAGGGGTTGGCAGAGGTACTAATACTTCTGAACATCACGTGACTTTGTCACCTGGTGTTCAGAGTACCCACGTTTTGCATGAACAGTGTACTCACGTAATAGGGGGCAGGCCTATCGCCGTTTTGTACGAATACACTGTCACATGACTAAGTACAACTCATTCATGTGGGTTTCCTCACGATGTTTTCCCTCACCGTTAACAACCATGATAAATTAACCACACATATGTCTTTAGAACATTGGTGAACATTGGTGAACCAAGACAAATTGGTGTAGGCCCGACCCAGGATTTGAACACTAGTCGTTTGCACGATAACCGAGTGTTCTACCCACTGGGCTATCACGGTTGTTAAAGACATATGTGTGATTAATTTATCATGGTTGTTAACGGTGAGGGAAAACATCGTGAGGAAACCCATATGACTGAGTTGTACTTAGTCATGTGACAGTGTATTCGTACAAAACGGCGATAGGCCTGCCCCCTATCACGTGATTAAACTGTCCATGTAAAACGTGGGTACTCTGAACACCTGGTGACAGTCACGTGATGTTCAGAAGTATTAGTACCTCTGCCAACCCCTTCGGGGATATTCGGCGTGAACGTTTATGTTATGTTATGAAAACTTAGAGCTAGAAATAGTTAAGGGAAAATATTTTTTCGCTCACCAGAAATATTTTTAATGAACATCAAAATTTCTAAATGAGCATCAAATATCAGATAAGGTGCACAAATTGGGATATTTTGATGCAACATTAGTTTTAGGTTAGATTTTATTGATGTATAGTTAAATACTGGCCATAGTTTCTTGACCAGATAGAAAACGTTCTTATAAAGGCGGGGGTCCGAAGTGAGAAGAATAAAAGAGCATATATGAGAAGAATAATGAATGTAAGGGAAGCAAGAGAGGTTTGTCAAGATCGTACTAAGTGGCGATCGATAGTCTCTGCCGACCCCAATGGGAATAATGGGCGTGAGTATAAGTAAGTAAGTAGTAAGTAGCCATAGTTGAATAGCTATTGGAATGTAAAACTAAAAGCCAATTAACAGTTATTACTGACACAAAATATATGTGTGTGTGAAGATATGAATTTGAAATTTAAAATAATTATGAAACTTAGACAGTCGATTATATGAGCGGAACTAGTGAAGTATAACTCCCGCGAGTTAACATGACACCTGGCTCGATTGACGTTTGTTGAAAGTACTGAGTGCATAAAAGTCAGCTGACCTTTTTTAAATGGGGTGCAATTATTTTTTTACTGAGTTGCAAATTTATTTTTATATCAGATATTGTTCAGTATGTTGGGTACGAGTACATTGCCTTCGCAATGGGTACAAAGCCTTTGGCTGTAGCACTGATTACTTTCTACTCTGTATATATTTATTTGTGATTAATAGTTATCAAATTACATCTATCGTAATAACATACATACATACATACATATACTCACGCCATTAATTCCCATTGGAGTAGGCAGAGACTATCGATCGCCACTTCGTACGATCCTGACAAACCTCTCTAGCTTCGTTTACATCCATCAATCTTTTCATACATGCTCTTTTATTCTTCAAACTTCGGACGCCAGCCTTTTTGAGCACACTCTCAATTTGGTCCAAGTGTGTTCTCCGTGGTCGTCCTCTACTAACATTACCATCCACACTAGCTCTATAGATCCCTTTTACCAATTTTCTATCATCCATCCTCTCTATGTGCCCAAACCATCTCAACATTCCTTTTTCTATCTTTCTTACAATATCATCTTTCACACCACACTTTTCACGAATAACACTATTTCTCACTCGGTCACACAATCTAACATTACAAATTTTTCTGAGGGACCTCATCTCTACTGCATTCACTCTGCTCTCATGCTTCTTCTGCCACACCCAACATTGGCTTCCATGCATAAGCGTAGGAACAAGAACAGCATCATGCACAGCCATTTGGGCCTTTTCAGACACCGATTGACTGATCATTAGGCTATTCATTGCTCCATTTACCGCATTACCCTTTTTCACTCTTCTTTCAATGTCTTCATCACATTTTCCATCCCTTGTAAACAAACTTCCCAGATATACAAACTCCTTCACCTGTTCCACATCCTTACCATCAATCGTAATAACTTATCAAAATACGTTAAATAAATAGTAAATTTACATGCATATACTCACAGCTATAAATCCCTAGAAGGGGTAGCCAGAGCTAAGGAACTAGAAATTCCTCAGCCACTTTTGGCAAGTTGAGTGGGGAAAAGATGGTGAAATAAAAGTTGTTGGTGATAGGTCTCCAACCGCATCGCCCAAAAAGCCCCAATACCGTTAGTCGCCTCTTACTTACACCCACCGGCAGAAATGGGGTAGTGTTATTCTAAGCCAACACTACACAGCTAACATAATATACACAGCTAGAATAATTAACTTCTGATAGAAATTAAACAAACATACAATATTAAATAGATTTATTTCAAGATAATTACTCATCAACATCACTTATTTCTTCAATACCTGACATAATAGAAGTGTCACTTTCTTCTCCCTCGCTCGCTTCACTGTCGGAGCTTTCTTCACCCCCAAGTGAAATAATAAACTCCCTTTCTCTTGTTTCCTGCAGTCGATCTTGCACCAAATATTCTTTTTCAAGTCTCTGTACATGGTTTACCTTCTTTTTCCAGTCAGCAGCAATTATGGAAACAATCGCTTCTTTAGTTAATTTTTCAATGTGTTTCTCCGACTGATCGATATTTTTGTCTGCCACCCTTTGTTTGATCAAATTCCAGATATATTCGATCGGATTAAGATCACAGTGGTAGGGTGGCAGACGTACGACCTCGTGGCCGTGCTCCCTTAATAATTCGTCTACCACATATTTTTTTTCTGGCTTATTCAATCTTATAATTTGATATAGCTCTGGTTTTGTCATATTTGCAGCATAACTTACATTATTATTTGTTAACCAGCTTTGCATGTCACTCTTCAATGATGACTGGCACGGATTTTTTTCGGATTGCGTTGAGTGGTACGGAGCATTATCAATCACAACTGTGCCACTTGGAGGCAAGTTCGGCAACAATTTTTCATGTGTTCATTTGTTCTGATCTCATTTTCTGAATGTTTTTATGTCTTACTTGTTCCATACTTGTTCTCTTAGACTTTTCCAGGGCTTTCGATTGCTTGAGTATTCCTCTTTTGCTATCTAAGATGACGTATTACGGATTTGATATTAATACAGTGAAGTGGTTCGCTAGTTATTTGTCTGGTCGGGGCCAAATTGTCGGTTTGCGTTCGGAGGAAAGAGGTACACTGTGGTCTTCTTTTAGTCAACTCTCTAGAGGAGTACCGCAGGGATCTATCCTAGGTCCACTATTGTTTATTCTATATTCTGCAGACATTATAACCTGTTTAAACAAGGAAGGACATCACATGTACGCGGATGACTTACAAATTTACGCACCGGTTTTACCATCTCTTCCTCGTACTTCTATCATAAATAATCAGCTGGATCGGATAGCACAATGGGCAAATAACAACTGTCTTGTACTTAACCCAAGCAAGTCCAAATACATGGTGTTAGGAACGAAGTATCAAATCCGTAATACAGTTAACGCCTTGGCTGACAACAATATATCCATCATGGGTAAACCAATAAAAAGAGTGGAAGAAGCAATGAATCTTGGTTTGCTTATGGACGGGGAGCTTAGGTTCGAAAACCACGTCCAAAAAGTTGTGAGTAATTGCTTCTATCGACTCAAAATTCTATACAATATTCGTGATTACCTTAGTGAGAATTTGCGTATTCAGCTTTGTGAATCATTGGTATTGTCTAGACTTAATTATTGTGATGCTGTTTATGGTGGGTGTATTCTTGGCCAGTCTAAAAGGTTACTCCAACGTGTACAAAACGCATGCGCACGTTTCTGCTTCAAAATTCCCCCTAGATCCCATATTACTCCATATTTGAATGCCGCAAACCTACTAAACACCACAGCTCGAAGGCAATTACACCTTGCAAGCTTGTTGTTTGATGTGATTAAAAAGGAAACACCAGATTACTTATATAAAAAGATTAAATAGTCAAACCAACCACGATTCTACAAAATAAGGGCGCATATTCCTGCACACAGAAGTACAGCTTTTAGGGGTAGTTTTAGGTTTGCGGCATCAAAGTGCTGGAATGATCTTCCTCCCCCAGTCCGAGATGCAGGCAGTAAGTTTACTTTTGGACGCAAGTTTAGGAGTTATTTACTAAACTTGCAAAAAGACACGACGAGAAATAACAACAAACATTTTTAGCACTTTGACTGTTTTACTGACTGGACTCAATTTCAACTCACTGACACTGCGAGCCACTATTGTATATAATAATTTTATTTGTGTGTTCTTTTTATTGTTTTAATTTTACCTTATTCTAAGTTTACAAGCACTTTTTACGCATGTTTGTCTCTCTGTTTGTTTTGTTAATTATTTATTTCTTTATTGTGAATAAATATGATAAAGGGGTCGTGGGAATATTGATTCCTGTTTTTTCCTCTATTTTTATGAATTATATAATGTTAAGTTTTTTCCTCTATTTTTATGAATTACATAATGTGTTAACTTTCGCCGGCCGAATCAAATTGTATGGCACTGGCTGAAAATCAGCGCCACGGTTGGTGACATCATCATCTGTGGCAACATGCTGAGCCAGTAACCAATTCACTGCATAGGGCTGCTTTTTTATATAGTATTTTCTAAGATTTTCACGATTGCACACTTTTTTATGTTTCAATTTTTTTTACTTATGTTCTTTTGTTGTTTTTGTTTACCACTATGTTTTTTTTTTATATTTTTTATTTGTTGTGTATTTTCCTGTGCACTGAATAAAGTTTTTTCTTTCTTTCTTCTTTCTCTTTCTTCTTTCAAACAATAAAAATTTAAGAAAAAATATTTACACGATTCTTTTTTTTTTCAAAAAAAAACTTGGCCTTTTGATTTTGACCCATATGTTATTTTAGAACTTAATAGCATTTTTTATTCATTTCGGTTGAGACAAGGCTACTTATTAATAAATATCAATTTTAAAGAAATTCTAAATATTGTATGTATTATTATCGTTATTGTAGTTTTTGAATGGAATCTTATCAATTCATCAATATCATACTTCACACACTAATAGTTCAGATATCTCGCTTTAGTGACTCTTCGACTCTTTGTGAACTGAACTAAATGAACTAGTAAACTAAATGAAAGATATACTTCAGTACCCCCAATTGATATATATCTTTCTTTTCACTGAAGTGACACATTTTGCGCACGTCCAGAGATGCTAACGCTACTGGCGAGAGCGGGGCGCTGCGCGGGATAGCGGGGGGAGGGTTGTTTGTCGAGCCAGGTGTCATGTTAACTCGCGGGAGTTATAAGGTTGGATTTGTGGAATTTACATACATACATATACTCACGGCTATAAATCCCTAGAAGGGGTAGCCAGAGCTAAGGAATTAGAAATTCCTCAGCCACTTTTGGAAGGTTGGGTGGGGAAAAGATGGTAAAATAAAGGTTGTTGGTGATGGGTCTCCAACCTTATCGCCCAAAAATCCCTTAATAGCCCCAATAACGTTAGTCGCCTCTTACGTACACCCACCGGAAGAAATGGGGTAGCACTATTCTAAGCCGACACTACACACCATCGTGGAATTTCACAATGGATATACTTGTCCAAACCCGAACTTCCATTTAGTGTGATTGATGCAGAAGTAAATCGCAACAAAATCAATTAATCCTTAATCAATTTGTAAAATATCGATATAATTTGATCAATTTAGAAAATCAGGAGACACAGGGGTTGTGTATGTAATTCTACCTGTAATCGGTGCTGTTGCCAACTGAGATTGAAAGAAAAGAAGCCATTTTTGATCGCCTCCAGTGGGAGCCACTGGAAGGTGGGAGGAACTGGGAGTTGGCCATGTGATATTTAAAAAATCTCATTAGTTGAAGATGACACTTGTGTGATGATGACGATTTTTATTTTTATTACTCTAATCAATATTTTTTGCTATAGGACCACGAAAGGCAATCTTATTTAAATATTTAAGTGCTGCACAAATTCTGCCAGTTGCAGTATGTAAATACTTGTACCTAGACAGTCATTTGTAATTCAGTCTAGGGACATAATAAGAGACGATTTTTGCTGTGTAGTGTCGGCTTAGAATAGCACTACCCCATTTCTTCCGGTGGGTGTACGTAAGAGGCGACTAACGGTATTGGGGCTTTTAAAGGATTTTTGGGCGATGCGTTTGGAGAGTGTACTGCATTGCATTGAATATTATCATTTTAACACAAGATACAAGTATACTAGACATGCGCATAACGCTCCAGAGAAAAGCATAAGCATAAACGTTCACGCCGAATATCCCCGAAGGGGTTGGCAGAGGTACTAATACTTCTGAAAACAATAAATGAAAACCATTAGAACACATGTGAATTTTGTGGAAGAACGTGTAATTCAGTACTATTATAATCATTTTTTAGCCAGGATACTATCAGTCTTTTACATTCCATACGATTAAGGTGGACAACAGGATTATTACCATATAAATAAAAATAACCATAAAATCTGACCCCTTTCTCCCCAGTTCTGCGGTGGTGTCCCAGATCCTAGACGAGTTGGGACTCCAATTGAACGACCAATTGAGTGGACTGCCCCAGCCGGCCAATAGTGTGGCCAGCACTGGTAAGTGTTTTTTATTATTGCTAATGGTCCGTCTTAAAGTTAGTTGATAAGAGATTATTGAACTCTATTTATATGTCCCATATTTTGTTTAACATACATACATACATACACTCACGGCTATAAATCCCTTAACGGGGTAGCTAGAGCTTTGGAATGAGAATTTCCTCAGCCACTTTTGGAAGTTGATTGGGGAAAAGATGGTAATAGTAAATGTTTTTTGTTGACGGGTCTCCAACCACATCGCCCAAAAATCACTTAAAAAGCCTCTATACCCTTAGTCGCCTCTTACGATCACCCACGGGTAGAAATGGGGTAGTGTTATTCTAAGCCGACACTACACGGCGACACTATTTTGTTTAAGTTAGCGATAATGCAGATTTGAGGGGATTTGCAGCCAATTCAACGATTAAAAATGTATATTATACAATCAAAAACACAATAAAGTGCTTAGCTCAATTATATCCTATCACATAATTTGAATGTTTTTGTACATGAAAACCTCATGTGGGGATTATTACTAATAAATAGGAAAGAAAAATTTCGACACAGGTCTTCCAAATTTTTTGTAAAATAAAAAATTGGAGGTAGGGTACGCAAACACTTCTTAAAAGTGTAAAAGAAACAAACGATAGAAGAATTTCGCGCTGGCAGCCATTGACACGGTAGCTCAATTGGCAGAGCGACGGGGGCGTATACCCGAGGTCGCGGGTTCGATTCCCGCCTGTGCTGAAATTTTTCTTTCGTTTATTTATTTTTTATATCTTATCAGTTGACATCTTTTCTGTTAGCCGTTTTAACAGTTTTAACCACAGACATGTATTTAAATAGATGACGCAAGTGTCATTATTTGTATAGAAACCAAGCGTGCCATTATTTCTCGCCCTACCGTGACGTCACATGAGCAATTTAGTGTTAGAAACTCCCTATCCGCGCGTAAACTATTCAATCGATTATAATCGAGTGCATCGACAGACGAATGTTAAATCGACAGAGGAATGATAAATCTAGTATTATTCGTGTTTTCTTAATGTCGCTATTTTCTCATGGTCTCATGTTAATTCTGAACAATTCTTCCTACATTATTTGCCTCCACCACTACTTCTTCTAGGAGAACAACGATCTAAATCAGTGAGTTAGTGAGAAGTACAGTCTTATAGCCTTTATTATTATAATAACTTGTCTTCCTACCTACCTAATGACAAAATGAAAAAAAAACCCGAGATGAAATTATATCTACAAAACGGAAAACTAGTTGAATGCGCTATGACGAAATATAATTTAACCCAGAACTAAGTCGGCTTGGAAAAAAAAGAAGTTGTAGAGAAAGTAAAATAATTAAGTTTTTTATTTCCGCTGTCTGTCTGTCTCCAGGCTGTATCTCATAAACGGTGATAGCTAGAAAGCTGAAATTTTCACACATGATATATTTTTGTTGTCGTTTATACAACAAAACCCAAAAATTGAAAAAAATATTACGGGGGTTTCTCATACAATTAACGTATTTTTTTTCGTATTTGTTTGCTCAATATTAAATCGGTTATAAGTAGACAAATCAAATTTTCACAGAATATTTACTTGTATATCACCTTTTAAAACAAGCAGTTAAATACGAGTAAAGTACATATCAAGGGGGGTTCCCATACAGAAACGTAATTTTCTATTATAGATGATAGTACGAAACCCTTCGTTTGTTCTTTACTGGAAATAAAAAACAAAGTAGTGTAAAAAGGTCTTCAACATTTGCTGAAAATGTAGAATTATCAGAAGCAGTAATAGAATTAAATGTTCTCATTTGTGTAATGAATGATGCCTTTACTAAAGTTTGTAAACCTGGTAACATCTATGAAGATAATTCAGGAGCTGTAGCTATTTCTAAGTATGGAAACTTTACAAAGAATTCTAAGCACATTAAAATACACTATCATTTTGTAAATGAAAATGTTAAGCAAGGAAGTAATAAAAATAGCGTCAGAAAATAATATTGCAGATATATTTACAAAAGCTTTGGGAAATGTTAAATTCACTTAATTTAGTAAAATGTTAATTTAAAGGAGTAAAGTTCCCTAATTGATAATTATAATTACTGTAGTACTTAAGAAGCTTTGTATTATTGTTATTGTTTTACAATATGAATGTAAGAAGGCGTGTTTGTAGATATGTACATTTATATTGGCAATACTGACTGAAGGAAGGAAATAAAAAAGACTGACACAACCACATTTTAAGAGATGGAGCCTAGAGCAAAACGTAGAACTAAAATTAAACTGTTCTTTTATTAAATAAACTATTTAACAGAAACATTGTAGTTATAAAAATACTTTAGACACATGGAACACCCATCGCGAATATTATCATTCCTCTGTTCCCAAAATCGATAAGAATTAGAATCGAATACAACTAACTGTACACGTACAACACAATATGCTTAAAATGACAGAAATATGACAATAGCCACCGTACCATGACGCTGATTGACAAGTGAAAATATCGTTCATTTTAATGTTCATTGCGTGTTTTAATACACAAGCCATACTAGGTAGCTTTGTAACTAAAAGCGGCAATGTATTATAAATTATGCGATACACACTCGGTTAAATATTTTTCAGTGTAAAACCACAATAAACATTAAATAATTGATTTTGCAATAAAAACCACATAATTTTATAATAAAATGACCTACCGATGAAAGGAAATCTTTCCATTAATTCGTCCCGCTTTATTTGGAAAGTTTTTGCAACTTAATACGGGACAATAAGGCATTTTTTATATTTGGCTTGACATCCGTCACTGAGAACGTTCGAGCGCTGACTCAATCAAATGGCGATAAACTAAGATAATTTTACTCAGTTTTTACACGCGAAGTACATGCACTTGCGGCATCTATTCAAATACAGGTCTGTGGTTTTAACCTTTATTTCTTTCTCTTCTCTTGCTGCCAACATACATACATATACACGCGCCTATAAGAAGGGGTAGCCAGAGCTAAGAAACTAGAAATTCCTCAGCCACTTTTTGAAAATGAGTTAGGAAAAGATTGTAAAACAAAGGTTCTTGGTGATGGGGTTCCAACCACATCGCCCAAAAATCACTTAAAAACCCCAATCCCCTTAGCCGCCTCTTACAAAAACCCACGGTAAGAAATCGGGTAGTGCTATTCTAAGCCGACACTACACAGTTAATCTTCCTTAAGATTTTTTGGAAGAGTAATTGTTAAGGTTAGTGCCATTTTAAGATAGTTTTTTTAGATAATAATTGTAATTCATAATAATATTTCTAGTGCCAGGAATCCGAGCGGGTCCGGCGGCGGTGGCGGGAGGGGCCGGAGGGGGCGGAATAGACGCGGATGCGGAATTACAAGCCAGGCTGGAAAACTTGAGACGAGAATAACCGTTGGAAACATCATGTATCTAGTAGATGATTTTAGGGAAGCCGATGGATGAAAGCAGTAGGTCTGCCCCTTGATTACGAATCTTTTGCGATGATGGAATGTGTCGCAAGCTGCACGATTGTCGCTGTCAATATCATAAACTAGTGGTCCGCCCCGGCTTCGCACGGATGGTGTTAAGTTTTTATACTGCTTACCCCCCTACGATATTTAGCATGATGATATATATCCTATGTCCTTTTCCTGGTTCTGAGCTACCTCTCCAACTCTTTTCAGCCAGATCGGTTCATCCGTTCTCGAGTTATAAATAGTGTAACTAACACACCACTTTCTTCTATATATATAGTCACTTTAGACAGCGACGCGATCGCGGTCGCTAAAGATACGTTATCAGCGCGCGGGTCGTTGTGGAAATCCATGGGCAAAAGTTCTACCCTTAAAAAACATAATATCGTGCGTATCTCTTCTAACTGCTTGTAAAGTATATTCGTGTCGCGCTCGCCTTGAATGTCAAAGTTTATAACGCAAATATTGAGTAATAATAATAGGCTATTTGACTAAGTTTTGAAAACTATCTTACGGTGTTAATTTGTTTATAAGGAGCCCTAAAAAAATATTTTTCTGTCTTCATTTTAGCTATTATATTAAACAATTGGAAAAGAAAATGCAATATTCAAATGTGCCGCGAAAACGCGACTTTAAGTAATATGGCGGCTGTAGCACAAATGACGTCAATTCCGCGTTAAACACCAATGAGCGAAGCGATACACAGTCTGTTTATGCGCGATCTACGTCATTATCGAAATAGCCAATCATGGTCGTTTTTAGTCACGTGACAGTTGCATCAAAAATACTTATTTTAGAAGACGGATTTTAGTGAAATAATGCATTATTTTTATCTCGCATTATTACATATTGCTCCAAAAAAGAAACATCAAGACTAATGAAATAAAAGAAATGTATATTTTTATTACAGTCAAATAGCCTATTATGGCTGGATGACAACTGATTGATTCGTCTAATATCATTATCTTATTGATTAGCGAAATTGGAATATTCGTTTCGTGTGAGCGTAACAGAAATGAATGTTAATCCTTTATACGGCAGAGGTATATGGTCAAAAATGCTTTGTGTTTTACTTCTATTTGAAGTTAGGTAAGTTGGAAATTTTAGTGTCCAGAGCCTAAAGAGGGTTAGGAGAGATACGAATGAAAATAACGCTGTTGGTTATAAGAAAAAAACTGGCCATTGGCCACTTAAGATCTCCACAACAATTATACCTACTGCTTTCATCCGTCGACCTTTTCAATCACTCACAATCGACTTTTACCGTGTCGAATGTCCACTTTGTGGTGTCCTAACACATTTTCGTGGTACGTGGCTGCCACTCCAAAACCTGTAAGCTCTATTATCTGCTGGCTCAGATATGATAGACATTCTATATTGGGTGTTGCTAGTATGCTCGGCATATCAATAGTGTGGTCAGAGTTTGTAATAAAAGATATACGAAATAAATATACAGACAAATTATATACATAATATAACATAACATAAACGTTCACGCCGAATATCCCCGAAGGGGTTGGCAGAGGGACTAATACTTCTGAACATCACGTGACTTTGTCACCTGGTGTTCAGAGTACCCACGTTTTGCTTGGACAGTGTACTCACGTGATAGGGGGCAGGCCTATCGCCGTTTTGTACCAATACACTGTCACATGACTGAGTACAACTCAGCCATGTGGGTTTCCTCACGATGTTTTCCCTCACCGTTAACAACCATGATTAATTAACCACACATATGTCTTTAGAAAAGACAAATTGGTGTAGGCCCGACCCAGGATTTGAACACTAGTCGTTTGCACGATAACCGAGTGTTCTACCCACTGGGCTATCACGGTAAATTATATACAAATCAAGTTAGCCCCAAACTAAGATAAACTTGTACAAAACATACATCAACTTCAAGAACTATTTTAATTTTATTCTACAAACAGACTTCCTTATATTTGGGGGATACAAAATTTCATGTATTTTGTCTGAGGAATCGGCGCTGGTTTTTTGAGATTATGCTTACAAAAGAATGAAATGTTGTTCTGAACTCAACTTTATTATTATTTCGAATATTATTAATTAATTGTAAGCTAGGATAAAATTTGGAGTGTGCTAGTACCGCTTAGTGTTGTTGCCTTCACAATAATTTGAACAAGACTTATGAGTATGAGACCGATTTGAGATGTTATAACTTATAATATGTAAAAGGGTGAAAAAATAGCTTAACTCGTCTATGTTTTTGTAAACATATTTTCCAACAAATGCACTAGTATTGGTATATTTTGCAATCATTAAAAGCTATAGAATTTTTCATCTTGATTTTTTACTAAAATCAAAAATATATAAACGATTCAACCCTGTCCACCCTGTAATTAAAGTTAAGCGTGAATGTGCTAATTTCAGCCGCTTAGTTTTGTACATATTGTTAACTAATTAAGATTATGTATAATAGTAATTAACTCAGATAAATATATTTTTTGTATAAATAATATTGTTTTTTTTTTTTATTTTGATTCATTCTCTTGACCCAAGCGTTCACGACGTTTATCCCCGAAGGGGTTGGCAGAAGTACTAATATTTCTGAACATCACGTGACATTGTCACCTGGTTTTGCTTGGACACTGTACTCACGTGATAGGGGGCAGGCCTATAGCGGTATAAAACACTTGATTTAAAAAAAACATCAATATTTATTCAACACTTTACAAATATTGGCACGGTATATAACACAATATAAATTAACAGATCTGTTACTATAAAATATTCATTGGTATCAATAGTCACAACATATAAATTTTTTTTTACTTCTGTTATTCCAATATGTGACTTATCTGTACACAAATAAGAGTTAGCCTCAATAAACATTTAATAATTATATTATTACTGATGATGCTAACTTTAAGAACAAGACTACTTTAAAACACCGATTAGTAGAATAACTATGCATTCATATGTATAATCACAGCTAAAAATCCCAGAAAGGTGTAGCCAGAGTGATATAAATACAAATTCCTCAGCCACAATTTGGAAGTTGATCAAGTGAAAGATTTTGAAATAAAGTTTGGTTGGTAATGGGTCTCCAACCACATCGCCCAATCATCACTTGAAAAACCTCAATACCCTTGGTCGCCTCTTACAACACACAGGAGAAGTAATGGCTAAGTGCTATTCTAAGGCACCGCTACATATAACAACTTAAGAAATTAAGTTCCCATTGGATTGACTCAGGAAACATAGAAAAAAAGGTAAGGATCATGACCTTTTCCCTTATTTACCATCCTAGCAAAGTATATAGTAGTTATATTATGCTGTGTAGTGTCGGCCTAGAATAGCACTACCCCATTTCTTCCGGTGGGTGTACGTAAGGGGCGACTAACGGACTTGGGGCTTTTTGGGCGATGCGGTTGGAGACCCATCACCAAAAACCTTTATTTTACCACCTTTTCCCCACTCAACTTCCAAAAGTGGCTGAGGAATTTCTAATTCCTTAGCTCTGGCTGCCCCTTCTAGGGATTTACAGCCGTGCGTATATGTATGGATGTATTATAGGGGTACACTTCTACCTTAGAAGGCTATACTATCTAGAGGTTATAATCCAATTTCGAACATTATTTTAGCCATAGATTGCTTTATTATATTTTCAGCATATAATATGCTGTGTAGTGTCGGCCTAGAATAGCACTTCCCCATTTCTTCCGGTGGGTGTACGTAAGAGGCGACTAACGGACTTGGGGCTTTATAAGGGGTTTTTGGACGATGCGGTTGGAGACCCATCACCAACAACCTTTATTTCACCATCTTTTCCCCACGCAACTTCCAAAACTGGCTGAGGAATTTCTAATTCCTTAGCTCTGGCTACCCCTTCTAGGGATTTATAGCCGTGAGTATATGTATGTTATATTTATTTCGTATACTAAACAGGAATAGAACCCCACACTCTTAAACTTGTCAAAGTAAATCACATTTAAAACATCAATTTACAACAATGATTTATATTGGTTTAGTAATTCTTCTTCCTCTACCAGAGTGCTGTCCAAATATTCTTCTGCGTCAGTTTTCAAGTTAGCTCTGAGTCGCTTTAAGGCTTCTTCTCTTTGCTCTTTTCTGTAACATCATCATCATTATGTGAAATATTTTTATATAATATTGTATAATATTTTATTGAAGATTTGAACATTAATTGTTTAATTTATATGTATAATTAAAAAAACATACATATACCACATACATAAATATACTCACGGCTATAAATCCCTTAACGGGGTAGCCAGAGCTTTGGAATGAGAAATTCCTTAGCCACTTTTGGAAGTTGATTGGGGAAAAGATGGTAATAATAAATGTTTTTGGTGACGGGTCTCCAACCTCATCGCCCACAAACCACTTAAAAAGCCCCTATACCCTTAGTCGCCTCTTACGATCACCCACAGAAAGGGGTAGTGTTATTCTAAGCCGACACTACACGGCAAATTGAAAAAAATGAACTTATATAACCATTTTAAACCAAATTTAATTGCCTTAGCGGTGATTGCTATGTAAGGGTTTTGAACCTACCTCGTTTTCATTCGAAACTAACTAATAAATATCTTGAAGTTCAAATCCCGGGTCGGGCCTACACTAATTTGTCTTTTCTAAAAGTCATATGTGTGGTTAATTTATCATGGTTGTTAACGGTGAGGGAAAGCATACTGAGGAAACCCACATGGCTAAGTTGTACTTAGTCATGTGAAAGTGTATTCGTACAAAACGGCGACAATGTCACATAATGTCCAGAAGTATTAGTACCGCCAACTACTTCGGGGATGTACCGCGTGAACGCTTGAGTTGTATAATAAAAACTTTAAAAGTAGTAGCGTGTAGTGCCGGCTTAGAATGTCGCTACCCCTTTCTACCTACGGGTGTCGTAAGAGGCGAATAAGGGTATTGGGGCTTTTTATTGGATTTTTGGGCGATGCGGTTGTCAAAAACTTTTATTTTACCATCTTTTCCCCAATCAACTTCCAAAAGTGGCGGAGGAATTTATTATTCCTTAGCACTGGCTACCCCTTCTAGGGAAATATAGCCGTGAGTATATGTATGTAAAAGTGACTCACTTTTTCCTTTTCTCCCTTCTCCTAATCTCTCTCTCGGAGGTTCTCTTGGACTGACTGGAACTAGTAGTGGGGTTAGAACTGCCTTCATCTGCAGAAATAAATAAATTTTCATTGCAATAAACCCTATCTCACTTATTACACACTTCTAGTACAATATTTATTTATTTGCCGTGTAGTGCCGGCTTAGAATGTCATGACCCCTTTCTACCCACGGGTGTCGTAAGAGGTGACTAAGGGTAAGGGGCTTTTTTTGGGCGATGCGGTTGGAGACTGATCACCAATAAGACAATACAAACTTACAACGATACTTTATTTCCTCCCTCTTGTCCCCACCCCTATCAATTTCCAAATGTGGCTGGGAGTTTCAACGTATGAAGGTATTTCTAAAGTGATATGTTTAAAGTATCAAACCAGTGTTGATAACTGTGTAGGAAATCATCATAATATTAGGTGAGAAAATCTACGCGAACTTAAGTCTACAACTTCCACAAATGGCTAAGGAATTGTTTGCTCCCAAGTCTTGTTGTTAGGATTATAGCGAGTATATATAGTGGCTATCGGTAAGTGACGAATTATATTTTTGTGAGGAAATGCAACAGATATGTCAGCATCGTGTTGAGGGGAAAATCCATAGTTTCTACCTACCCCATAGAATAACAGGCGTGAGTATAACTGTGGGAGTCATGTTAGAGCGCACGCTACTGCGGATTCACTCGCACATAGCAGCGTCTCACTCATATGCTACATCGCGGTGTGTAAATGTTTTTCGAGTTAAGCATAAATACAAATTATAAGTTGGTACACAGCAGGGTGTACAGGCCATCTTTGCTGTTTCCACATAAGTAATACCTGGTATCTTTTCACCAAATGAAGGCACATGTCTGGTACAAGTTATTTTTTACTAGCTGACCCGACAGACGTTGTATTAGAAAGAAAGAAAGAAAGAAGAGACGTTTATTCACATTTGAAATATTAACTACAACACAGTTTACTTGAATATTAAAATTATAAAAGAGACATAAAAAGTGATACAAAATAAAATAAAATAAATGAAACAAATGTGAATAGGTCCTGCCTCAGCTTATTTTTGTGCGTTTTACACACAACACTGATTTTCAGTCAGGACCCATTTGGAGTGACACATATAACATACATTTCATGATACATAAAATGATTGACAACAAAATAATAGTTAATTAAAAACGAAATACAAAAAAGTCGATCAATAATCTGGCCATACCCGCACACATAACTTGCACTCTTACTTAAAAAAAAACCACATAATAAACAAATAAAGAAAAATACTGATAATAAAAGATAAAAATAAATAAATATAATAATTGCATAGGTACACTCTTTAATGAAAACATATACATAAATACACATATGTATTCATGAATACATATAATTATATCCTATTAAAAGTGTAAAATGCACGTATATAAATGATATATTTAGAATTCATACCGCGCCGCGCCAGCCGCACCACGATGGGCCGCGCGCCGCCGCCGTCACGGAGAGCTCCCATCCGCTCCGCACTAACAACGTCTCTGTTGTCCATTTTCACTCCAAGCTTGGTTCCTACTAACGTAACAAGGTGGAGAGTACTCTCACCCTTGTCCTCCGGCAAGTTGGACAGTTGAATATCATTACAAAGAGAATCCTGGTCCCTGTCCTGAAGCTGGAGTTGCAGTCTACATACCGCTTCTTCCAGCATTTTGGTATTACTGGCCTTGGTATTATCCGATACTCGGCGTTCGATGTCATTTACCCTTTGGTCAATGGTATCTAACCTGTTTGTAACGGTTGCTATAGCTTCGCGAAAATTGTAGAACTCAGAACGAAATGTTGAAAGTTCCTCACGTAAGCTACGAATCTCGTTCCTAAAGGTGTTGATTTCCGGAGACATAGACCACTGTTCTGTTGAACGTGGGTGAGCATCTTCCAGTACTAACTCGGCTGTTGATGACTTTGTGGTAACTCGTTGCTCTTCCACTATGAACCCCTTGACTGGAGTGTCGGCCTTATTGTCCCGCGGCATGCCACGGGTACATTCCGGGCACAACCAATTAGTTGGAGCGGACTGCGTCGGAGGAATACCAACGCAAGCGCGGTGATAGTACAGCTCACACTTACTGCATACAGCGCCATCTGTACGCACCTGCGTCAACTTCTGACATCCCGCACACTTCGGCATTCTATTTACAGAGTATCGATCGATTACTTGTGTCACGGTAATTTGAAGGAGTTCTGCAACGCTCACAGAGATAGAGCCACTAACGAAAATTTTCAGTATTTTAATTGCGGGTGATCAAAAAATAATAATTGTAAAAATCAATACTGGATATTAAATTAAATAGATAAAAAAACCCTTTAAACACTGAATCCAACCACACAAACAATTATTGAGGCTAGTTATAAACCAGCGAGCACAACACTTCACTTTACAGTACTTAATATGCACATAAACAATAATTAACTATTTAAAAACTCCGCAGCGTAAACGTATGACTTTGAGTTCGTGACGTCACCCTGAGTTCGTGACGTCACCCTACCCCACCGTATTGACAAATTTGCTTAAGAGAAAATTTTAGGCGTTTTTTCCGGTACTCTTAGTTCACTCAGCCGTGAATATTTTATTGGTCAAATTTTCTCGGGATGAATTATCTTATGTCTTAATTTGGGTCATTATCTAGCATTCTGTCAAATGTCATTCTAATACATTATGTACTTGAGGAGTCTTTTCGCCTCAAACACACAAACATCCAAACATCTAAACTTTCACATTTATAATATTATTAGGATTATTATTATTTTTGTAATCTAATTTTGGTGTTAGTTTATAGTTTAAGTTCTGTATGTTGTTTTTTTTATTTGTGTATTATTATTATTTTGTATCTTCACGGGGAGAATAAAGCATTTTTTTTCTTCCTTTCTAATATTGTTACTTACCCATGTCGATAAGTCCTCCACTATCCACTATATTAACCAACATATCGATAGCTTTGTTAATTTGGTTGTGAGCTAATTTCAGCGCGGTGCGAGCAGAGTCACTATCATACCCCATTGACAATAACTGGAAATAAATATTTAATGACTATATAGAAAAGTGTAGTATGTAATAGTAAGTATATTGCCGTGAAGTGTCGGCTTAGAATAACACTACCCCATTCGTAAGAGACGACTAAGGGTATAGGGGTTTTAAGTGATTTTTGGGCGATGTGGTTGGAGACCCGTCACCAAAAACGTTTATTATTATCATCTTTTCCCCAATCAACTTCCAAAAGTGGCTGAGGAATTTATCATTCCAAAGCTCTGGCGACCCCGCTAAGAGATTTATAGCCGTGAGTATATGTATGTATGTATAGAAAAGAATAAAAAACTCTTTATTGCACATTAAAAACGGAGAAATATTTACATATAAACAGAATTAAAAAACAGATGTACAATTGGCGGTCTTATCACTAAAAGCGATCTCTTCCAGACAACCGTTTGTATATTTTTCATTAAAATATTTTAGTTTCGACTAGTTGTTTAGAGTCGACTCTGAATAGCACTTACCCATTTCATACCATTGGTATCGAAAGACGAGCCCAAAGGTATCGGGACTTTTTAAGTGGTACTCACAGCTATAAAGCCCATAAAAGTAAAATTAGCTAGAGTTTAAGAATTAGATATTCATACATACATACATATACTCACGGCTATATTTCCCTAGAAGGGGTAGCCAGAGCTCAGGAATTATATATTCTTCAGCCACTTTTGGAAGTTGAGTGGGGAAAAGATGGTAAAAATAAAGGTTTTTAGTGATGGGTCTCCAGCCGCATACATACATACATACATATACTCACGGCTATAAATCCCTAAAAGGGGTAGCCAGAGCTGAAGAATTGAAAATGCCTCAGCCACTTTTGTCTCCAACCGCATCGCCCAAAATTACCTTAAAAGCCCCAATACCGTTAGTCGCCTCTTACGTTCACCCACCGGAAGAAATGAGGTAGTGCTTTTCTAAGCCGACACTACACAGCATTAGATTAATTAGATATTCCTTAATTTTTTTTGGGATTTGAGTAGGAAAAAGATGGGGATTTTTGCCGTGTGATGCTGGCTTAGAAAGTCATTACCCGTTTCTACCAACGGGTGTCCTAAGTTTCTGGGGGGTTTGAAAGTGGTTTTTGGGCGATGCGGTTAGAGACTCATCACCAACGATACTTTATTTCTCCCATCTTGTCCTCTATCAACTTCCAAATGTGGCTGAGGAGTTTCTAGCTCTGAAGCTCTGGCTACCCCTTTTTGGGATTTATGGCCGAGAGTATATGTATGTAGTTAGAGTTTAAAAATTAGAATTTCTTTAGCTACTTTTGGGAGTTGAGTGGGAAAAAGAATAAAAAAAAATGGATTCTTGATGGGTGCAGACCCATCACCTACATCGTCCTACATCGCCCAACCACTTAAAATACCCAATATCTTTAGTCGCCTCGTACGACAGCCATAGGAGAAAATGGATTCATGCTATTCTAAGCCGGCACTACACAGCTTTGATATTTTGAAACGAAGAAAATGCTGTGTAGTGTCGCTTAAGAATAGCACTACCCCATTTCTTCCGGTGGGTGTACGTAAGAGGCGACTAACGGTATTGGGGCTTTTAGAGGATTTTTGGGCGATGCGGTTGGAGAACCATCACCAATAACCTTTATTTCACCATCTTTTCCCCACGCAACTTCCAAAAGTGGCTGAGGAATTTCTAATTCCTTAGCTCCGGCTACCCCTTCTAGGGATTCATAGCTGTGAGTAAATGTATGTATGTGTCATTTTTTTAGAGAGTTTAATGAATAAAACCATATAAAAAAATCAGTCTTTACCATTTCGGGTTGTTCCTGTATCAACCTGACAGCATCTGCCACGTTGTTATTTGAGTTCCGTAACGCCAATATCGCCAGTTTCCGAGAGGAACCCCATCCCTATTAAGGCTTCTACAAGCTGGTTTGATACCGGGGTACCATCTTCACAGATACCCAGTTGGTGGAAGATCCTGTAAATTATTTTAAAACAAGCAGGTCAATCCAAACTTAGTTGGTACCGCGGAAATAAATTTACTTTCGAACATAATTCGCACTCTCAGAACCTTTCGTTCAAAGTCCAGGCTCAAGTTCAAAACAGTGATATTGAGTTACAATCATAGAGAGAAATAAACAAGTATTCTCTATCCGATGAATAGTAAAACGAAGGCACTAATTGTTAAAAAAAACAGGATAGGGAATTTTTCGTCCCTATAACAATAAGTGCCTTTGTTTTAGAGCATACTTTTTTATGCCTCTCTATGATTGTAACTCAATATCACTATTTTTGGACCTCTTACGTTCTGAGAGTGCAAATTATATATAACATAGGTATAAGCGATTCTTAGCAGAGATCTCTGTCGCAGGTATTCTACGGCCGCGTCCACATTGTGTCCGTGTAGCTATATACCTGTCTCGCTCTCTCCCGCCGCGGGCCGCCACTCGCCCCGTCTCGCTCTGTCGCAGGTATTCTACGGCTGCCTCCACATTGTGTCCGTGTAGCTATATACCTGTCTCGCTCTCTCCCGCCGCGGGCCGCCACTCGCCCCGTCTCGCTCTGTCGCAGGTATTCTACGGCTGCCTCCACATTGTGTCCGTGTAGCTATATACCTGTCTCGCTCTCTCCCGCCGCGCGCCGCCGCTCGCCCCGTCTCGCTCTGTCGCAGATGTTCTATGGCTGCCTCCACATTGTGTCCGGCGGCGCGTAGAGCGCATCTGGAGGCTGCGGCGGAGTATCCTAGAGCCTCTATGGCGCATACTGATGCGGGGTCCGTCTGGGGGAAAGATTATTGGAAATGATATGGCTATTTACTATAAATGATTTAATACGGGAGGAGTTTTGTTAGAAATACTGTGACACGAGAATTTGTGAAAGTTTTAGAGTTTACCTCTTGGATACAGAGTATATTTTTTATGTCAATTATTTAAGTTACCGAAAAGTATGTAGCAAAACTTCTCAGGGACAGCATAAGCGATTCTTTTGAAATTTGGGTTACCATTTTTTGACTTGTTGGTTTGAATTTTGATCTAAATAGTAAATCAATTTTATGTAAAATAACAATAGTATTTAAAAATATTCAATTAAAAAATATTTAAAATAAAAATGATTATATTCACCCTCAAAGCGTTAAGTTCAACTTGCGCCTGCTCCAGCAAAGCCTTAGCCTCGTCTCTCTTGTTCTGATGGTAGGCCGCTATGCCTTGCAGCAGGAACAGCCCGCATGTATAGGACTCTTTCGTTGGCTGGTGGATTAAATAATAATTAGCACATTGAAAAGTACAATTTTGTAACTTGTAGGAACTAAGAAACAAAAACACATAATAAATGGTGCCCTCAGCGGATCTGAACCCACGACTTCTAAATCCAGAAGTAGGCCAGGCTAGCTACCAATTAGGCCACGAACATCGTCAATATATAAGCTTTTAGAATGCCGCTGTATCATTTTTCCGTAGGGTGTTCGTAGGCGGCGAATTAGGATCGGAACTGGTTAGAGCTGGCGGAGTGATTTATTTTAAAATTCTTTCCGATTCAACTTCCAAAAGTTGTTGAGCAGTTTCTTATTCCGAAACTCCTTCTAGAATTTTATAGCTGTAAGTATATCTTGTATATATATATATATATATATTCATACATATAATTATATATATCTTGTATATGTATGTATAACCTAATAGTTTCAACAAAACAATCATGGCTTT